>JAJHPC010000001.1:4617976-4891848 GCA_024447665.1 Juncus inflexus | reverse complement strand
TCGACAAGAATGATAGTAAATATTAAATTATTCAAATGCAAACCAAAATTTGTTTGCATTTAAAAATATTTCTCCACAACCTTTGTTTGCACCTAAAACTTATGTTTCAAGTGTTTGCTCGTTTCATTAAAAAAAAAACTCGGATAAATTTTTCAAAAAGAATGATAGTAAATACTAAATTATTCAAATGCAAACCAAAATTTGTTTACATTTTAAAAATATTTCTCCACAACCTTTGTTTGCACCAAAAACTCATGTTTCCAGTGTTTGTTTGCTCGTTTCATTAAAACAAACTCGGCTAGATTTTTCGTAAGGAGGAATGATAGTAAATACTAAATTATTCAAATGCAAACCAAAATTTGTTTACATTTAAAAAATACTTCTCCACAACCTTTGTTTGCACCTAAAACTCATGTTTCAAGTGTTTGCTCGTTTCGTTCAAAAAAAACTCGCATAAATTTTTCAAAAAGAATGATAGTAAATATTAAATTATTTAAATGCAAACCAAAATTTGTTTGCATTTCAAAATAATTCTCCACAACCCTTGTTTGCACCGAAAACTCATGTTTCAAGTGTTTGTTTGCTCGTTTCATTAAAACAAACTCGGCTAGATTTTTCGTAAGGAATGATTGTAAATACTAAATTATTTAGACGCAAACCAAAATTTATTTACATTTTGAAATATTTCTCCACAACCTTTGTTTGCACCTAAAACTCATGCTTCAATTGTTTGTTTGCTCGTTTCATTTAAAAAAAACTCGAATAGATTTTTCGGCAAGAATGATAGTAAATATTAAATTATTCAAATGCAAACCAAAATTTGTTTACATTTTATAATACTTCTCCACAACCGTTGTTTGTACCGAAAACTCATGTTTCCAGCGTTTGTTTTCTCGTTTCATTAAAACAAACTCGGCTAGATTTTTCGTAAGAAAGGATAGTAAATACTAAATTATTCAAAAGCAAACCAAAATTTCTTTATGATTTAAAATATTTCTCCACAACCTTTGTTTGCACCTAAAACTCCTGTTTCAAGTGTTTGTTTGCTCGTTTCATTTAAAAAAGACTCAATTAGATTTTTCGTAAAGAATGATAGTAAATATTAAATTATTCAAATGCAAACAAAAATTTATTTTCATTTCAAAATATTTCTGAACAACCCTTGTTTGCACCGAACACTCATGTTCCAAGCGTTTGTTTGCTCGTTTCATTAAAACAAACTCGGCTAGATTTTTCGTAAGGAATGATAGTAAATACTAAATTATTCAAACGCAAACCAAAATTTCTTTATATTTTAAAATATTTCTCCACAACCTTTGTTTGCACGTAAAACTCTTGTTTCAAGTGTTTGTGTGCTCGTTTCATTTAAAAAAAACTCGGCTAGATTTTTCGACAAGAATGATAGTAAATATTAAATTATTCAAATGCAAACCGAAATTTGTTTACATATAAAAATACTTCTCCACAACCTTTGTTTGCACCTAAACTTGTGTTTCAAGTGTTTGCTCGTTTCATTCAAAAAAAAACTCGGATAAATTTTTCGTAAAGAATGATAGTAAATATTAAATTATTCAAATGCAAACCAAAATTTGTTTGCATTTTAAAATATTTCTCCACAACCCTTTTTTGAACCAAAAACTCATGTTTCCAGCGTTTGTTTGCCCGTTTCATTAAAACAAACTCGGCTCGATTTTTCGTAAGGAATGATAGTAAATACTAAATTATTCAAACGCAAACCAAAATTTCTTTATATTTTAAAATATTTCTCCACATCCTTTGTTTGCACGTAAAACTCATGTTTCAAGTGTTTGTTTGCTCGTTTCATTTAAAAAAAACTCGGCTAGATTTTTCGACAAGAATAATAGTAAATATTAAATTATTGAAATGCAATCCAAAATTTGTTTACATTTAAAAATACTTCTCCACAACCTTTGTTTGCACGTAAAACTCATGTTTCAAGTGTTTGCTCGTTTCATTCAAAAAAAACTCGGATAAATTTTTCATAAAGAACGTGGGTAAATATTAAATTATTCAAATGCAAACCAAAATTTGTTTGCATTTTAAAATATTTCTCCACAACCGTTGTTTGCACCTAAAACTCATGTTTCAAGTGTTTGCTCGTTTCGTTCAAAAAAAACTCGCATAAATTTTTCAAAAAGAATGATAGTAAATATTAAATTATTCAAATGCAAACCAAAATTTGTTTACATTTTAAAATACTTCTCCACAACCGTTGTTTGTACCGAAAACTTCTGTTTCAAGCGTTTGTTTGCTCGTTTCATTAAAACAAACTCGGCTAGATTTTTCGTAAGGAATGATAGTAAATACTAAATTATTTAGACGCAAACCAAAATTTCTTTACATTTTAAAATATTTCTCCACAACCTTTGTTTGCGCCTAAAACTCATGTTTCAATTATTTGTTTGCTCGTTTCATTAAAAAAAAACTCAATTAGATTTTTCGTAAAGAATGATAGTAAATATTAAATTATTCAAATGCAAACAAAAATTTATTTTCATTTAAAAATATTTCTCCACAACCCTTATTTGCACCGAACACTCATGTTTCAAGCGTTTGTTTGCTCGTTTCATTAAAACAAACTCGGCTAGATTTTAAGTAAGGAATGATAGTAAATACTAAATTATTCAAACGCAAACAAAAATTTCTTTATATTTTAAAATATTTCTCCACAACCTTTGTTTGCACGTAAAACTCTTGTTTCAAGTGTTTGTTTGCTCGTTTCATTTAAAAAAAACTCGGCTAGATTTTTCGACAAGAATGATAGTAAATATTAAATTATTTAAATGCAAACCAAAATTTGTTTGCATTTCAAAATAATTCTCCACAACCCTTGTTTGCACCGAAAACTCATGTTTCAAGTGTTTGTTTGCTCGTTTCATTAAAACAAACTCGGCTAGATTTTTCGTAAGGAATGATAGTAAATACTAAATTATTCAAACGCAAACCAAAATTTCTTTATATTTTAAAATATTTCTCCACAACCTTTGTTTGCACGTAAAACTCATGTTTCAAGTGTTTGTTTGCTCGTTTCATTTTAAAAAAACTCGGCTAGATTTTTCGACAAGAATGATAGTAAATATAAAATTATTAAAATGCAAACCAAAATTTGTATACATTTAAAAATACTTCCCCACAACCTTTGTTTGCACCAAAAACTCGTGTTTCAAGTGTTTGCTCGTTTCATTCAAAAAAAACTCGGATAAATTTTTCGTAAAGAATGATAGTGAATATTAAATTATTCAAATGCGAACCAAAATTTGTTTGCATTTTAAAATATTTCTCCACAACCCTTGTTTGCATTTTAAAATATTTCTCCACAACCCTTGTTTGCACCGAAAACTCATGTTTCAAGCGTTTGTTTGCTTGTTTCATTAAAACAAACTCGGCTCGATTTTTCATAAGCAATGATAGTAACTACTAAATTATTCAAACGCAAACCAAAATTTCTTTATATTTTAAAATATTTCTCCAAAACCTTTGTTTGCACGTAAAACTCATGTTTCATGTGTTTGTTTGCTCGTTTCGTTTAAAAAAACTCGGCTAGATTTTTCGGCAAGAATGATAGTAAATATTAACTTATTCAAATGCAAACCAAAATTTGTTTACATTTAAAAATATTTCTCCACAACCTTTGTTTGCACGTAAAACTCATGTTTGAAGTTTTTGTTTGCTCGTTTCATTAAAAAAAAGTCGGCTACATTTTTCGACAAGAATGATACTAAATATTAAATTACTCAAATGCAAACCAAAATTTGTTTACATTATAAAATACTTCCCCACAACCGTTGTTTGTACAGAAAAATCATGTTTCGAGCATTTGTTTGCTTGTTTCATTGAAACAAACTCGGCTAGATTTTTCGTAAGGAATGAAAGTAAATATTAAATTATTTAGACGCAAACCAAAATTTATTTACATTTTAAAATATTTCTCCACAACCTTTGTTAGCACCTAAAACTCATGTTTCAATTGTTTGTTTGCTCGTTTCATTAAAAAAAAACTCAATTAGATTTTTCGTTAAGAATGATAGAAAATATTAAATTATTCAAATGCAAACAAAAATTTATTTTCATTTAAAAATATTTCTCCACAACCCTTGTTTGCACCGAACACTCATGTTTCAAGCGTTTGTTTGCTCGTTTCATTAAAACAAACTCGGCTACATTTTTCGTAAGGAATGATAGTAAATACTAAATTATTCAAACGCAAACCAAAATTTCTTTATATTTTAAAATATTTCTCCACAACCTTTGTTTGCACGTAAAACTCATGTTTCAAGTGTTTGCTCGTTTCGTTCAAAAAAAACTCGGATAAATTTTTCATAAAGAATTATTTAAATGCAAACCAAAATTTGTTTGCATTTCAAAATATTTCTCCATAACCCTTGTTTGCACCGAAAACTCATGTTTCAAGCATTTGTTTGCTCGTTTCATTAAAATAAACTCGGCTAGATTTTTCGTAAGGAAGGATAGTAAAGACTAACTTATTCAAACGCAAACCAAAAATTTCTTTCTATTTTAAAATATTTCTCCACAACCTTTGTTTGCACGTAAAACTCATGTTAGAAGTGTTTGTTTGCTCGTTTCATTTAAAAAAAACTCGGCTAGATTTTTCGGCAAGAAAGGTAGTAAATATTAAATTATTCAAATGCAAACCAAAATTTGTTTACATTTTAAAATACTTCCCCCCAACCGTTGTTTGTACCGAAAACTCATGTTTCAAGCATTTGTTTGCTCATTTCATTAAAACAAACTCGGCTAGATTTTTCGTAAGGAATGATAGTAAATAATAAATTATTAAGACGCAAACAAAAATTTGTTTTCATTGTAAATTATTTCTCCACAACCTTTGTTTGCACGCAAAACTCATGTTTCAAGTTTTTGTTTGCTCGTTTCATTTAAAAAAAACTCGGCTTGATTTTTCGGCAAGAATGATAGTAAATATTAAATTATTCAAAAGCAAACCAAAATTTGTTTACATTTTAAAATACTTTTCCATAACCATTGTTTGCACCTAAAACTCATGTTTCAATTATTTGTTTGCTCGTTTCATTAAAAAAAAAACTCAATTAGATTTTCCATAAAGAATGATAGTAAATATTAAATTATTCAAATGCAAACAAAAATTTATTTTCATTTAAAAATATTTCTCCACAACCCTTGTTTGCACCGAACACTCATGTTTCAAGCGTTTGTTTACTCGTTTCATTAAAACAAACTCGGCTAGATTTTTCGTAAGGAATGATAGTAAATACTAAATTATTCAAACGCAAACCAAAATTTCTTTATATTTTAAAATATTTCTCCACAACCTTTGTTTGCTCGTAAAACTCATGTTTCAAGTGTTTGTTTGCTCGTTTCATTTAAAAAAAAACTCGGCTAGATTTTTCGACAAGAATGGTAGTAAATATTAAATTATTCAAATGCAAACCAAAATTTGTTTACATTTAAAAATACTTCTCCACAACCTTTGGTTGCACCAAAAACTCGTGTTTCAAGTGTTTGCTCATTTCAATCAAAAAAAACTCGGATAAATTTTTCGTAAAGAATGATAGTAAATATTAAATTATTCAAATGCAAACTAAAATTTGTTTGCATTTTAAAATATTTCTCCACAACCCTTGTTTGCACCGAAAACTCATGTTTCACGCGTTTGTTTGCTCGTTTCATTAAAATAAACTTGGCTAGATTTTTCGTAAGGAATGATAGTAAATACTAAATTATTTAGACGCAAACCAAAATTTCTTTACATTTTAAAATATTTCTCCACAACCTTTGTTTGCACCTATTGCTTTTGAATAATTTAGTACTTACAATCATTCTTTACGAAAAATCTATCTGAGTTTTTTTTGAATGAAATGAGCAAACAAACCCTTGTAACATGTGATTTAGGTGCAAATGAAGATTGTGGAGAAATATTTTCAAATGAAAATAAATTTTTGTTTTCGTTTGAATAATTTAGTATTTACAATCATTCTTTACGAAAAATCTATCCGAGGATTTTTTGAATGGAACGAACAAACAAACGCTTTAAACATAAGCTTTCGGTGTAAACAAAGGTTGTGTAGAAATATTTATAATATAAACAAATTTTGGTTTGTGTTTGAATAATATAGTATTTACTATCCTTCTTTATGAAAAATCTTTCCGAGTTTTTTTTTGAATGAAATGGAAAAACGAACGCTTGAAATATGAGATTTAGGTGCATAAAACGATGTAAATCGGGTAAAATCGTCGTTGAATTTCACACAATTTAACAAAACAATTTATATTTCCCTATTAATCAATTACGAGTATGAATGGTAATGAGTTTAGGGGTCGAACACAAGGAGAATGGCCTTGAGATATTACAATTCTTTTCAAAAGTAGGTCTTGTTTTTGTTCAAATGTTGCAGACTGTTTTAGAAGGTTATTGATGTATTAGATGGAATTTAAGCAAGTTCGTACACAATTCTTTTGAAAATTCTTTAATAATAGTTCCAAATATCCAAAAGTTGTAAATGATATGTCAATGGAAACCAGAGAATGAGATCTCCACAATGCAAGGTAAATCAATTATCACTTTTGTTCATATTTTTATGTAATTTTCGTTTTAGTCCACACTTTTCATAACCAATCAACAGAGTTATTCAAAAAATCACAGAAAATCGAAAATTACTTCAAAAATCACCAAAATTTAACAAAAATTAGGAAAGCAAGTTCAGATTTTGTGGTACAAATCCCAGATCAAAAAGATTGATCTTCCAACAATTATGGTCAAAACTCAGAACATATGATGGAATTAGGCAGAGAATGGTATATGTTACCAAAAGAGGGTGGAATTCAAATTTTATCCAAACAACAATTCAATTAAAATTCAGATCAAGAAACTACACTTCAAAATTGTTTACTGAGACCTAGATTTTATATTTTTAGGTTTTTTTACTAATTTCTAGAAATCGTAGAAAGACAAACAGAATCAAAAATCAAGAACAGAAAGTTTTGAAAAGTCAAAACTTTACACAGATTTTTTCTTACAAATTTAACATAAAATCATTGAGCACATATTATATGAAAGTTGTCCTAAAATATCTAAAGAAACACAAAATATTTTTTTTATAATTTTCTTTGATCAGATCTGAAGTCAAACAATTTTTTACTGGGAATGACAGAAACAAAAATGGAGAAAATGTATTTTTGAATTTATAGGATAAAAGTAGGGATTTTTAAGGCAATTTGATCAAGAATTGTATCATTAATCATTAAACATTCAGTTTATCAGATTTGGCACAAGTTTGAATTATTTCCAACCAGAAAAACTCAGCAACTAGATCAAAATTTCAGATCAAACACCAGTCAACCAACTAGTGTTTGATCTCAATTTTTGAACTAAAAACTTCACTAAATCAAGCAAAAACCTTAACCAATATTCAAGATGATAAAATGTACTAACATGCATGAAAATTTAGTTCTAAATGACCTAATTAATCTAACCGAATAGATTAAATCAAGAAAATCCAGATTCAACAGCACATTATGAACGTAATCAAATCAGTTAATTTTCTTCAAATTAAAGCAAGATTTCAAACAATTCTATCACAAAAAGCCTACCCCTACAAGAGTCTACTCACACATGATAAGATCAACCGAAATTAGGCATGTGTTCATCATGATTTTTTTACAAATTGGATCTTGTGATCTAAAATTGAATTCAAGAGATTAAATGAAAATTGGATCGAACCGAGACGTAGAAGATCAACGAGAAACTTCCTTGAGTCGATTTAAACCTCCAAAAGATGCTTGATCCCAGCCGGAACCGATCGATTGCCTTTTTCACCAAAATCGGCCCGAATTGGTGAATTTCACTCAAACTCGAAAATTGAAGTTTGAAAAGCTCTGAGATTCAGTAATGGAGTTACTGAAGCTTAAAGAGGATGATTGGAGAGTGTTATGTTGAAAGAATTTGGAGAATGGAATGATGGATTCCGATGAATGGGTTGATCGGTCGAATTTATAGAGAGGCTGGTCTGGAGAGTGGGGGACGAACCGAGCGATTCCATTGGCTCAGGCAGATCAAGTGGGGTGTACTGAAGATCTGGACGAAATTTCGTTGAATTGTAATGTGTATTTTTATACACATTTTTAGGGTTTTTATCATCTCAAATTCAATCATAATTCACATTAAAGGTATGAAAAATGCTCATAATTCATAAAACATAATTTGAACCTCTTAATACGTTTTTGTGTGATTTTTACAGGCGAAAAGGCCATAAGATGAAGAATTGGACCAAAACGCGAATAATGGGCCAAAGATGGCAAATTAAAAACCTCAAACACCCCACAAAGAAATTCCTCTAACTTCTACAACAAGTCAAAAACCTTTTTACAACCAAATCACACCAAGCCAAATGCCAAAAACGCTGAATTGACCAAAAGTCAACTTTTCTGAAATGGGTCAAACGGTATATCAAAACGAAGAACTCAACGAGACGAATCCAACGGTACAAACCTCGTGATCAAGAAACCTTCTATAACCCTCAGAATCGCCAATGGAAAATCTGAAAAAATCTGGTCAAAGTCAACGCATTGACCAGTCAAACCCGTCTTCTTCAAACCTCATAATTCACAATTATGCTCGAAATCGAACAAACAAGCCAGCCATGGATTCAGCATGAAGAGAGGAACGTGCCGGTATCATTCTCAGATCCTGGAAGTCCGACGATTGCCGGAATTCGGCCAAAACAGGTGCTGAAAAATGGCCGAAACCATGATTGACCTGCCTTGGCGTCCACAATCTTCCATTCGAGCCAAAACCTATCTCATTCTCTTCTCCATCGTCTACCCTTTCTAACCGTATGAAGAACTCATTGAATGGTGCGGAATCGAGCGAGAAATCTGTGTTTGAGTAATCTGTTCGACGAAATCCGCAATGAACTTTTCAAATGGATGATCCAACGGTCGAAATTTCGGCAGTATGATGAATTCGATCGGTCTTCTCGCATTTTTCTCACACAGTGATGATGTTTGACGAGTCGAATAGCTTCAGTGGGGCCTCTTAATGAATTCCGAAGCCTCAATTCGATAGAAAAACAAATTGCAATGTCGTTTTGGTTCACGATTTTGTGTTCTTGATGGGTTATTTTCGCTGAGTTCGGTTAATGGCGGAAATTCATGAATTAAGGGAAGAATTGACGCATTAAACGCAACGCAGAGCATCGTGAGGAAGTGAGGAAGGAAGCCTGAGTCACCGTTTTGGATTTCGTTGTGTGAAATGCGAGGAAAAGATCAATTTGCACACTCTGGTCAGTAATGGCGGAACAGCGAACCGATGATACTCAAAACGGCAAAACTCGAGATTTACTCAACGGTTTTCAACCATTCAAAGCCCTGTGGATTCGTGAGAAGATGGAGAAGAGATCTGGGTTGATGAATCACAGCGAAATGTACGGAATCATGAGCTCTAATCAATGGTTGTGAGAAACGGGTAAACGGGTCTGAAATCCAAGAAAAAAATCGATCCAAAATCCAAATTCGCAACTTACACGACTGTCAGAGAATTGTTTTAGGACAAGCACATGATCGCAAGCCACAGAAGATCGACAAGAGAAATTCAGCGCCAATTCTGAAGAAGAAGATGACTCGTTTCATCAGTCATGACTCGTCTCACGCGATTCCAACCGGTTTGCCACACCAAATCAACAGATCGAGTTATAATGAGTCATTATCAGCTCACACAAAAGCGACTCGTTTCAAGCGAGCTGCAGCTCGTTTCGTCGCACGAAATCCGGAAATTTATTCAAAACTCAGCGCCAAAGGTGAATAAGAAGACGACTCGTTTCGCATGTTTCGACCCGTCTCGCCACAGAAAATCAAAAAGACAGTTTAAAAACGTGGAGTTTGATAACGTAAATAGCGACTCGTTTCACGCGATAACGACCCGTTTCACCACAACTTATTATGAAAGGGCCCACTGTCAGTCTCAGTAATGCGATTCAAATCGCATCTGAACGGAATTCGCGCGAAATCACAAAACAGAGCGAAAATTCGACCGCTCAAAACCGGATCAAATCTCAACCGAATTCAACGAAATTTCGTTCAGATCTTCAGTACACCCCACTTGATCTGCCTGAGCCAATGGAATCGCTCGGTTTGTTCCCCACTCTCCAGATCAGCCTCTCTATAAATTCAACCGATCAACCCATTCATAGAGAATCATTCTTCCATTCTCAAAATTCTTTCAACACATCACTCTTCAATCATCTTCTTTAAGCTTCAGTAGCTCCATTACTGAATCTCAGAGCTTTTCGAGCTTCAATTTTCGAGTTTGACTGAAATTCACCAATTCGGGCTAATTTGGGTGAAAAAGGCAATTGATCGGTTCCGGCTGGAATCAAGCATCAGTTGGAGGTTCAAATCGGCTCAAGGAAGCTTCTGGTTGATCTTCTACGTCTCGGTTTGATCCAATTTTCATTTAATCTCTTGAATTCAATTTTAGATCACAAGATCCAATTTGTAAAAGAACATGATGAACACATGCCTAATTTCGGTTGATCTTATCATGTGTGAGTAGAATCTTGTAGGGATAGGCTTTTTGTGATAGAATTGTTTGAAATCTTGCTTTAATTTGAATTAAATTGACTGATTTGGTACTGTTCATAATATGTTGTTAAATCTGGATTTTTCTTGATTTAATTGATTTGGTTGAATTAATTAGGTCATTTAGAACTGAATTTTTCATGCATGTTAGTCCATTTTATCATCTTGAATCTTGGTTGAGGTTCTTGCTTGATTTAGTGAAGTTTTTAGTTCAAAAATTGAGATCAAACACTAGTTGGTTGATTGGTGTTTGATCTGAAAATTTTGATCTATTTGTTGAGTTTTTCTGGTTGCAAATAATTCAAACTTGTGCCAAATCTGATAAACTGAATATTTAGTGATTAATGATACAATTCTTGATCAAATTGCCTTAAAAACCCCTACTTTTATCATATTAATTCAAAAATACATTTTTTCTGCATTTTATTTCTGTCAGTTTCAGTAAAAAATTGTTAGACTTCAGATCTGATCAAAGAAAATTATAAAAAAAATATTTTGTGTTTCTTTAGATATTTTAGAACAATTTTCATATAATATGTGCCCAATGGTTTTATGTTAAATTTGTAAGAAAAAAATCTGTGCAAAGTTTTGACGTTTTAATTTCATGTTCTTGATTTTTGATTCTGTTTGTTTTTCTACGATTTTTAGAAATTAGTAAAAAAATCCTATAAATATAAAATTTAGGTCTTAGTAAATCATATTGAAGTGTAGTTTCTAGATCTGAATTTTAATTGAATTGTTGTTTGGATAAAATTTGAATTCCACCCCTTTTTGGCAACATATACCATTCTCTGCCTAATTCCATCATATTTTCTGAGTTTTGACCATAACTGTTGAAAGATCAATCTTTTTGACCTGATATTTTTACCAAATAATCTGAACTTGTTTTCCTAATTTATGTTAATTTTTGGTGATTTTTGAAGTAAGTTTCGATTTTCTGTGATTTTTTTAATAACTCTGTTGACTGGTTATGAAAAGTGTGGACTAAAACGAAAATTACATACAAAATTTGAACAAAAGTGATAATTGATTCACCTTGCATTGTGAAGATCTCATTCTCTGTTTTCCCTTGACATATCATTTGCAACTTTTGGATATTTGGAACTATTATTAAAGAATTTTCAAAGGATTTGTGTACGAATTTACTTCAATTCCATCTAATATATCAATAACCTTCTAAAAATAGTCTGAAACATCTGAACAAAAAACAAGACCTACTTTTGAAAAGAATTGTAATATCTCAAGGCCATTCTCCTTGTGTTCGACCCCTAAACTCATTACCATTCATACTCGTAATTGATTAATAGGGAAATATAAATTGTTTTGTTAAATTGTGTAAAATTCAACGACGGTTTTACCACGATTCACATGAATTTGGTTGAGAATTGATCGGTTTTGAATCATCGAATTTTTCATTTGTTTATTCGCGCGAACTGAGTTCAGTTCAGATGCGATTTGAATCGCATTACTGAGACTGACAGTGGGTCCCTTCAGAATAAGTTGTGGTGAAACGGGTCGTTATCGCGTGAAACGAGTCGCTATTTCTGTTATTAATCTCTGAGTTTTTAAACTATCTTTTTGATTTTCTGTGGCGAGACGGGTCGAAACATGCGAAACGAGTCGTCTTCTTATTCACCCTTTGGCGCTGAGTTTTGAATTAATTTTCCGGATTTCATGCGACGAAACGAGCTGCAGCTCGCTTGAAACGAGTCACTTTTGTGTGAGCTGGTATTGACTCGTTTTAACTCGTTCCGCTGATCTGGTGTGGCGAACCGGTTTGAATCGCGTGAGACGAGTCATAACTGATGAAACGAGTCATCTTCTTCTTCAGAATTAGCGTTGAATTTCTTTTCTCGATCTTCTGTGGCTTGCGATCGTGTGCTCGTCCTAAAACAATCCTCTGACAGCCGTGTAAGTTGCGAATTTGGAATTTGGATCGATTTTTCTCTTGGATTTCGGACCCGTTTACCCGTTTCTCACAACCATCAATTAGAACTTGTGATTCTGTACATTTCGCTGTGATTCATCAACCCAGATCTCTTATCCATCTTCTCACGAATCCACCGGGCTATGAATGGTTGAAAACCGTTGAGTAAAACTTGAGTTTTGCTGTTTTGAGTATCATCGGTTCACTGTTCCGCCATTGCTGACCAGAGTGTGCAAATCGATCTTTTTTTCTCGCATTTCACACAACGAAATCCAAAACGGTGACTCAGGCTTCGTTCTCAACTTCCTCACGATGATTCACAACCATTATAGCTCCCCAATCCGCCTCGAATCCAGAGAATTCCTCCATTAACCAACTCGGTTTCAGTTTCGCGAATATAACCAAAAACTGCTGAACTCGTGAATCAAACTATGATTTTGAGTTGTTTTTCCATCGAATTGAGGCTTCGGAATTCATTGTGAGCCTTTACTAAAGCTTTAAGCCACAAAAAGAATCATCTTTGCTTGAGAAAAACTGAAATGGTTGATCGAATTCATCCGCTGTTCAAAACTCGACCGTTGGTTCATCAGTTCTTCAAAAGTTCATTTAGGATTTCGTCGAACAGTTGATTTAACTTCAGATTTCTCACTCGATTTGGCACCATTTGATGATTTCTTCATACGGATAGAAAGGACAGGAAGAGAAGAAGAGAACAGAGTTGATTTTGGCTCGAATGGTGGACTGTAGAAGGCAAGGTTGCTCGAAGAAGCTTTCTCAGGTCAGAAACATGGCTGGTTGCTTTTGGCTGGCGGATTCCGGTGATCGCCGGCGTTCTCAGAGGTGGAGAATAATACCAACCGATTCGTCTTGTCGTGCAGAATCCAAGGATATGCAGTTTGATCGATTTTGAGCTTGTTTGGAAATCGGTTATTTGGGTGAATTTGTGTAGGGTTTTGGTGGACTTGGTTGGCCATCTTTGGCCCACGATTTGCAATTTGGGTAGAAATCTTCATCTTACGGCCTTTTCTCCTGTAAAATCATATAAAAAATGTATTAAGAGGTTCCAAATCATGTTTTATGAATTATAAATATTTTTCATACATTTAGGTGAATTAAGAATGAATTTGAGATGATAAAAACCCTAAAAATGTGTATACAAAATACACATTACAAACGATTATGGAGAAATATTTTAATATTTAACAAATTTTGGTTTGTGTTTCTATAATTTAGTATTTTACTATCATTCCTTACGAAGAATCTCTCCGAGTTTTTTTGAATAAAATGACCAAATAAACGCTTGAATCGTGAGTTTTAGGTGCACACAAAGATTGTGGAGAAATATTTTAAAATGTAAATAAATTTTTGTTTGCGTTCGAATAGTTTAGTATTTACTATCATTCTTTACGAAAAATCTATCCGAGTTTTTTTTTGAATGAAATGTGCAAACAAACGCTTGAAATATGAGTTTTAGGTGCAAACAACGATTATGGAGAAATATTTTAAAAATTAACAAATTTTGGATTGCGTTTCTACAATTTAGTATTTACTATTATTATTCCTTACGAAAAATCTCTCCGAGTTTTTTTTATTAAAATGACCAAACAAATGCTTGAATCGTGAGTTTTAGGTGCACACAATGATTGTGGAGAAATATTTAAAAATGTAGATAAATTTTGTATTGCGTTCGAATAATTTAGCATTTTCTATAACTCCTTACGACAAATCTAGCCGAGTTTTTTTGCAATGAAATTAGGAAAGAAATGCTTGAAACATAAGTTTTCGGTGAAAATAACGGTTGTGGAGAAATATTTTAAAATGTAAACAAATTTTGGTTTGCGTTTGAACAATTTAGTATTTACTATCATTCTTTACGAAAAATCTATCTGAGTTTTTTTTGAATGAAATGAGCAAACAAACAATTGTAACATGTGTTTTAGGTGCAAAGAAAGATTGTCGAGAAATATTTTCAAATGAAAACAAATTTTGGTATTCGTTTGAATAATTTAGTATTTACAATCATTCTTTACGAAAAATCTATTCGAGGTTTTTTTGAATGGAATGAACAAACAAACGCTTTAAACATGAGCTTTCGGTGTAAACAAAGGTTGTGGAGAAATATTTTAAAATATAAACAAATTTTGGTTTGCGTTTGAATAATATAGTATTTACTATCATTCTTTACGAAAAATCTTTCCGAGTTTTTTTTTGAATGAAATGAAAAAACAAACGCTTGAAATATGAGATTTAGGTGCATACAACGGTTATGGAGAAATATTTTAATATTTAACAAATTTTGGTTTGTGTTTCTATAATTTAGTATTTTACTATCATTCCTTACGAAGAATCTCTCCGGATTTTTTTGAATAAAATGACCAAATAAATGCTTGAATCGTGAGTTTTAGGTGTACACAAAGATTGTGGAGAAATATTTTAAAATGTAAATAAATTTTTGTTTGCATTCGAATAGTTTAGTATTTACTATCATTCTTTACGAAAAATCTATCCGAGTTTTTTTTTGAATGAAATGAGCATACAAACGCTTGAAATATGAGTTTTAGGTGCAAACACCGATTATGGAGAACTATTTTAAAAATTAACAAATTTTGGATTGCGTTTCTACAATTTAGTATTTACTATTATTATTCCTTACGAAGAATCTCTCCGAGTTTTTTCTATTAAAATGACCAAACAAACGGTTGACTCGTGAGTTTTAGGTTCACACAGTGATTGTGGACAAATATTTAAAAATGTAAACAAATTTTGGATTGCGTTCGAATAATTTATCATTTTCTATCACTCCTTACGAAAAATCTAGCCGAGTTCTTCTGCAATGAAACGAGCAAAAAACGCTTGAAACATATGTTTTCGGTGAAAACAAAGGTTGTGGAGAAATATTTTAAAATGTAAACAAATTTTGGGTCGCATTTGAATTATTTAGTACTAACAATCATTCTTTACGAAAAATCTATCTGAGTTTTTTTTGAATGAAATGAGCAAACAAACACTTGTAACATGTGTTTTAGGTGCAAATTAAGATTGTGGAGAAATATGTTCAAATGAAAACAAATTTTGGTTTTCGTTTGAATAATTTAGTATTTACAATCATTCTTTACGAAAAATCTATCCGGGATTTTTTTGAATGGAACAAACAAAAATACGCTTTAAACATAAGCTTTCGGTGTAAACAAAGGTTGTGGAGAAATATTTTAAAATATAAACAAATTTTGGTTTGTGTTTGAATAATATAGTATCTACTATCATTCTTTACGAAAAATCTTTCCGAGTTTTTTTTGAATGAAATGAAAAAAAAAACGCTTGAAATATGAGATTTAGGTGCATACAACGATTATGGAGAAATATTTTAATATTTAACAAATTTTGCTTTGTGTTTCTATAATTTAGTATTTTACTATCATTCCTTACGAAGAATCTCTCCGAGTTTTTCTGAATAAAATCACCAAATAAACACTTGAATCGTGAGTTTTAGGTGCATACAAAGATTGTGGAGAAATATTTTAAAATGTAAATAAATTTTTCTTTGCGTTCGAATAGTTTAGTATTTACTATCACTCTTTACGAAAAATCTATGCGAGTTTTTTTTGAATGAAATGAGCAAACAAACGCTTGACATATGAGTTTTACGTGCAAACAACGATTATAGAGAAATATTTTAAAAATTAACAAATTTTGGATTGCGTTTCTACAATTTAGTATTTACTATTATTATTCCTTACGAAGAATCTCTCCGAGGTTTTTTTATTAAAATGACCAAACAAACGCTTGAATCGTGAGTTTTAGGTGCACACAATGATTGTGGAGAAATATTTAACAATGTAAACAAATTTTGTATTGCGTTCGAATAATTTAGCATTTTCTATCACTCCATACGAAAAATCTAGACGAGTTCTTTTGCAATGAAACGAGCAAAGAAACGTTTGAAACATAAGTTTTCGGTGAAAACAATGGTTGTGGAGAAATATTTTAAAATGTAAACAAATTTTGGGTTGCATTTGAATAATTTAGTACTTACAATCATTCATTACGAAAAATCTATCTGAGTTTTTTTTTAATGAAATGAGCAAACGAACACTTGTAACATGTGTTTTAGGTGCAAATGAAGATTGTGGAGAAATATTTTCAAATGAAAATAAATTTTGGTTTTCGTTTGAATAATTTAGTATTTACAATCATTCTTTACGAAAAATCTATCCGAGTTTTTTTGAACGGAACGAACAAACAAACGCTTTAAACATGAGCTTTCGGTGTAAACAAAGGTTGTGGAGAAATATTTTAAAATATAAACAAATTTTGGTTTGCGTTTGAATAATATAGTATTTACTATCATTCTTTACGAAAAATCTTTCCGAGTTTGTTTTTGAATGAAATGAAAAAACAAACGCTTGAAATATGAGATTTAGGTGCATACAACGATTATGGAGAAATATTTTAATATTTAACAAATTTTGATTTGTGTTTCTATAATTTAGTATTTTACTATCATTCCTTACGAAGAATCTCTCCGAGTTTTTTTGAATAAAACGACCAAATAAACGCTTGATTCATGAGTTTTAGGTGCACACAAAGATTGTGGAGAAATATTTTAAAATATAAATAAATTTTTGTTTGCGTTCGAATATTTTAGTATTTACTATCATTCTTTACGAAAAATCTATCCGAGTTTTTTTTTGAATGAAATGAGCAAACAAACGCTTGAAATATGAGTTTTAGGTGAAATGATATTTTAAAAATTAACAAATTTTGGATTGCGTTTCTATAATTTAGTATTTACTATCATTCCTTACGAAGAATCTCTCCGAGTTTTTTTTTATTAAAACGACCAAACAAACGCTTGAATCGTGAGTTTTAGGTGCACACAAAGATTGTGGAGAAATATTTAAAAATGTAAACAAATTTTGTATTGGGTTCGAATAATTTAGTATTTTCTATCACTCCTTACGAAAAATCTAGCCGAGTTCTTTTGCAATGAAATGAGCAAACAGACGCTTGAAACATAAGTTTTCGGTGAAAACAATGGTTGTGGAGAAATCGGACTTGTTGCCGACGAGCATGATGACCATGTTGGCATTGGTGTGGTAGCGCAGCTCCTTGAGCCACCACCGCTCCCCTGTAATAAATCATCGCCCTGTATATGCGTTGAGGGGAAATAAGGAGATCAATGAGTCTAAAAGATATGAAAAGGATTTAAAATATCTATTTAATTTACTGACCAAAAGATACTTATGTACTAAATATTATAACCTGATATAAATAAAATGGAGGAAAAAAAAACTACAGACAACAGAGGCAGATTCAGTATATAAATATTTAGTATATTTATATACTAAATATTTGCTTGAGAAAATTCAATGGAAATCAAAATTTGAAAACAAATCCGAATAAAAGAAAACTATTATTGGAAAATGTAAACAAATTTTGGTTTGCGTTTGAACAATTTAGTATTTACTATCATTCTTTACGAAAAATCTATCTGAGTTTTTTTTAATGAAATGAGCAAATAAACACTTGAAACAAAGGTTGTGGAGAAATATTTTAAAATGAAAATAAATTTTGGTTTGCGTTTGAATAATTTAGTATTTACTATCGTTCTTTACCAAAATTTTATCCGAGTTTTTTTTAATGAAACGAGCAAACAAACGCTTGAAACATGAGTTTTCAGTGCATACCAAGGTTGTGGAGAAATATTTTAAAATGAAAATAAATTTTGGTTTGCGTTTGAATAATTTAGTATTTACTATCATTCTTTACGAAAAATATATCCGAATTTTTTTTTGAATGAAATGAGCAAACAAACGCTCGATACATGAGTTTTTGGTGCAAACAAGGATTGTGGAGAAATATTTTAAAATAAAATAAATTTTGGTTTGTGTTTGAATAATTTAGTATTTACAATCAATCCTCACGAAAAATCTATCCGAGTTTTTTTTTTAATGAAATGAGCAAACTAATGCTTGAAACCTGAGTTTTAGGTGCAAATAAAGATTGTAGGAAATACTATAAAATGAAAACAAATTTTGGTTTGTATTTGAATAATTTAGTATTTACAATCATTCCTTACGAAATATCTTGCCGAGTTTTTTTTTTTTTTTTTTGAATGAAATGAGCAAACAAACGCGTGAAATATGAGTTTTCGGTGCAAACAAAGATTTTGGAGAAATATTTTGAAATGAAAATAAATTTTGATTTTAGAAGTATTGATAACTTCAAGCCAACTTTCTTATGATGCTCTTTCTTCTTCCTTGGATCTTTATCATTGGAAGCGATTGTGCGACCATATTTGGCATATATCAAACATAGAATTATCCAAGGGTATTTCAATGAGCACTTAATGCTGGAATATATGATATGATCATCATTTTTGCATCAATATAAATAATATAATTGAATATTGTTTCACATTAATAAATTTATGAACTCCTAGTTCATATTAACTTGTTAGAGGATCTAAGTGAAAGATATTAATGATGCATTACATATAAGTTATAACTTATATTTTCCCGCTCTTGTTTTTCTCCCCTAAATGTTATCATTAATTATTAATCAAGTTCTTCAGTACTTTCATTGTCTATTATATCTTGAACATAATCATTAATATTTGATTTGTTTCAGAACAATCACTTTGGTGTTCATTTAATTCTTTTTTCTGGAATTTCATCTACAAACATCTACCACACTTCAGGTGTGATTTTGGATGATCCTCCGGGTATATCCATCCGAATTAAGATGTTGTCATATTACTTTTATGAAAGAATAAATAAATTTGATAATAAATTTGTTATATTTTACAAATAAGTTATATTTTAACTTATAGTTCATATATATAAGATTAAGTATCAAAATTCGATAATGATGGAAAATTCGTCACATCAAATTTATAATCAATAAATTATATAGTGAATAAATTCATGTAATGAAGTTTTAGTTATCAAATGATGCAGGACAATTTAACTTAACATATATGCCCGACTTTTATTTATGGCCAATTTTTGTGCGTTGCGGTGGAGCTACCAGAATAAATATTACACATCCAAAAGATTTTAAATAGTATTTACTTGGCTGCAGGCCGATCACAAATTATAATGGGGAGTACTTATTATAAAATATTGGCTTTACTCTAATTAGTCCTGCAACATATATCATTTCATGGCCTCAATCAAAAGTCGAGCTTTCATTTTATTATTGGGGGCCAACGGTTAATTATAATCACTTAACAAGATATGATGTTAGATCATTTTAAGTGTGTGTGTGGGCCAATGCTCAACTATAATCTGAATCAACGTACAATACTCGTCGAGTACTTTGGATGTGACTCACTGATCATCATCAAAACGATTTGTCGTAATTATACAGTTCATAAATTATGATCTTAATTGGAATATTTGAGCAACCACTCTCGCAAATATAATATTTCGAGACAATAATAAACATATATGTGTCCATCTAGCAGATACATCATTTATACCATAAAATATCTAGATGGCCCAAACGAAAGAGTAATAGGACCACATATATTTCAATGAATACGCTCAAGGAAATTGGGTTATTCATTCCCAACCTTGGTTTGTGATGTCTAACAAATAATTTTTCTTAAAAACATGCAGCACAAGAAAATTCATTTGATAAAAGAATCTTCTGGTTCTTTAATTGATGCATATTTGAATTCCCTATGATTATTTACATCATCATTGCTCCGAGATTAGTGCACTTCTGGTTTAGCCAAACATGAAATTTCTTCTCGAATTTAGTGAACTTTTGGTTCATGTCAAATCGTAAAATTACTTTTCAAATTATTGAACTTCTGGTTCATGTTTAATAATAAAGTTGCTTTTCTAATTAGTGAATTTCAAGTTCATGTCAAAATTATAAAATTACTTTTCGTCTAGACCAAATCTATTATGCAAAAGCATAAATAAATTTTAAGTCAATAAACTTATGGTTTACTAATAAATATGACTTAATTGTATTAGTACTTCATAATACAAAACAATAGAAAAGCTTCATGTTGTTCTAATATAGATTTCTTTCATGAACATTTCTCAAAATGCTTCTTAAAATGCGAGAAATAGTCTCCACTACAATGAGGCACACATATTTATAACTCTTATTGTGCTCATACATACTTTGATTCATATTAGTAGTATCAAAAGAAAGAAAAATAATAATAACAACAATAATAATAATAGTAATAATAATAATAATAATAATAATAATAATAATAATAATAATAATAATAATAATTATTATTATTATTATTATATAAAATAGAATAAAATAAAATAAAATTTTCTTACTCGGTTCTTTCTCTAACTCGTTCTTGCTAATGCACTTTAGATCAAGCGGATGGTATCATTATCAGTTATCAACTATTTCATTATCATGATAACCAACGTCGACATTATTATTTTCTCTTTGCCTTCAAGGTGGCTAAATAAAGCTCCACAAGATACTTTGGCATAGACATGGATATACCGAATGTCCTTTACTACCACATAAATTTTGAGACCATTTAAAAGTTATCTTTGTCAGCTCTTTCCACTTTCTTGTGCGTTCTTCTGAATATAGTTGCAGATTTTCTTTATAGATCAATGCACCAAAAGTTGCTTGTTTAATTATTTTTATTTTTCAACCAGAAGTTGCGTGTTTATTTTTATTCATGCACCAGAAGTTGTTCGTTTAAATTATTTTGTATGCACCAAAAGTTTCTTGTTTAATTATTTTTGCAACCAGAAGTTGCATGTTTATTTTTATTTACGCACCAGAGGTTGCTTATTTAATTTTATTTACGCAACCAGAAGTTGCATGTTTATTTTTATTTATGTATCAGCAGTTGTAAGTATATTTATGCACCAGAAATTGTAAGTATATTTATCTTTATTCTATGTACATTTATTTTATCCACAATTAATTTTATCCACATTTACTTTTATACACATTTACATTAATGTACATTTATTTTCTGCACATTTATTTTTATGCAAATTTATTTTTATTTATGCACCTGTAGTTGCAATAATTTTTTTTCTTTGCACACAAGCTACAAAAATTATTTTATGCACCAGGAGTTGCAAAATATAGCACTAGTAGTTGCAAGAATATAAATTGGAAATATTGTCTAAATCTCTAAAATCAACTCTCAAATAATAATTCGAGAAAATGTAAAGAATAGATATATTAAATAAACATATTCCTTACCTTTTATTTTACTCTTGAAGCAGCAACAAGATGAAGAGAGTTGTAATATATTTTGAAAACCAATATCATATTGTGAATAAGTAAACTAATGAGTTGTAAAAGAAGAAATTAGGAAACTTGTCTAAATAATTGCACTCAATTCCCAGAACAGAATGTTGCAAAATAATAACATAAATGAGACTAATGTCAGAAGTCATTACAAGAAAATCATACAAAACAATAAAAAAATACAACAAGATATAATTTATGACTGATTCTAAGATATGTTTTTTAGATTTTTATGAAAGAGCATTGTTCAAGTACTTGTTGTACACTAAAATATTTTGTTGAATTCTATAAAGTTTCTTTAAGAGAAAAGAAAAAATATGGTTAATTATGTTTGATTGAAAACCATTTCAGTAAGCTCTTAAATATTACATGATACTTTATATTTATTCAATTTATTTTATGTATTTGTGGAATCCAAAATGGATGATAAAGACATTGAATAAATAAAATATTACTTAGAAATTGAAATACAAGTGTTAATACAATATCACGTATTATAAATGTAATTCAAGACTCCGTAAGAGTTATTATTTTATTCCCTAAGTAAACAAAATATATAATAGAAAATATTTTAAAATTATGAATTACTATCATTGTTTCTCACAAATTTTGGTTTGCGTTTGAATTATTTAGTATTTATTATCATTCTTTATAAAAAATCTATCCGGGTTTTTTTTGAATGAAACGAGCAAACAAACGCTTGAAACTTGAGTTTTAGGTGCAAACAAAGATTGTGGAGAAATATTTTAAAATGTAAATAATTTTTGGTTTGCGTTTGAGTAATTTAGTATTTACTATCATTCCTTACAAAAAATTTAACCGAGTTTTTTTTTTGAATGAAACGAGCAAACAAACGCTTGAAACACGAGTTTTCTGTTCAAACAAATGTTCTGGAGAAATATTTTAAAATGAAAATAAATTTTGGTTTGAGTTTGAAGCTGGTAAAATGGGATCGGTTGAAAAATGGAGAATTTACTATGACTTTTGTTAATCACGAAATATAAGTGAGATATGCAATTTTGATTTATAAAACTCATATTATTAGATGTTCTTGAATTTTTTAAAGAGTAAAGTTCTATTTTAAATCTAGATACATAATAAAGGGTCTTTACCAGATTTTTGGATAAGATGCGTGTCTTTGTTTTGCAAAATTCTTTTAATGGAATTTTTACCTTCTAATTGTTTGGTTGATTATTTTTTATTTTTTCGTTTGGTTGAAATTTAATTTCCCAAGTTATTTCTTATTTGAAAGTCCATCTAGAAGATTTATGTCTCCTTCCTCTTGAACTTTTTCTATAATAAATCAAAGTGACAAAGGAAATATTTCTCTATCTCTCTCTAGGAAAACCCTAGCCGCCAAGGAAACTCGGATCTATGGGATGTGGCCACTCCGGAGCCTCCCCCGGTTCTTCTGGCGTGCCGCACCCTCCAATACCTCACCACTCCCCTTCCCCCCAACACACACACACACACACACACACTAGCTAGCAATCTTTTTTGCAAAGGGGATCAGACCCTAAACGAGGAGGATCGCCGGCCGTTTTTTGAGCCACCAATTTAGCAGAAACGAGTGAGCCTCTCAATGCCCTAAACCCAAGATATGGAAAGGTCTCTCTCCCTGCTCGCCTCCACGCAATTCTTGGCTCTCTCAAATCTGAGACGGACAGAGGAGGTGTAGCACTCATCTCTCTCGGCTCGAAGCTTAGCACCTGTATCCCTCAGATTTTGATTTTTGCATCGTCTTTTTCTCTCGACTCGATAGGCTGTAACTAGATCAAAGAGCTACCAGTGACAGTAGATACTCATGATCTGGTCAGATTTCTGCAACTACAGTTTTCATTTTGATTTTTGCAAGATCTTTGGTTTTACCAAGTTTTTTTTTATTGTGATCTCCCCAACTGTAGTACTCGCATATTTTGATTTTGCAAGTATTTTACTCTCTCCAAAACTGATTAAAAATTCTTTTTTCTACTGTCAGTCAATAGAAAAAGCATACACAATTGGATGATCATACGATCTGATCTAGCAAACTCCACCACATTTACCTAGGATCTGCCACCTAGAACTCGACCTTTGATCTGCCTCGACACCATTGAAGCTCCTTCTAGCTCTAGATGATCTGCCGTCTACTAAAAGGAGAGGGTTCTAGCTCTTGGGGTTTCAAGTTTTTAAGTCTCTTTTGGGCAGATTCGAGAAGGAGGGTAGAGTGCGAGTTTATTGTTGACTACATTATGGGTGTATTTTCTAGGCTGGTATTTTGGGCAGCGCGGTGAGGCATATTTGGATTTACATTCCAGAGAATTTAAGGCTGTTGTTGGGTTTATTTGGAGGTGATTTTGTGCCGATTTTGTGGCTGATACGAGACTGGTACGGAACAGAATTTGGTTCAGTTGCGAGCTAGATTTCTGGCAGAACTAGATAGCGAAAAGCGGTTGTTTTCTCGGTTGTTTTGAGGCAATTTCTTGGCTACTCTTGGAGCTGTGTTTCGAGTTTGTTTTGTGACAGATTCGAGGCGAGTTTGGAAGCAATTTAGTGCTAGTTTTGTGGCTTATATGAGTCTGGTATGAAGCGGAAATCTAACTGGTACAAGGACTGATTTGGAAAGCCAAAAGGACCCAGGCGTAACTTAATTTAATTTTCATTTTTAGAAGAACAAGTTTAGAAGCGTGCTCTCATAATTGTATTCAGAAAAAGTTTCTTTTTTATTTTTACAGCTATTTTTTATTTATTTAATGAAAATCTAATGCAGCCTATTCGGCTATATATTCAAAAAAATACAGTAAATCAGAGCTACTCAAATGGTACTGTGGAATTGTATATTACCATTTAAGATTAATTACATTGTACACAATTTATTACATCAGAAAATGATGAAAGATTAAAACATAAATTCAGGATTACTTTACTTTCATGCAATGTCGATAAGTTTAGAATTACTGAGTTGATGCAAAAAAAACTTAGAAATAAATGCGCTGATTGAACTTTTTCTGTGGACAAATTGTCTCATATATTAACATTATTTGTATCAGTTATGTTCAGCAGCTCCAGTGGGAAAGCGTTCTGCACCTACTGAGGTCACAAGATTGAATCACATAGAGATTATATGACTGAAAATATTAAGCAACATCTCCAGCATCAAAGTAATTGATTGATATATTTCACAAGACAAAACTTGCAAAAAGCAGCTGAAACTAGAAGCTACACAGAACTCAGATCCACATAGCATGAAAGCACAAAAAAAAAGGTAAATAGAACTTCAATTGTCCATTAGGGAGATGGCTTTAATGATTCATTACACTAGTTTATTGAACTATTTTTGCCTTTGAAAAATCCATTTCAGGATGCTGCAACAACAAAAACAAAAAAAGGAACGAGAAACCGCTAGTATGAGTACACTCAACATTAGTAAAAAAAAAAATTTAAAAACTAGAAGTCTAGAATTATACCTCAGCCATGAATTTCTTGAGAATTTCTTGCTTCTGCATTTCATCACTTGTTGGTAAACCCATCTGCTTCTGGCGCTGGTCAAACTGGCAAAACAAGATTCCACATTTTCAAATAACAATTTTCAAAAATTATGTAATAATAAAAATACAATGTAAATATAATTACAGAAATTACCATCATTTTTTCAACAGTCTGACGAGTCTCAGGATCCAAATCAGATAATTTGCTGTTTTCAGGTTCAACCTTTTGGGTGTCTATTTCTGGCTCTCCTTTCACCACAGTTTTCCACCACTCCATTTGATTGTGCTTTGTTAATAATACAGATGTTGATTTCTCATCTTCTGATAATATAACAATATTTTTTATTATTATATACCAATGTAGTGCTTCATATGTAAAGACAATGTTTTTTGGGCGGCGGTATTTTGAAGGCCAAGTTTTCTGCGTTTAGGACAATTTTTTAAATTTTTTATATATTTGACAAATTTGCCCTTCAAAACAAAGAATCATAGAACTAATTTTTTCATAACACTCTTACTTTTAATTATTATTCCTTTGCCAATAAACATTACAAAAAAAAGAAAAAGTTTTAACAAATTGTTGAAAAATAATTTCCCTGACATTTATATTATTTTGCATTTTATCCTTTAATAAAAAAAATAATTCTGTACTGTTAATTAACTATATATTTTCAAATTTTAAATTTTCAGTAGATATTTGTAAATTTTAAATATTCTTTAAACAGAAGAAATTGTGATTTAAGTGTTACACTTTCCAAAATAGATGCAATTAATACAACATTTACTAAGGGCACATATGTCAAAAATATTAAAAATTAAAAGATTACCCTCAACACAGCAAACATAGCCCTTAAATTAGCACTAACCAATCTTTTTACATACCTAAACTCCAGAAGCAATCATCAACTCTAACTGCCTGAAAAAGCTCTCCCTGAAGAAAAATAAATAATATAACTAACTTGATCTGTATAAGGTGCATTTGTAATTATAAAGACAAACAATGGGATTTTATGCCTTACATCAAGAATGGGAGGTTGACCCTTGAGTCCAACTTTGAGGTGGTTTCTCTTAATATCACAATTTATAAATCTTGATTTGGTACCAGCAGGAACTGGTATGGTGACTGTAACCTCTTGTAGATTTTGAGTCCATGAGTACGTGTCCAAATCTAGCCCATTACAAGCATTTGGTTCTATGTTTTAAGAAAATGATGTTAAAACAAACATTTTAAGTAGGTTTCCAGCAACAAGTGGGACAATGGAAGAGTGATTATTCCATTTTATTACAATGGTTTTCAGTAAGATCGATGAATGCAAGAAAGAATTCAAACAATATTAGGTAGGTCGGAAGAAAAGAGGGAAGAGAGATTCTTCAACTCCTTTATTCCACACAGCTCCAACCATGCACAATGGAACTAGAAGAATTATTCCACTCTAATCCACCCCAGCAAACAAGCCCAGTTATGAAAGCAAGCCAATTAAGAAAATCAAAATAGACAATAACAATAATAAGGGAAGAAGACTAACTTCTTTTGCCGGCCTCATCTGGCTCCTCTACCTTAGGCTTCTCTGTGGAAATCTCATTTTTCTCCCTCTCAACCTCCTTAGCCTTCTCTTTGGCCTTCTCCTTTTCTTTCTCTTCCTTCATCCTATTTTCCGCTACCAGCTCGGCTTCGACCTTGGCCTTAGCGACAGAGGCGAGACCCGTGATCTTGCTCACGGCCATAGGATCCTTGAACAGATCGGACTTCCTCCGAATCAGATCGAACACCGTCTCGATGAAGGGCAAAGGCCCCTTCTTTGACAGAATCGAACAGAGAATCTCTTCATCGCCAGTGGATGATGAAGGCGCAGTTGACTTCTCGTTTTCCTCCGGTAAAACGGATATGGTCGCCATTACCACAGAGAATAATTGTTTCCTTTTGCTCCCGAAGGGTTTTGGAGTTCTTTCCGGGTGAAGAAAAGCGGCTGGAGGATTCAAGAAACCTCACAATTTGATCCACGGGCCACATTTATGGAGTCCAAGAGTCAATGAGAAATTTTCAGAAAACCCCAACTTTTCTCAATATTTCAAAGGGTTAGATTACTTCGCCCGGAGGCGGTACGGCTTGTTTGGATGGCTAGTATTATATTACACTAGGATAATACTCGCGCTACGTGGCGAGTATTTTAATTTTATTAGTTATTTTAATCTAATAATGTATAACTTATAATTATAAAAATTCAAAATTAATGTTTGTGAATTCACATTACATAAATAATACATGATAACTCAAAATTATTGTCTTTAATTTTATTATGTCATTATGTCTTGATATATTATATTAGAAAAAAAAAATTAAGTATTAATCAAGTTTAGATGAACAAGATCGAAAAAGTAAAATGCAAGATAATTTATTTCGAAGATTTTAGTTAAAACTACATAAAATTAAATTATAGATAATTAACTTTAAAAAAAATTAAAAAATAATAATTATATTTAATATTATATATATGGGAAAAATATGTATACTGTTATGAATATAATTAATGTGGATGTCCATTACTTGGCCCCTAAGCAAAGATAATTAGAAAATGCTTATAAGAATGGAAGGAGTCATGGCAGGCATATTCTATTGTATTGAGGTTAGATTATTTCCTTTATTGTAATTCTAAATTAGGCAAGAGATTTCTTGGCCAGCACTCACCCTCTACTATATAAAGAGGGCAGTG
Organism: Juncus inflexus; assembly: GCA_024447665.1. Classification (NCBI taxonomy): domain Eukaryota; kingdom Viridiplantae; phylum Streptophyta; class Magnoliopsida; order Poales; family Juncaceae; genus Juncus; species Juncus inflexus. The sequence goes on along the minus strand of JAJHPC010000001.1, from coordinate 4,863,889 downwards.
GCTATTGTATTCTTAATCCACAATTCAATGAAATTCTCTTCTTCCATTTCTCTCTTTTATTGTTCTTTTGTTCTTTATTTTATAACACGTTATCAGCACGACTCTACAATAAGTATTTGAAGTTCTAAATAACATAACTGAAACTCTGCTTCAGAAGGTACAATTTCAAATTATTAATATTTCATTATATTATTTATTTTGGATTTCTTTTATTGGATTTTTTTTATTTTCTTGAAATTCGTTATTTTACGAGCTTCTTTTAAGAACATATCTCTGCATCAGAAGTTGCAGATTCTCTTTATAGATCAATGCACCAGAAGTTGCTTGTTTAATTATTTTTATTTTGCAACCAGAAGTTGCATGTTTATTTTTATTCACGCACCAGAAGTTGTTCGTTTAAATTATTTTGTATACACCAAGAGTTTCTTGTTTAATTATTTTTGCAACCAGAAGTTCCATGTTTATTTTTATTTACGCATCAAAAGTTGCTTGTTTAATTTTATTTACGCAACCAGAAGTTGCATGTTTATTTTTATTTATGCACCAGAAGTTGTAAGTATATTTATGCACCAGAAGTTGTAAGTATATTTATCTTTATTCTATGTACATTTATTTTAAGCACATTTACTTTTATGCACATTTACTTTTATGTACATTTATTTTACGCACATTTATTTTTATGCAAATTTATTTTTATTTATGCACCTGTAGTTGCAATAATTTTTTTTTTCCTTTGCACACAAGCTGCAAATTTAATTTTATGTACCATAAGTTGCAACATATAGCACCAGTAGTTGCAAGAATATAAATCAGAAATATTGTCTAAATCTCGAAGATCAACTCTCAAATAATAATTTGAAAAAAAAAAAATGAAGAATATATATTAAATAATGATACTCCTTACCTTTTATCTTGCTCTTGAAGCAACAACAAGATGAAGAGAGTTGTAAGATATATTGAAAACCAATATCATATCTCACTGTGAATAAGCAAACTAATGAGTTGTAAAAGAAGAAATGATGAAACTTGTTTAAAAAATTGCATTCAATTCCCAGAAGTGAATGTTGCAAAATAATGACATAAATGAGACCAATGCCAGAAGTCATTACAAGAAAATCACATAAGATAATGAGAAGATACAACAAGATATTATTTGTAATTGATTCCAAAATATGTATTTTTGGTGTTGTATAAAAGAGCATTGGTTAAGTACATGTTGTACACCAAAATATTTTGTCGAATTCTATAAAGTCTCTTTAAAAGAAAAAATAAATTATGGTTAACTATGTTTTTAATTGAAAACCATTTCAGTAAGCTCTTAAATATTACATAAGATTTTTAGACGGACTTCCTTGACCATATATTTATTCAATTTATTTTATTTATTTGTGGAATCCAAAATATCTGTCATTTGTCCAGCAGACATTGAACAACTAAAATAATAATTAGAAATTGAAAGACAGGTATTAATATAATACCATGTATTGTAAATATAATTTAAGACTCCAGAAGAGTTACCATTTTGTTGCCTGTATATAATAGATAATGCTTTAAATTTGTAAATTATTGTTTCTTGTATATAAGCAAACTAATGAATTTTCATTAAAATGAAAAATCATGAATTCTGTACAATTAGTTCCGCATCATTCCCAGAAGTGAATACCACATTTACAAGTCGTGATTATTAATATGGATGGTGACGTGTAAGAGGTCAAGGTCGAAATTATACTTGTGACTGTGATGATTATATTAAGAAAAACGCACAAGAAAGCGGAAAGAACGCACAAAATGGTCTAAAAAAAAAATTATGTGGTAGTAAAGGACATTTGATATGTCTTTATGTACGCCCTAGAATCTTGTGGAGGTTTATTAAGCTGTCTTAAGGACAAGGAGAAAATAATAATGTCGACTTGTTTATCACGATAATGAAAACGTTGATAACTGATAATGATTACATCCGCTGGATTTAAATCACATTAACAAGAACGAGATAGAGAAAGAACCGAGTAAGAAAATTTTCTTTTATTCTATTTTATATTCTTATTATTATTGTTATTATCATTATCATTATCATTATTTTTCTTTCTTTTGATACTACTAATATGAATCAAAGTATGTATAGGCACAATAAGAGTTATAAATATGTGTGCCTCATTGTAGTGGACAATAATTACATTCATATTTCTACATTTTGAGAAATGTTCGTGAAAGATATATATATTAGAACAACATGCAGTTTTTCTATTGATTTGTATTATGAAGAACTAATACAATTAAATCATATTTATTAGTAAACCCGAAGTTTATTGACTAAAAACTTATTTATGATTTTGCATAACATATTTGGTCCAATTTGAAAAATAATATTATAATTTTGACATGAACTTGAAGTTCACTAATTAGAAAAGCAACTTTATCATTAAACATGAACTAGAAGTTCAATAATTTGAAAAGTAATTTTATGATTTGACATGAACCAGAAGTTCACTAGTTCGAAGAGAAATTTCATGATTTGGCATGAAACAAAAGTTAACTAATCTCGGAGCAATGATGATGCAAATAATCACAGAGAATTCAAATATGCATCAATTAAAGAACCAGAAGATTCTTTTATCAAATAAATTTTCATGTGCTGCATGTTATCAAAGGAGAATTAATTGTTAGACATCACAAATCAGGGTTGGGAATAAATCACCCAATTTCCTTGAGCGTATTAATCGAAATATATGTGGCCTTATTACTCTTTCATGTGGATCATCTAGATATTTTATGGTATTAATAGATGCATCTATTAGATGGTCACATGTACATTTATTTAATCTCGAAATATTGTATTTGCGAGATTGCTTGCTCGAATATTCTAATTAAGATAATAATTTCTGGATCGTACAACTAAGAAAAATCGTCTTGATGATGATCAGTTGGCTACATCCCAAGTAATAATTGACTATTGTACGTTGATTTAGATTATAGTTGAGCATTGGCCCACAACGCACTTAGAATGATCTAAGGTCATATCTTGTTAAGCGATTATAATTAATCGTTGGCCCCTAATAATGAAATGAAAGCTCGTCTTTTGATTGAGGCCATGAAATGATATATGCTATAGCACTAATTAGAGTAAAGCCAATATTTTATAATAAGTACTCCCCATTATAATTTGTGACTGGCCTGCAGCCAAGTAAATACTATTTGAAATATTTTGGATGTGCAATATTTGTTCTGGTAGCTCCACCGCAACACACAAAAATGGGTCGCAAATAAAAGTCGGGCATATATGTTAAGTAAAATCGCCCTGCATAATTTGATAGCTTGAACTTCATTACTTGAATATATTCACTACATAATTTATTGATTATAAATTTGATGTGACAGATTTTCAATCATTATCTATTTTTAATACTTGATCTTATATATATGACCTATAAGTTAAAATGTAACTCATTTGTAAAATATAGCAAATCTATTATTAGATATATTTGTTCTTTCATAAAAGTAATCTGACAACATCTTAATTCGGATGGATATCCCTGGAGGATCATCCAAAAATACACCTGAAGTGTGTTAAATATTTATAGACAAAATTCCAGAAGAAAGAATTGAATGAATACCCAAGTGATTGTTGTGAGACAATCAAATATTAATGAATATGTTCAAGATATAATAGACAATGAAAGTCCTGAAGAACTTGATTAATAAATAATGATAACATTAGGGGGAGAGAAACAAGAGCTGGAAAACGTAAGTTATAACTTACATGGAATGCATCATTAATATCTTTCACTTAGATCCTCTAACAAGTTAATATGAACTAGAATTTCATAAATTTATTAATGTGAAACAACATGCAATTATATTATTTATATTAATGCAAAAATGATATTCCAGCATTTAGTGCTCATTGAGATACCCTTGGATAATTCTATGTTTGAGATATACCAGGAGCATGGTCGACCAATCGGTTCTAATAACAAAGATCCAAGGAAGAAGAAAAGAGCATGATAAGAAAGTTGGCTTGAAGTTATCAATACTTCAAAAAGAAATAAATTCTTCTGAAAAGAATATTGATGATAAAAGAGTAGAAGACAATGACGAGCAAATTACCCCAGAAGAGGTTTAGGTACCTAACAATATTGAAAATAATGAGATCTCAATAAATTATGTCTCTACTAGAATAAATATTGAACTGAAATAAAATTAAGATTAATCAAAATTTATTTATGCAATTGCAATTGATATAATAAATAAAAATGAGGATCTAGAATTAAAATTATTTGTATAATGTCGACAGATAAAGTATTGGCCAAATCGAAAGATGTGATTAAAGCATTCTTATTTTCACTAGTGAAATATAAAATTACGGACATGTAGTCCAAACACCTGGCGTTGTATAATGGTAACTTATAAGAGGGTGTTTTAAGAATATGTAATGAAAAATTAAATTGTGATATGCAATTATATTTCTAATTTTGTCATCCTTGGAGGACTCATTAACGTAGTAGCAAATTATTCATATCTCATTTGATTGCAATATATTAATGAAAATCCCTGAAGGATTTAAAATGCCTGAAGTATTTCAAACTCTCGAGAGATTTAATCTATTAAATTACAAAGATCTTTGTACTAATTAATGCAATATTGAGATATGTGATAAAATTGCTATAACAAATGTTTGTTGAATGAATGTTATGTAATTGATCAAAATTATATTTAGGAAACTATATATTTACCTTTTAAATGTTGATATATATATTGATGATTTAAAATCTTATGGTACTCCCGAATAGCTCCAAAAGCTACCTTATTATTCAAAAGAATATAAAATTAAATTCTTTAAAAATATTATCTTTAATTGTAAATTGAATATCTCCCTGAAGGAGTCATTGTTTCATAATCCATCTATTATAATGATACAATGTGGAGAAATCGCATCCATTAAGATCATCAAGATAACTTGTTTGATGAATTAACAATTGAAATAAAGGATGGTGAGTTATTCTCATGCATGCATGAGCATGATGATTGTGAAATGAATATTTAACGAAACTTCTCAAATAATGATCCAACAGATCTCTTCTTAAGCATATATTACAGAGATTGAACTTTGTCATCTCACATATAGTTGCATATATGAGGGGGAGAAATAATACGCAGTGCACTCTTTTTCCCTTGTCTATGGTTTTTATCCTAATAGGTTTTCCTAGCAAGGGTTTTAACGAGGCAGCTTTTGTGCGTAATATATAGAATGATGATGCACTCTTTTTCCTTCACTAGGATTTTTGCCCAGAGGGTTTTACCTAGTAAGGTTTTAACGAGGCATATTTAATATATGAAATAATGAGAAATAATGATAATACGCGATGCACTCTTTTTTCCTTAACCAAGGTTTTGTCCTACTAGGTTTTCCTTGTAAGGTTTTTAATGAGGCAGCTTCTAATGCGTATGAAATATGGACATCCAAGGGGGAGTGTTATGAATATAATTAATGTGGATGTCCATTACTTGGCCCCTAAGCAAAGATAATTTGGAAATGCTTATAAGAATGGAAGGAGTCATGGCAGGATATTTATTACTGTATATTCTATTGTATTGAGGTTAGATTATTTCCTTTATTGTAATTCTAAATCAGGCAAGAGATTTCTTGGCCAGCACTCACCCTCTACTATATAAAGAGGGCAGTGGCTATTGTATTCTTAATCCACAATTCAATGAAATTCTTTCCTTCCATTTCTCTCTTTTATTGTTCTTTTGTTCTTTATTTTATAACATATACTACATAGAAAAATGTAGCATCACTCGTTTTCTTATTATGAAACTAACAATACATTAAGTAATATAATATAGTTTTTAATATTCGGAAATTTTATTTGAGATAATAGTTCTCACATAACGGAGATATCAAACTGAATATTAATTTAACTAATCATACGATATTATGATAATAATTAAAATTAAAAGTTAAGATTTGATAAATTTTTCAATTCGACGGCAGAGAGAAAATTGATAAATAGTTCTCTTGAGAATTTTCAAAGAAGGGTAACAAACTATGATAAGAACAAATTGTTGGGAAATCCATAGCCATGTACATTACATGCGCAGCGGAACCTATGGATTTAACCCGCTCTAGGATCTACGTTAAGGGAATAAAATTACGATATTAACTATTAAAATTTATACCTCGGATCTTCCTGATCCGTGAGATGAAGAACGGATGTAGGTCTGAACTTTTTTGACTTGCAACCTTCTCCTTCCTGAAGCTCGATTCGCGATCTCATTGCTTCTCCTAGGGATGAAGATCGATCGCTCGCAAGTTCTCAAGATAGAGAACCTCTACTCGTATCCACGCGAACTTCAGACGTACGGAATAACCAGACTTGGCTAGACAAGTTCGGAAATACTTTCCGAATATCTCTCAAAACTTTCTCTCTCGTTTCTGTGTAATAGACAGCCTCTAAGGCTTCTGAGTTGTGTGTCTAATAGAGAGACTCTGCCCTTCTATTTATACTAGAGAGAGAGGCGAACGATTGCTCAGTTACCATAACTAAAAACCCTAATCTGCGCCTATTCCGTTGCCAACGGAATAGGTATTTCCATCACGGAATACTTGGCAGCTAAGGTTATTACAGTTTCTATGTCTATTCCGTTGGGAGCGAAACTATTCCGTTGCCAATGGAATGGTACTATTTTGTTCAATCAATTATCCAATAATTGATTATTTCGTTCACCAATTTATACATCATATGTATAACTATTTTGAGGCATATTCATCCCGTACGAATGGAGTTCATTGTGTGATCGTGTAGGTTCCATTTAACGCTTGCAACGATCTTCTAAAGATCGTAAGTCATGAGTGTAGGATTAGTGCCCTAGGCCAAATGTATTTGTACTAAGAAATGGATTATGTATTAAGACATTATTATTTATTCAATAAAGGTTGTTTCTTATATATCTGTGTGTATGGGTTTTGAATGTAAATCTTATATCAACCAAGAATGACACATCGAGTTCACGTCATCAGAATACGTGATTCTGATAGTAGAACTGTGAACCAACGAATGACATTCTAAACTTTCCGTAGTGATATGTAGGATGTGTATAGAGATAGACATACTTCAGGTAAGAAGTTACATATCCACACTACTATATTCGCAGGCTGGATGATCATGTTATGCTGATCATGGAGATAGAGATGTCAAGTCTGGAATATAGGTATGTGTTAGAGAACACGTACTGGACTGACCACAATATGAGAATCTGCATGGTATATGTCATTAGTCATTCTCATATGAATAGTGTGCTTGTTCCTACGACTTGAGATCACCATGGATTCCTGTATGTGGAACTGCATACTTTAATCTGATCCTACGTCATCCGTAATGGGATGATCATTAGGGTCATCATTAGGTATGCACTGAATCATGACTAGGAATGTGAGTGACCACGATGGGATTTGTTCCTCTCGTCATGAGGGAGATATCTCTGGGCCCCCTGATGAACTAGGACTGAAGGAAATGCATGGCCATGCTCAAAATGGATTAACATGTGTTGTTAATATCATTTTGTATTTACTCAGTCTAATTCTCGATCAGGAAAAAGACTTTGATCAAACTCAAGGATGACATATTACCGTGTCTTCTGATCAAGACGTATATCGTAGAACAAAAGGAATAAGCAAATGTCTATTCAGATAGGTTCATGATCGTTGATCATTTCATTTAACATGGGTAGTCATGACATCAGTCTAGAGGTTACTCATGACTTACGATCTTTAGAAGATCGTTGCCAGTGTTAAATGGAACCTACACGGTCACACATTGAACTCCATTCGTACGGGATGAATATGCCTCAAAACAGTTATACATATGATGTATAAATTAGTGAACGAATAATCAATTATTGGATAATTGATTAAATAAAACAGTGTCATTTCGTTGGCAACGGAATAGTTCCGTTCCCAACGGAATATATATGGAAACAGTAATAACCTTAGCTGCCAAGTATTCAGTTATGGAAATACCTATTCCGTTGGCAACATAATAGGTGCAGATTAGGATTTTTAGTTATGGTAACTAAGTAATCATTCGCCTCTCTCTCTAGTATAAATAGAAGGATAGAGTCTCTCTATTACACACAACACAGAAGCCTTAGAGGTCATCTATTACACCGAAAAGAGAGAGAATGTTTTGAGAGATTCGGAAAGTATTTCCGGAGTTGTCTAGCCAAGTCCGGTTATTCCGTACGTCTGAAGTTCACGTGGATATGAGTAGAGCTTCTCTATCTTGAGAACTTGCGAGTGATCGATCTTCATCCCTAGGAGAAGCAAGGAGGTCGCGAGTCGAGCTTCAGGAAGGAGAAGGTTGCAAGTGAGAAAAGTTTAGACCTACATTCGTTCTTCGTCTCGTGAATCAGGAAGATCCGAGGTATAAATTTTAATAGTTAATCTCGTACTTTTTTTTCCTTAACGTAGATCCTAGGGCGGGTTAAATCCATAGGTTCCGCTGCGCATGTAATGTACATGGCTATGGATTTCCAAACAGTGGCGTCACATCATTCGTTAAGGAAATAATAGTCAATTACATATTTAAAATTTAATAAATTCTAGTATAATAAATTTTAGGGTTTTGAAAATATTATTTAAAAACATCACGAAAATAGTTTCTAGGAATATAATATTGGTATTTTGATTTTCTGGAGTTTCAAAATATAGCTTTTTGAAATCCATTTTGGAAACGGAACTAAAACAAAAAAAATATGAATTTCTAGCACGTCTCCATTGAGAACAGAGTACTTCCGTTTAGAACGGAATAGTTCTGTTTAGAACAGAACAGTTCCGTTCCCAACGGAATAATGCTGATTTTGCGAGAAACGCTAATTTTTGTTATACACGGAATTTAAATATACAAATATGGCATGAGCTTTAGGTTTGTGATTTTTCTGTGATGTAATCTTATGTGTGAATGCTCGTAATTTTATTTATTATCTATGGCAACTAGTGTGTTGTCCAAAGTTGTAATTATGGCAACCTATGAATTGTCCAAATTTGTAAATTACCTTTTCTAGCAATAGGTTAGTTGTTAGGATAGATATTATTTGAAGACTTCAAGGCAAGAGATCTTGGCGCAATCTTCGGAAGATGGCATTGGATCTTCGCACACACAACGAAGGGTTCGTTGAAGATTACTTCTGCAATCTAGAGATAGATCTATAATTAGGAACCTCATGATCGCTCGTGAGGATTAGGCTCATACCATATTTAACTTAGTTTCTGTGATGTTTATATTTATAAATCTAAAATAAAATCCTTCAAAATGTTAAGTAAGGAAGTGCCCCCCATGCCACTGAAGCCCTCCGTACTTAGACAATCTTCCATGTGGGTCATGCCAAAGCTGAGCATATGGAGGATTGTCTTTGTAAAGGAGGGTATGCGGGAAATGGCGTCCAGCATGGGTCATGCCAAAGCTGAGTGTGTTGGACTCTATTTTGCTGATAATCATACATGGTTAATCTTAACTGAGCAAGCAAGTCGAACTTGGGCTTAGGGCAATAGATGGAATAATACATCGGGCATATGATGCTCATTTCATAAAAGGAAAGAGTTTTATATGATACAATTGGAAGTGTTCCTACCTAAATAGTTGTGTATTGAGGGTTGCGCCAAAGCGCACTTAATATTCAATGAAATACGGATCTTGACTCACTATGAAACCTCATTCATTTGAAGGTTCCGAATCAATACTACTGAAGGTGGTTGATTTGAAGAAAAATAGTGGGAGTACAATATAAGAAACACCAAAATAAAACAACCCCAATGAATAAATAATAATGGCACTTTACATTTTAACTTGTAGAAAAATGGCAAATAATAATTCAACAGGGTTGAATTTGCGATCTATCCTTGAGAAGAATAAGCTCAATGGGTCTAACTTCCTTGACTGGTTTAGAAACCTGAGAATTGTTCTCAAGGATGACAATAAATTGTATGTCATAGAAGAGGCTTACCCAGAGGAACCACAAGGGCTGCCCGAGATGCGTATGCCAAATACGTTAAGGACGACACGGAGATATCTTGTCTCATGCTAGCAACCATGACCTCCGAGCTTCAGAAGCAACTGGAGGACATGGGTGCTTACGATATGATCGTAACTCTCAAGGAAATGTTCCAAGAGCAGGCTAGAGTTGAGCGCTACAAAGCGACCGTCTCTCTGACTGACACAAAGATGGTTGAAGGTTCATATGTGAGTTCTCATGTACTCAAGATGAAGAGCTATCTTGATCAATTGGAGAGGTTTGGTTCAGCTATGCCCAGAGAATTGGCTGTTGACATAATTCTCGAGTCGGTACCTCCTAGTTTTAAGCAATTCATCATGAACTATAATATGCATCAGATGGAGAAATCCATCACCGAGTTGCATGGGATGCTTAAGAACGCACAAGAGGACATGAAGACAAATATTGTCAAAGATGTCCTAATGGTTCACAAGAAGAAAGATAAGAAGACCGGGAACAAGAGCAAGGGTAAAGGCAAGGTGTTGCCTAAACCTAAGATCAAGAAAGACAAGGAGGGAATTTGCTTCCTTTGCAACAAGACTGGCCATTGGAAGAGAAACTGCAAACTCTATCAGGACGAAATCAAGAAGGGTAGTGTGACTACCGGTTCAGGTATTTTTGTTATTGAAACTAATTCACTTACTCCTAAATCTTGGGTATTGGATACCGGATGTCGTACTCATATTTGTAATGATGTGCAGGGACTACAAAGGAGTATAAGATTAGCTAAGGGCGAAGTCGACCTGCGTGTGGGAAATGGAGCAAGAGTTGCTGCATTAGCCGTAGGAACTTATTTATTGACTTTGCCTAGTGGACTTGTACTAATACTTAATAATTGCTATTTTGTACCTACTATGAGCAGAAATATTATTTCTATTTCTAGTCTAGCTTTGGATGGTTATAAATTTATTATTGAAAATAATAATTGTTCTATCTTAAAAGATAATCTTTTCTATGGAAATGTTCTATTAGAAAGAGGTCTTTACATGCTAGATGTTAAGAAAGAGAATTATAAGTCCATATATAACATTAACACTAAACGATTCAAACCGGTTGACTCAAATACGACATACCTCTGGCACTGTCGCTTAGGCCATATAAATGAGAAACGCATTTCTAAACTCCACTCTCATGGACTTTTAGACTCAATTGATTCGGAATCATTTGAGACGTGCGAGACTTGTTTACTTGGCAAGATAACTAAGAAACCCTTCACAAATGTTGGTGAAAGGGTCAATGACTTATTAGAACTCATACATACTGATGTATGTGGACCAATGAGTACGCCGGCTAGAGGTGGGTATTGGTACTTCATAACTTTCACGGACGACTTCAGTAGATATGGATATGTCTACCTAATGGAGCACAAGTTTGAATCCTTTGAAGTGTTCAAAGAATTTAAGAATGAAGTACAAAATCAACTTGGCAAGAAGATTAAAGCACTTCGATCTGATCGAGGAGGCGAATATCTGAGTCAGAAATTTGAGGATCATCTCAGAGAATATGGAATAGTTTCATAACTGACTGCTCCGGGAACTCCTTAGTGGAATAAAGTGTCCGAAAGGAGGAATCGAACCTTATTGGATATGGTTTGATCGATGATAAGTCAAACGAGTCTTTCAATGTCTTTCTGGGGTTACGCTCTTGAGACTGCCGTATTCATACTGAACAGGATTCCATCCAAAGTGGTTCAAAAGACGCCATATGAGATGTGTGAATGACTTATGCCCTAGGTCAAAGTGTTGGACTAGAGATTAGATTATGAGAAACATGTCTATTCAGTTCATATATGAATGAGTGTATGGGTGACTGATATATTTATGTATATTAGATCGGCCATGAATGACACTTCGGGTTCACGTCATCAGAATACGTGATTCTGATAGTAGAACTGTGAGCCAATGTATGATATTCTAAAACGTCCCTAGTGATATGTGGGATGTTTATAGAGATAAACATACTTCAAGTAAGAAGCTACATATCCACACTAGTATATTCGCAGACTGGATGATCATGTTCTGCTGATCATGGACATAGGGATGTCAAGTATGGAATATAGGTACGTGTTAGAGAACACGTACTGGACTGACCACACTATGAGAATATGCATGGTATATGTCATTAGTGATTCTCATATGAATAGTGTGGTTGTTCCTACGACCTGAGGTCACCATGCATTTCTGTATGAGGAACTGCATACTTTAATATGATCTTACGTCATCCGTAACGGGATGATCATTAGGGTCATCATTTGGTATGCACTGAATCATGACGAAGAATGTGAGTGACCAAGATGGGATTTGTTCCTCTCGTTAAGAGAGAGATATCTCTGGGCCCCCTAATGAACTAGGACTGAAGGAAATGCGTGGCCGTGCTCAAAATGGATAAACATGTGTTGTTAATATCATTTTGTATTTATTCAGTCTAATTCTCAATCTGGAAAGACACTTTGATCAAACTCAAGGATGACATATTACCGTGCCTTGTGATCAAGACATATATTGTACAACAAAAGGAATAATCAAATGTCTATTCAGATATGTTTATTATCGCTGATCATTTCATTTAACATGGGTAGTCATGACACCAGTCTAGAGGTTACTCATGACTTACGATTTTTGGAAGATCACTGCCAGTGTTAAAGGGAACCTACATGGTCACACATAGAACAACGTCTAGTCGGGAAGAAAATGCTCTTAAATAGTTATACATATGATGTATAAATAGGTGGAGGAAATAATCGATCATTGGATGATTGATATGAGTGATTGTGCAAAACAATCAGCATAGTTCCGTTGGCAACATAATAGTTCCATTGCCAACGGAAGTTCCGTTTCCAATGGAACAGTTTCGTTGGCAATAGAACTCAACCAATTTCTCGACAGCCAAGTTTTCAGATTAGGAAACCCTATTCCGTGGGCAACGAAATAGATCCGTTGGGAACGGATAAGCGCTGTAATTAGGGTTTTAGTTATGGTAACTAAGCAATCCTTCACCTCCCTCTCTAGTAAAAATAGAGGGGCAGTCCCCCTCTATTAGACACATATTACAGAGCCTCTAGGCTGCCGTAATACAGAGAGAAAGAGAGAGAGAGAGCCTCCTGAAAGTATTTCCGGACTCGTCTAGTCGATTCCGGTTATTCCGACGATTCAAAGTTCGACGTGGATACGAGTAGAGGTCTTCTGTTTTAAAGACTAGTGAGTTATCAAGTTCTTCATCCCTAGAAAGAGCAAGAATGTTCTCAGAGTCGAGCTTCAGAAGCCAGGAAGGAGAAGGAAGAAAGATGGAAGTTCGTTCAGACCTACATCCGTTTCTCTCTCCATCTATGGCAACCAGTGAGTTGTCCAAAGTTGTAATTATGTCAACCTGTGAGTTGTCCAAATTTGTTAATTAGCTTTTCTAGTAATAGGATAGTTGTTAGGATATATATTATTTCAAGACTTCAAGGCAAGATATCTTGGCGCAATCTTCGGAAGATGGCATTGGATCTTCGCACACACAACGTTCATTGAAGATTATTTCTGCAATCTAAAGATAGATCTAGAATTAGGAACCTCATGATCGCTCGTGAGGATTAGGCTCATACCATATTTAACATAGTTTCTATGATATTTATATTTATAAATCTAAAATAAAACCCTTCAGAATGTTAAATAAGGAAGTGCCTCCCATGTCACTGAAGCCCTCGGTACTTAGACAGTCTTCCATGTGGGTCATGCCAAAGCTGAGCATATGGAGGATTGTTTTTGTAAAGGAGGGTATGCGGGAAATAGCACCCAGCATGGGTCATGCCAAAGCTGAGTGTGCTGGACTCTATTTCGCTGATAATCATACATGGTTAAACTTATCTGAGCAAGCAAGTCAGACTTGGGCTCAGCGCACAAGATGGAATAAATACACCGGGCATATGATGCTCATTCCATGAAAGAAAAGAGTTGTATATGATACAATTGGAAGTGTCCTACCTAAATAGTTGTGTATTGAGGGTTGCGCCAAAGTGCACTTAATACTCAATGAAATACGGATCTTGACTCACTATGAAACCTCATTTATTTGAAGTTTCCGAATCAATACTACTGAAGGTGGTTGATTTGAAGAAAAATAGTGGGAGTATAATATATGAAACAAAATTAGAATAATTCTAATTTTAAATAATAAACTTTACATTGCATATTAAACTTGTAGAATGAGTTTGAAATTTATGGACTTGCGATCTATCCTTGAGAAGGATAAGCTCGATGGCACAAACTTCCCTGAATGGCTTTGGACTCGGAGAATTGTTCTCAATAGTGAAGGAAAGTTGTATGTCCTTGAGACACCCATCCCAAATCCACCGCCTTCGACCGCTTCTTGAGTCGTTCAAGATACTTATCAGAAGTGTATTGATGATTCCGATGAAGTAGCCTGGATGAAGTTAGCAAGAATGAAACCTAAGCTTCGGAAGCAGATTGGTTTCATGGATGCCTATGATATGATCAAGGCGCTTAAGGATATGTTCCGAAAGCAGACTAATATTCAGCGCTACAAGGTCACCAAGTCATTAATCAAGAGCAAGATGGCTCATGGCTCCTCTGTGGATACTCATGTGTTCAAGATCAGAAGTCACATTGATTACTTAGAGAGACTTGGTTCGCCTATTCTAAGGGAATTCATGATTGACATGATTCTTGGATCGCTTCCTCCGAGCTTTGATTTGTTCATTACTGAATATCATAAGCGTCGGATGGAGATGACGATCAAGGAATTGAATAAGATGCTTAAAGAGGCAGAGAAGGACATAGAGGCAAAAGTTGTCATTGATGCCCTCAGGTGAAAGAGAAAGGGAGTTGAATAGACAAGCCGCATGGGAGAGCTGGATCAAGAGTAAAGGCAAGGAGTTGTCTAAACCCGAGGAATCGGAAGAAGTGATTGCATGTTCTATGCACGATCACTGGAGAGCAGGGTGTAAGATATGTCGAGAAGAAGAATCAATGACTGCCAATTTAGGTATTCCTCTTTCTAAATCTCTACTTGGATATTGGATATCCATTGTAATTCTCATATTTTGAATGTGCAGGATATTACTCAAAAGTAGAAGATTAGCTTGAGGAGAAGTCAACCTACAAGTGGGGAATGAAGCAAGAGTTGCTACATTAACTCTAGAATTTTATTGATGTAGTCATTATGGACTTGTAATGAATAAATGTTATTTCGATATTAGCATTAAAATGGTTGTAAAATTTATTATTTGGAATAATAAAATTTTCCTAGATAAATCTATTTGAAATGTTCACTTAGAAAATAACATTTATATGCTAAATAATAAGTCCATTGATTTCATACTTCTAGCAATGTCATCTAAGTCACAAAATAAGAATCGCATTTTTAAAACTGCACCCTATGTGGAAAGTTTGACTTACTGGATCTAGGATCAATTGAGACGTGCGAATTCTATTTATTGAACAGGATGACAAGAATGGGAAACCATCACAAAGTTGACGAGTTAGTCTCACGCATATGGATGCATGGGAGACAAAAGGCAAGCTGGCTAGAAATAAGGAAGATCAGATTTTCATATTAAAGTGTTTTAAGTAAAAGGTTTACTTAATGAAACACAAAATATTTGAAAGGTTCAAAGCATTTAAGAATGAAATTCGACATCGCCTTGACAAGATAACAAGAGCACTTCGATCAGATCGAAGTGCCAAGTATTTGAGTCAAGAGTTTGACAATTATCTTTGAAATTGTGGAAAATGTTTCACAATTAATTCTATATGCAGCATCTCACGATGTGCACATAAAGAAGAAAATGAAACTTATTGGATAAGATTTAGTCTGTGTCTCCAAGAATCTTATAGGTTTATACTCTTGAATATACTAAACACTGAATATCATAAGGTTCAAAAGGACACCATATGTGATATGGGTTTGGAATAGTCTGAAATTGTCTTTAAAGGTTGAAGTACGACTCGTGTCAAAAGGTGTGACGATGTCAACACAACAATCTCATAAATATTTGTGGAATATCAATTTGATGTTGTTTTACATCCATTACGAGTTCAAATTATTTGCTACTCATAATTCAGACTTCTTTAAAAGAGATCTCATCTCCTAAAGAAGCAGTGGGAGTGTAATACATCTAGAAAGGTTCGAGATCCACATACTAGCAATGCACCATTAATAAGTCTATCAAGTAGTTGATAAGGATATACTTGAAACATAAGGTCCTCCTCACAGACCTGGTAGACATTAAGGTGAGAGATATGATCTCTTATAAAAGATACTCATAGAGGATGAGTCGACTTTCTACCGAGGAGACTGTGAAGAGACAATGTTCTCAAAATGGTTGGACCATGAGAATTGAGATGCAGCGCATATACAAGCAATCATGTTTGGAACTTGATTGGAGTATCCAATGGCTTGATGACCATTGCATACAGTACATGGATAGCCTAAAATAGCAATGAAAGTAGCTATAGTATGGGCTATAGTAAAAGGACTTTCTCACCTGTTGCTATTACGAATTCTAACTTTCATAGGACAATGTGATTGTGAATGATGGAACAAGGATATAAAACTCACATTCCTTTATAGGAATTTTAATGTGGATGTATCTTTGATACATGCCAAGAGTATTGTGATCGCGAGAATTCTGAAAGGTAAATTCATGGAATAAAGCAAGCATCTCAGGATGTATCTATTTGACAAAGTAAATTGAAGAATCTAACTTAATCAAAATAGATGCGACCACCTTGATTTCAAGAAATTCAGCGGGAGTATAACAAGCTTCCTGCGTTACAACAACTTACACATCCTAATAGTTAGGAGTTGAAGTCTATACAAACTTCTGGTTACAAGATAAAGCACATTGGTAAAATATTGAAAGAATTCGAGGTGCAAGAAATGTTCTTGCTCATGGTGTTCATATGAATGCTGAAAAAGGTAAACGAATGAGATTCTATACTTTCAGCCATACATTGAAATGTTCAACATGCAAGAAAGTGTTCTTTCTTATGACATTCACATGAACAATAAAAGGGTATAAAAATTAGATTTTATGCCTTCAACCATATATTGAATATTCAATATGCAAGAAAGAGTTCTTGTTTGTGGCACTAATATGAACAATGAAAGGCACATGAATTGAATTCTATGCTTTTAACAATATATATTGAAGGAGTTCAATATGAAAGAAAGAATTCTTGCCTACAACGTTCATATAATGAAGACATACGTTTATCATCCGTTTATTGAAAGGTTCAATATACAGGAAACAGTTCTTGATAACGGGATAAATAAGATTTTTCAAGCCATACAATGTATTGTGCAATATTCTTAGAGCATACGAGAGCAAATGATAGTCATTTCATGACTATAATAAATATATAAGTTCTTATGAAGAACTAAGATATCCAAAGGAGCTAGGTAGTGGTAAGTTATTACACCTTCCTAACATGGATCATTATCGCAATTCGTTTATTTCGAATACAGTAATTTGGAAAGAATTCCAAATAAGGTATTGTAACTGAAACAAGAACCCATATTGTTAATTTAGAAGCAAACAATAGGTATGCTTCGATCAAAACTTGATATTGGAACTAGGAGTAGTTCTGATTGCTCCTAAGGCCTCACGATCTACGTTATGAACAAAAAGTCGCTTAGAATAGAACTACAAGGATACAAGTACATGTTTCAGAAGTTCTCGACTAATGATAGAGATCAATAGTAGTCATTACAAGTTTTCAATGTAAATTTCTATAATCTGATAGGCATATATTTCCCGCTAGTAGAACATGAAAGTCATGTTGCCTAATAAGCATTGGATGCTTAAGATTGGCCTAGTGCAAGTGGGAGACTGAAGGAATTATGCCCTAGGCCAAAGTGTTGGACTAGAGATTAGATTATGAGAAACATGTTTATTCAGTTCATATATGAATGAGTGTATGGGTGACTGATATATTTACGTATATTAGATCGACCATGAATGACACTTCAGGTTCATGTCATCAGAATACGTGATTCTGATAGTAGAACTGTGAGCCAACGAATGACATTCCAAACCGTCCCTAGTGATATGTGGGATGTTTATAGAGATAAACATACTTCAAGTAAGAAGCTACATATCCACACTAGTATATTCGCAGACTGGATGATCATGTTCTGCTGATCATTGACATAGGGATGTCAAGTCTGAAATATAGGCACGTGTTAGAGAATACGTACTGGACTGACCACACTATGAGAATATGCATGGTATGTGTCATTAGTGATTCTCATATGTATATTGTACTTGTTCCTACGACCTGAGGTCACCATGGATTTCTGTATGAGGAACTGCATAATTTAATATGATCTTACATCATCCGTAACGGGATTATCATGAGGGTCATCGTTAGGTATGCACTGAATCATGATGAGGAATGTGAGTGACTAAGATGGGATTTGTTCCTCTTGTTAAGAGAGAGATATCTCTGGGCCCTCTGATGAACTAGGAATGAAGGAAATGCATGGCCATTCTCAAAATGGATTAACATGTGTTGTTAATATCATTTTGCATTTATTTAGTCTAATTCTCGATCAGGAAAGAGACTTTGATCAAACTCAAGGATGACATATTACCATGCCTTGTGATCAAGATGTATATCGTAGACAAAAGGAATAATCAAATGTCTATTCAGATAGGTTTATGATCGCTGAACATTTCATTTAATATGGGTAGTCATGACACAAGTCTAGAGGTTACTCATGACTTACGATCTTTGGAAGAACGTTGCCAGCGTTAAATGGAACCTACACGGTCACACATAGAACAACATCTAGTCGGGAAGGAAATGCTCTTAAATAGTTATACATGTGATGTATAAATAGGTGAAGGAAATAATCGATCATTGGATGATTGTTTTGAGTGATTGCACAAAAAAATCAGCATAGTTCCGTTGCCAACGGAAGTTCCATTGGCAACATAACTCAGCCAATTTCTCGACAGCTAAGTCTTCAGATTAGGAAATCCTATTCCGTTGGAAACGGAATAGGTCCGTTGGGAACGGATAAGCACTGTAATTAGGATTTTAGTTATGGTTACTAAGCAATCCTTCACCTCCCTCTCTAGTATAAATAGAGGGGTAGTCCCCCTCTATTAGACACATATTGCAGAGACTCTAGGTTGCCGTAATACAGAAAAAAGAGAGAGAGAGAGCCTCTTGAAAGTATTTCCGGACTCGTGTAGCCGAGTCTGGTTATTCCGACGATTTGAAGTTCGACGTGGATATGAGTAGAGGTCTTCTGTTTTGAAGACTAGCGAGCGATCAAGTTCTTCATCCCTAGAAAGAGCAAGATGGTTCTCAAAGTCGAGTTTCTCTCTCCTGGATCAGGAAGATCCGAGGTATAAATTTTAATAGCATAATCTCGTACCTTTATTTCCTTTACGATGATCCTAGGGAGGGTTGAACCCGTAGGTTCTGCTGCGCATGTAACGTACATGGCTACGGGTTTCCCAAAAATGTGGACGGGGAAAAGCCCTAACTTATCTTTTCTTAAAATTTGGGGGATGTGAGACTTATGTCAAATGTCAGTTTCCCGATAAACTCGGACCCAAATCTGCCAAGTGCCTATTTGTGGGATATCCTAAGGAAACTAAGGGATATTACTTTTACCACCTATCGGAGAACAAAGTATTTGTTGCTCACAATGGAGCCTTCTTGAAAAGAGAGTTTGTCTCTATGAGAAGTAGTGGGAGCAAACTACAACTCGAAGTAATTTGAGACCCACCTATAGTTGCAGAACCTATGATGGAGGAACAAACAAGCTCTCAAGGTGTTGGTGAGCTTGAAACACAACAGACTCAACGTAAATATAGTATGATTCATCATGAGCCCGAGAGATACAGATTTCTCGTGTCTAATGATGATGATGTGACATTCATAGATGATGAACCCACGTCCTACCAAGATGCTATGAAGATTCCCGACTCTCAGAAATGGTTAGAGGCCATGAGAGCCGAGATGCAATCCATGCATGACAATCAAGTTTGGAATTTTATTGATCCATCCGAAGGCTTGAAGACCATCGGATGCAAGTGGGTCTTCAAGAAGAAGACTGACGTGGATGGAAAGGTACAAACCTACAAAGCAAGGCTTGTGGCGAAAGGTTTCAAACAAGTTCATGGTATTGACTATGACGAAACTTTCTCACCTGTAGCTATGCTTAAATCTATCAGAATTCTATTAGCCACAGCAGCATATTATGACTATGAAATATGGCAAATGGATGTCAAAACAGCTATCCTAAATGAAAATCTTGACCGAGAAGGTGCATATGATGCAACCCAAGGGTTTTGTCAATCCTAAGAATTCTGGTAAGGTTTGCAAGCTTCATAAATCCATCTATGGATTGAAGCAAGCGTCTCGAAGTTGGACCCTTCATTTTGATGAAGTCATCAAAAGTTTTGGTTTTACCAAAAGTGAAGTTGAGTCTTGTGTTTACATGAAGTTCAGTGGGAGCACGGTAGTATTCCTGGTGCTTTACGTAGATGACATATTACTCATGGGAAATGACGTCCCAACATTATTGAACGTCAAGAAATTGTTGGGAGATAGTTTCTTGATGAAGGACCTAGGAGAAGCCTCCTACATGCTAGGAATCAGGATCTATAAAGATAGATCCGGAAGGCTTATAGGTCTGAGTCAAAGTACATACATAGACAAGGTCATGAAACGGTTCAGAATGCAAGAATCCAAGAAAGGATTTTTGCCCTTGTTCCTACAAGTGAGCAGGAGCAAAGACGCATGAATAAGATCTCATATGCTTCAGCTATAGGATCTATCATGTATGCCATGATATGTACTAGACCAGATGTGTCATACTCATTGAGCGCAACAAGCAGGTTTCAGTCTAATCCAGGTGAAAGTCACTGGATAGCTGTTAAAAGAATACTTCAGTACTTACGAAGAACTAAGGACCTGTTCCTAGTCTATGGAGGTATGGAAGACGAGCTCGTTGTAAAGGGTTACACCGACGCAAGCTTCCAGACAGACTCAGACGACTTTAGATCGCAATCAAGTTATTTATTTTGCCTAAATGGAGGCGCAGTGACATGGAAGAGTTCGAAGCAATGTACTGCAGCAGATTCTTCAATGGAAGCAGAGTATATAGCCGCTGCAGAAGCGGCTAAAAAAGCTGTTTGTATAAAGAACTTTTTGGAGGAGCTAAGAGTAGTTCCGAGCATCTCGGAACCAGTGGATCTATATTGTGATAACAATGGAGCGATCGCACAAGCAAAGGAACCGAGATCTCACCAAAAGTCCAAGCACATACTGCGACACTTCCATCTAATCAGAGAGATCATACAAAGGGGTGATGTTAAAATGTGTAGAGTGCCATCGGACGATAATGTTGCCGATCCATTAACTAAATCACTCCAACAAGCAAAGCATGAGGGTCATGTGAGGTCTATGGGCATAAGATGCTTAGAGTTGGCCTAGTGCAAGTGGGAGACTGTAGGATTAGTGAACTAGGCCAAATATATTTGTACTGGGAAATGGATTATGTATTAAGACATTATTATTTATTCAATAAATGTTGTTTCTTATATATCTGTGTGTATGGGTTGTGAATGTAAATCTTATATCAACCAAGAATGACACTTCGGGTTCACGTCATCAGAATACGTGATTCTAATAGTAGAACTGTGAACCAACGAATGACATTCTAAACTGTCCGTAGTGATATGTACGATGTTTATAGAGATAGACATACTTCAGGTAAGAAGCTACATATACACACTAGTATATTCGCAGGCTGGATGATCGTGTTCTGCTGATCATTGACATAGAGATGTCATGTCTGGAATATAGGTTCGTGTTAGAGAACACGTTTTGGACTGACCACACGCTATGAGAATATGCATGGTATATGTCATTAGTGGTTCTCATATGAATAGTATGATTGTTCCCACGACCTGAGGTCACCATGGATTCCCGTATGTGGAACTGCATACTTTAATATGATCCTACATCATCCGTAATGGGATGATCATTAATGTCGTCATTAGGTATGCACTGAATCATGATGAGGAATGTGAGTGACCAAGATGAGATTTGTTTCTCTCGTCATGAGGGAGATATCTCTGGGCCCCCTGATGAACTAGGACTAAAGGAAATGCATGGCCATGCTCAAAATGGATTAACATGTGTTGTTAATATCATTTTGTATTTACTCAGTCTAATTCTAGATTAGAAAAGAGACTTTGATCAAACTCAAGGATGACATATTACCATGCCTTATGATCAAGACGTATATCATAGATCAAGACGTATATCGTAGGGCGATTCAGATGCAACAGTAGTAATAGGAATGAAAACAATTATCAAAGTCTTCCCATACATAAGATGTTTTCCTTCTATTTTTTGGAGCGTCTTTTGAATCAACAATCTACTCAACAGTCCGCTCAACAACATTAGAAGCTTTACCATGAGACCACATTCCTGTTAAACCATAAGAAAATAAATTAAATATTAGGGCCACCTTTAGCATGGGGGTTAGAGTTTTGAATAAATGGAGGAGTTCTCTTTTATCCGAAAATGCACAAGCGCTTATCACAACTCATAGCGGGCTATATGGATATGAAGGTAATATACTTTATAATGGTTTGTGTTATTGTAATAAAACATAATAGATTAATAATTATTATTTAAACTCTAAATATTAGAATATACTTCTGATATGGAGGAGGGCATGAAGGTTTTAGGACAAGAGGTCAATTTTACTAGTTTAAAAAGAGCAAGGGTATCTACCACTTCAAATGCTAGCTAATGTCATAATTTTTAGTAAGTTATAAGTAATTAATTTATAATTATTTTCATTTATTAAAAAAAAATACTTGAATTAGTGAATATTTAGAAGTTTTTTCTTTGTTCAATGTATTTTCAGGTTTCCAAATTCATGGTTAAGAGTCTTAACTTAAGGCTAGACATTAGAAAAGAAAAAAAAAATACAAAAGAAGGAAACAAGAAGATATGTTGCTTGTTTAGAAATTCGAACTATTATTTTTTTTGTTAGGCAAATGATATGTTGTTGATATAGGGATATCCATAGCCATGTAGGTTACATGCGCAACGAAACCTATGGATTTAACCCGCGCTAGGATCTACGTTAAGGGAATAAAAGTACGAGATTAACTATTAAAATTGATACCTCGGATCTTCTTGATCCACAAGACAAAGATCGGACGTAGGTCTGAACTTTTCTGACTTGTAACCTTCTCCTTCTTGAAGCTCGACTCCGCGAACCTCCTTGCTTCTCCTAGGGATGAAGATCAATCGCTCGCAAGTTCTCAAGTTAGAGAACCTAAACTCGTATCCACGTGAACTTCAGATGCACGGAATAACTGGACTCGGCTAGACGAGTCCGGAAATACTTTCCAAAAATCTCTCAACACTTTCTCACTCTTTTCTGTGTAGTAGACGGCCTCTAAGTTTCTGAATTGTGTGTTTAATAGAGAGACGAACGATTGCGCAGTTACAATAACTAAAAAAATCCTAATCTACGCCTATTCCATTGCCAACGGAATAGGTATTTCCATAACGGAATACTTGGCAGCTAAGATTATTACAGTTTCCATATCTATTCCGTTGGGAACGGAACTATTTCGTTGTCAACGAAATGGTACTGTTTTGTTCAATCAATTATCCAATAATTCATTATTTCATTCACTAATTTATACATCATATGTATAACTATTTTGAGGCATATTCATCCCGTACGAATGGAGTTCATTGTGAGACCGTGTAGGTTCCATTTAACACTGGCAACGATCTTCTAAAGATCGTAAGTCATGAGTAACCTATAGACTGATGTCATGACTACCCATGTTAAATGAAATGATCAACGATCATAAACCTATCTGAATCGACGTTTGCTTATTCCTTTTGTTCTACGATATATGTCTTGATCAAAAGGCATGGAAGTATGTCATCCTTAAGTTTGATCAAAGTCTCTTTCCTGATCGAGAATGAGACTGAGTAAATACAAAATGATATTAACAACACATGTTAATCCATTTTGAGCATGGCCATGCATTTTCTTCCGTCCTAGTTCATCAGGGGGCCCAGAGATATCTCCCTCATGACGAGAGGAACAAATCCCATCTTGGTCACTCACATTCCTCATCATGATTCTAGAGTGGATATGTAGCTTCTTACCTGAAGTATGTCTTTCTCTAGAAACATCCTACATATCACTAGGGACAGTTGTGAATGTCATTTATTGGTTCACAGTTCTACTATCAGAATCACGTATTCTGAAGACGTGAATCCGAAGTGTCATTCTTGGTTGATATAAGATTTACATTCACAACCCATACACATAGATATATAAGAAACAACCTATATTGAATAAATAATAATGTCTAAATACATAATCCATTTCCTAGCACAAATACATTTGGCCTAGGGCACTAATCCTATAGTCTCCCACTTGCACTAGGCCAACTCTAAGCATCTTATGCCCATAGACCTAACATGACCCTCATGCTTCTCTTGCGGGAGTGATTTGGTTATTGGCTCGGCGACATTGTCATCCGATTGCACTCTACACATTTTAACATCACCCCTTTGTATGATCTCTCTGATTAGATGGAAGCGTCGCAGTATTTTCTTGGACTCTTGGTAAGATCTCGGTTCCTTTGCTTGTGTGATCATTCCATTGTTGTCACAATATAGTTCCACTAGTTCCGAGATGCTCGGAACTACTCTTAGCTCCTCCAAAAAGTTCTTTATCCAAACAGGTTCTTTAGCCGCATCTGCAACGGCTATATACTCTGCTTCCGTTGAAGAATCTGCTACAGCACATTGCTCGGAACTCTTCCATGTTACTGCGCCTCCATTTAGGCAAAATAAATAAACTGATTGTGATCTAAAGTCATCTGAGTCTGTCTGGAAGCTTGCGTCGGTGTAACCCTTTATAATGAGCTCGTCTTCCATACCTCCATAGACTAGGAACATGTCCTTAGTTCTTCGTAAGTACTTAAGGATTCTTTTAACAGCTATCCAGTTACTTTCATCTGGATTGGACTGCAACCTGCTTGTTGCGCTCAATGAGTATGACACATCTGGTCTAGTACATATCATGACATACTTGATAGATCCTATAGCCGAAGTATATGAGATCTTATTCATGTGTCTTAGTTCTTGCTCACTTGTAGGACACTGTGTCTTACTGAGAGAAACGCCATGTGACAATGGCAAAAATCCTTTCTTGGATTCTTGGATTCTTGTATTCTGAACCATTTCATGACCTTGTCTATGTATGTACCTTGACTCAGACATATAAGCCTTCTAGATCTATCTCTATAGATCATGATTCCTAGCACGTAGGAGGCTTCTCCTAGGTCTTTCATCAAGAAATTATCTCCCAACCATTTCTTGACGTTCAACAATGTTGGGACGTCATTTCTCATGAGTAATATGTCATCTACATAAAGCACCAGGAATACTACCTTGCTCCCACTGAACTTCATGTAAACACAAGACTCACCTTCACTTTATGTAAAACCAAAACTTTTGATGACTTCATCAAAGTGAAGGTTCCAGTTTCGAGACGTTTGCTTCAATCCATAGATGAATTTCTGAAGCTTGTAAATCTTACTAGAATTCTTAGGATCGACAAAACCCTCGGGTTTCATCGTATGCACGTCCTCGGTCAGAATTCCGTTCAGGAAAGTTATTTTGACATCCATTTACCATATTTCATTGTCATAATATGCTGCTATGGCTAATAGAATTCTGATGGATTTAAGCATAGCTACAGGTGAGAATGTTTCATTATAGTCAATACCATGAAACTTATTTGAAATCTTTCGCCACAAGCCTTGCTTTGTAGGTTTGTACCTTTCCATCCATGTTAGTCTTCTTCTTGAAGACCCACTTACATCCGATGGTCTTCAAGCCTTCGGATGGATTAATCAAATTCCAAACTTGATTGTCTTGCATAGATTATATCTCGACTCTCAAGGCCTCTAACCATTTCTGAGAGTTAGGACTCTTCATAGCATCTTAGTAGGAAGTGGGTTCATAATCTATGAATGTCACATCATCATAATTAGAAATGAGAAATCCGTATCTCTCGGGTGCATGACGAATCCTACTAGATCTACATTGAGTCTGTTGTGTTTCAAGCTCACCAACTCCTTGAGAGCTTGTTTGTTCCTCCATCATAGGTTCTGCAACTATAGGTGGGTCTCGAATTTCTTCGAGTTGTACTTTGCTCCCACTACTTCTCATAGAGACAAACTCTCTTTCCAAGAAGGCTCTATTGCGAGCAACAACCACTTTGTTCTCCGATGGGTGGAAAAAGTAATAAATATCCTTTAATTTTCTTAGAATATCCCACAAACGGGCACTTATCAGATTTGGGTCCGAGTTTATCGGGAAACTGTCATTTGACATAAGTCTCACATCCCCAAATTTTAAGAAAAGACAACTTGGGGCTTTTCCTTGTCCATATCTCATATGGCGTCTTTTGAATCGCTTTGGATGGAATCCTGCTCAATATGAATGCGGCAGTCTCAAGAGCGTAACCCCAGAGAGACATTAAAACACTCGTTTGACTCATCATCGATCGAACCATGTCCAATAAGGTTCGATTCCTCCTTTCGGACACTCCATTCCACTGAGGAGTTCCTGGAGGAGTCAGTTGTGAAACTATTCCACATTCTCTGAGATGACCCTCAAATTCCTGACTCAGATATTCGCCTCCTCGATCAGATTGAAATGCTTTAATCTTCTTGCCAAGTTGATTTTGTACTTCATTCTTAAATTCTTTGAACACTTCAAAGGATTCAGACTTGGGCTTCATTAGGTAGATATAATCATATCTACTAAAGTCGTCCGTGAAAGTTATGAAGTACCGATATCCACCTCTTGCCGGCGTACTCATTGGTCCACATACATCAATATGTATGAGTTCTAATAAGTCATTGACCCTTTCACCAACTTTTGTGAAGGGTTTCTTAGTCATCTTGCCAAGTAAACAAAACTCGCACGTCTTAAATGTTTCCAAATCAAATGAGTCAAAAAGTCCATGAGAGTGGAGTTTAGAAATGCGTTTCTCATTTATATGGCCTAAGCGACAGTGCCAGAAGTATGTCGTATTTGAGTCATTCGGTTTAAATTGTTTAGTGTTAATGTTATATATGGACTTATAATTCTCTTTCTTAGAAAAGATTATCCTTTAAGATAGATCAATTATTATTCTCAATAACAAATTTATAACCATCCAAACCTAGACTAGAAATAGAAATAATATTTATGCTCAAAGCAGGTACAAAATAACAATTATTAAGTACTTATACAAGTCCACTATGCAAAGTCAATAAATAAGTTCATATAGCTAATGCAGCAACTCTTGCTCTATTTCTCACACGCAGGTCGACTTCGCCCTTAGGTAATCTTCTACTCCTTTGTAGTCCCTGCACATCATTACAAATGTGAGTACCACATCTGGTATCCAATACCCAAGATTTAGGAGCATGTGAATTAGTTTCAATAACAAAAATACCTGAAACAGTAGTCATACTACCCTTCTTGATTTCGGCCTGATAGAGTTTGCAGTTTCTCTTCTAATGGCTAACCTTGTTGAAATGGAAGAAAACTCCCTCCTTGTCTTTCTTGATCTTAGGTTTAGGCAACACCTTACCTTTACCCTTGCTCACGTTCCCGATCTTCTTACCCTTCTTCTTGTGAACCATTAGGACATCTTTGATAAAAATTGTCGTCATATCCTCATGTGCATTCTTAACCATCCCATGCAACTCGGTGATGGATTTCTCCATCTGATGCATATTATAGTTCATGATAAATTGCTTAAAACTAGGAGGCAATGACCCGAGAATTATGTTAACAGCCAATTCTCTGGGCATAGCTTAACCAAGCCTCTCCAATTGATCAAGATAACTCTTCATCTTGCGTATATGAGCACTCACAAATGAACCTTCAACCATCTTCGTGTCAGTTAGAGAGTCGGTCGGTTTGTACTGCTCAACTCTATCCTACTCCTAGAACATTTCCTTGAGAGTTACGATCATATCGTAAGCACCCATATCCTCCTGTTGCTTCTGAAGCTCTGAGGTCATGGTCACTAGCATGAGACAAGCTATCTCCCTGTCGTCTTTGATGTATTTAGCATACACATCTCGGGCAGCCCTTGTGATATGAGAATCACTAATGACATATACCATGCATATTCTCATAGTGTGGTCAGTCCAGTACGTGTTCTCTAACACGTACCTATATTTCAGACTTGACATCTCTATGTCCCTGATCATCGAGCATGTGAATATAGTAGTGTGGATATGTAGCTTCTTACCTGAAGTATGTCTTTCTCTATAAACATCCTACATATCACTAGGGACAGTTTAGAATGTCATTCGTTGGTTCACAGTTCTACTATCAGAATCTCGTATTCTGATGACGTGAGCCCGAAGTGTCATTCGTGGTTGATATAAGATTTACATTCACAACCCATACACAGATATATAAGAAACAACCTTTATTGTATAAATAATAATGTCTTAATACATAATCTATTTCCTAGTACAAATACATTGGCCTAGGGCACTAATCCTACTGTCTCCCATTTACACTAGGCCAACTCTAAGCATCTTATGCCTATAGACCTAACATGACCCTCATGCTTCACTTGCGGGAGTGGTTTAGTTGTTGGATCGGTGACGCTGTCATCCGATGACACTCTATACATTTTAACAACACCCCTTTGTATCTCTTTGATTAGATGGAAGCGTCACAGTATGTGCTTGGACTTTTGGTTAGATCTAAGTTCTTTTACTTGTGCGATCGCTCAATTATTGTCACAATATAGATGCACTGGTTCCGAAAGCTTATGTCGGTGTAACCCTTTACAACGAGCTCGTCTTCTATACCTCCATAAACTAGGAACAGGTCAGTTCTTCATAAGTACTTAAGGATTCTTTTAACAGCTATCCAGTGACTTTCACCTGAATTTGTTGGGAAATCCATATCCACGTACGTTACATGTGCAGCGGAACCTATGGATTTAACCCACCCCAGGATCTATGTTAAGGGAATAAAAGTACGAGATTAACTATTAAAATTTATACCTCGGATCTTCTTGATCCGCGAGATGAAGAACGGATGTAGGTATGAACTTTTCAGACTTGCAACCTTCTCCTTCCTGAAGCTCGACTCGCGACCTCCTTGCTTCTCCTAGGGATGAAGATCAATCGCTCACAAGTTCTCAAGATAGAGAACCTCTACTCGTATCCACGCAAACTTCAGACGTACGGAATAACCAGACTTGGCTAGACAAGTCCGGAAATACTTTCCGAATATCTCTCAAAATCTTTCGATCTCTTTTTTGTGTAATAGACAGCCTCTAAGGCTTCTGAGTTGTGTATAAAATAGAGAGAATCTTCCCTTCTATTTATACTAGAGAGAGAGGCGAACGATTGCTCAGTTACCATAACTAAAGACCCTAATCTGCACCTATTCCATTGCCAACATAATAGGTATTTCCATAACGAAATATTTGGCAGCTAAGATTATTACAGTTTTCATGTTTATTCCGTTAGGAACGGAACTATTCCTTTGCCAACGGAATTGTACTGTTTTGTTCAATCAATTATCCAATAATTGATTATTTCGTACACCAATTTATACATCATATGTATAATTGTTTTGAGGCATGTTCATCCCGTACGAATTGAGTTTATTATGTGACCGTGTAGGTTCCATTTAATGCTGGCAACGATCTTCTAAAGATCGTAAGTCATGAGTAACCTCTAGACTGATGTCATGACTACCCATGTTAAATGAAATGATCAACGATCATAAACCTATCTGAATAGACATTTGCTTATTGCTTTTGTTCTACGATATATGTCTTGATCACAAGGCATGGAAGTATGTCATCCTTGAGTTTGATCAAAGTCTATTTCCTGATCGAGAATTAGACTGAATAAATATAAAATGATATTAACAACACATGTTAATCCATTTTGAGCATGACCATGCATTTCCTTCAGTCCTAGTTCATCACAGGGCCCAGAGATATCTCCCTCTTAACGAGAGGAACAAATCCCATCTTGGTCACTCACATTCCTCGTCATGATTCAGTGCATACCTAATGATGACCCTAATGATCATCCCGCTATGGATGATGTAAGATCATATTAAAGTATGCAATTCCTCATACAGAAATTTATGGTGACCTCAGGTTGTAGGAACAAGCACACTATTCATATGAGAATCACTAATGACATATACCATGCATATTCTCATAGTGTGGTCAGTCTAGTGTGTGTTCTCTAACATGCACCTATATTCCAGACTTGACATCTTTATGTCCATGATCAGAGAACATGATCATCCAGTCTGCGAATATACTAGTATGGATATGTAGCTTCTTACTTGAAGTATGTTTATCTCTATAAACATCCTATATATCACTAGGGACGGTTTAAAATGTCATTCGTTGGTTCACAGTTCTACTATCAGAATCATGTATTCTGATGACGTGCCCAAAGTGTCATTCATGGCGGATCTAATATATGTAGACATATTAGTCACCCATACACTCATTCATATATTAACTGAATAAACGTGTTTCTCATAATCTAATCTCTAGTCCAACACTTTGGCCTAGGGCATAATTCCTTCAGGATTAGATTGAAACCTGCTTGTTGCGCTCAACGAGTATGACACATCTGGTCTAGTACATATCATGACATACTTGATAGATCCTATAGCCGAAGTATATGGGATCTTATTCATGCGTCTTAGTTCTTGCTCACTTGTAGAACACTGTCTTACTTAGAGAAACACTATGTGACGAGTGCAAAAATCCTTTCTTGGTTTCTTGCATTCTGTACCGTTTCATGACCTTGTCTATGTACGTACCTTGACTCAGACCTATAAGCCTTCTAGATCTATCTCTATAGATCCTGATTCCTAGCATGTATGAGGTTTCTCCTAGGTCTTTCATTGAAAAATTATCTCCCAACTATTTCTTGACCTTCAATAATGTTGGGACGTCATCTCCCATGAGTAATATGTCATCTGCATAAAGCACAAATAATACTACCGTGCTCCCACTGAACTTCGTGTAAACACAAGGCTTACCTTCACTTTTTGTAAAACCTAAATTTTTGATGACTTCATCAAAATGAAGGTTCCAGTTTCGAGACGCTTGCTTCAATCCATAGATGAATTTCTGAAGCTTGCAAATCTTACCATAATTCTTAGGATCGACAAAACCCTCGGGTTGCATCATATGCACGTCCTCGGTCAGATTTTCATTTAGGAAAGCTGTTTTGACATTCATTTGCCATATTTCATAGTCATAATATGCTGTTATGGCTAATAGAATTCTGATGGATTTAAGCATAGCTACAGGTGAGAAAGTTTTGTCATAGACAATACTATGAACTTGTTTGAAACCTTTCACCACAAGCATTGATTTGTAGGTTTCAGATTGGTTTAAACCTGTAATCAATATGGGTTCGAGTCAGTTTAGATCTTTGATTATCAGGTCTCGGGTTCTCTCGGGTCATGGGTTATATCGGATTCGAACAAGTTGGATTTTATGTTGGGTCGGGTTAGAGTGATCATCAAATAACAGTCATTTCGGGTTCAGGTTCTTCGAGTCCGGGTCGGGCAGGTTCGAGTCATTTTACTTTTTCAAATTTTTCAGATCGGGGCGGGTCGAGCGGGTGTTTCAGGTTCGGTTCTTGTTTTCCAGCTCTAGGCAAACATGTTGCATTCAGGTTTCATAGTGACACAAAATCAGGTCAATTTTCTGCTCAGGTCTCGGGTTTTAGTAGGTTCGGGTCTGGCTAGGTCAGTTTTATGTTTGGATCATTTCGATCCGGGTTCGGATCCGGGTTTGACGGGTTTCGGGTTCAGGTTTTATGTCGGGTCGGGTTAGAGTGATCATCAAACAACAGTCATTTCGGGTTCATGTTCTTCGAGTTCGGGTCAGGTTGGGTGGGTTCGAGTCATTTGAATTTTTCAATTTTTCGGATCGGGCCTGGTAGGGCTCCGGGCTGGTCGGGCAGGTCTTTCGGGTTCGGGTCATGGTTGCCAGCTCTAGGTCCGGGTTTGACGGGATTCGGTAGTTTGATATTTCTAAAATATCCATATCAGGTATGGTCGGGTTGGTATCGGGTCGGAAATCAGGCTGTTCTTTCGGGTTCTTTTTTCGAGTTATCAAATCCATCAGGTCGGGTTATTTCATGTTCGGTTCAAGTATTTCAGATATCATATTGATAGTTTGATGGTTGATACATATTGAGGTCAATTTTGAGTTAGAGTTACTTGGGTCTCGGAAATAATCAGGTTGGAATCGGGTGTTGGTTATTGTGCCGTAGGGTTTTAGTATATGATGCCGGATTGTATTTGTGTATATAACTATATTTGAGATGTTTAATAAAATTGCGTATTGGTTGTTTTATTCCTTTTGCATTAAAATAAACCATGAATGTGTTATTTAGCTCTGTGTCATCAGGATATGTGAGAAATGTAATGAACATATTCTAAACTATCCCTGATTGTTTATAGGATATTTGTGGGGATAAATATACTTGCGGATTATATACTTATACTCAGATGAGTATGCAAGCTATAAATGAAATGCACGGATTTTTGATCATATAAATCATGAACATAGATATATATTGGAGAACATATATTGGTGTAATGTGTATTTTTATACACATTTTTATGGTTTTTATCATCTCAAATTTAATCAAATTTCACATTAACAATATGAAAAAGACTCATGAATCATAAAATATAATTTGAAACCTCTTAATACATTTTTGTGTTATTTTACAGACGAAATGGACCAAAACACAAATAATGGGCCAAAAATGGCAAATTAAAAACCTCAAACACTCCACAAAGAAATTCCTCTAACTTCTACAACAAGTCAAAAACCTTTTTACAACCAAATCAAACCAAGCCAAATGCCAAAAAACGCTAAATTGACCAAAAGTCAACTTTTTCGAAATGGGTCAAACGGTATATCAAAACGAAGAGCTCGATGAAACGAATCCAATGGTACAACCCTCGTGATCAGAAACCTTCTAGAACTCTCAGAATCACCAATTGAAAATCAAGTCAAACTGGTCAAAGTCAACGGTTGACCAGGTCAAATCCGTCTTCTTCAACATCAAAATTCTGAAATTTTGCTCGAAACTGAACAAACTGGCCAGCCATGGATTCAGCATGACGAGAGGAACATGCCGGTGCCATTCTCCGGTCTTGAAAGTTCCGGCGATCGCCGGAATTCGACCAAAACAGGTGCCAAAAACGGACCGAAACCATGGTTGATCTGCCGTGCCATCCACCATCATCCATTCGAGCCAATACCAATCTTATTCTCTTCTCCATCGTCTACCCTTTCTAACCGTATGAAGAACTCATTGAATGGTGCGAAATCGAGTGAGAAATCTGTGTTTGCGTAATCTGTTCGACGAAATCCTCAATGAACTTTTCAAACTGGATGATCCAACAGTCGAAATTTCGGCAGTGTGATGAATTCGATCGGTCTTCTCATATTTTTCTCACACAGTGATGATGTTTGACGAGTCGAATAGCTTCAGTGGGGTCTCTTAATGGATTCCGAATCCTCAATTCGATAGAAAAACAACTTGAAATCTCATTTTGATTCACGATTTTGTGTTCTGATGGGTTATTTTCGCTGAGTTCGGTAAATGGCGGAAACTCATGAATTAAGGGAAGAATTGACGCTTCAAACGCAACGCAGAGCATCGTGAGGAAGTGAGGAATGAAGCCTGAATTCTAGAATGAATCGTCGCTGCTTAAAGGGGACGCTTTTGAGCTCAACAACCATCAATGGCGAAAGAAGCTGAAACGAGCTTCAGAATGACCAAACTCAGCGAATTCTCAACCATTGGTTCTGTTTCAAAGCTCTGTGCGTTCGTGAGGATGAGAGGAAGCAATCTAGATTGACAACTCAAGCTGAAATGAACTAGATGTCGAGTTTGATCACTGAGTTCAGAATCGGGTAAAATGGAGTTAGAACCCGATCAGGAAATGGATCCAAAATCCATCGTTGCGAAACCAAAATCCGTCAGAAGATTGTTTTAGGACGGATCACACGGTCGCACGCCACAGAAAACCGGAACAACTTTTATTTAAATTCAGCGCCATTCTCGTTCAGAAGAAGATGACTCGTTTCATGCATTTCGACCCGTTCCGCCGTAAAAGATCAACAGAACAATTCAAACTCAGCGCCACTCTCACTCTAATGAAATGACTCGTTTCACGTGACTTATGACCTGTTTCAGCATAGTAAATCCAAGTGGGGACCACTGTCAGTGACTCAACGAATTCAACCGCTCGCGCGTTAAAACTTCAGATCGAAATCTGATCGTTCCGCCAAAACAGAGGAAATGATTTTCCAACCAAAACCAGATCAAATCTCAACGGAATTCAACCAAATTTCAGCCAGATCCTCAATACAATCCCTTGATCCGCCTGAGCCAATCACAAGTCTCGGTTTGCTCCCTACTCTCCTCTCCATTCAAAACAGGTCATTGGACTCTCAAGTCCAATTCCGTCTATAAAATGCGCCTCAAGCCTTTTCAATAAAAGACACCACTCTTCATTCATCTTCTCTAAGCTCTAAATTCTCCATTAATGAGTTCCAAGTTTTATTGAGCTCTAATTTTCGTTTTTGAGTGAAATCGTGCAATTTGGGGCTGATTTGGGGAAGTTTCGAATTGGTCAATTCTAGCTTAAATTAAGGTGCAATTGGAGCTTCAAATCGACTCAAGGAAGTAACTGGCTAGTCTTCCAACTCTCGGTTTAGCCTAATTCTCTTTTAATTACTCGATTTGAATTTTAGATCTCAAGAACTCAATTTTGTAATAATCATGATGAAATCTTGTCAAATTCTTGTTATTGTGAATATGTGTGAGTAAATCTAGATAGGGAAGGGGATTTGTGATTTGTATGCATGAAATCTTGCTTTAATTTCGTGTAATTTTGCTGAATTTGAATGAATAGTCATGAACATACACAATTTTGAATAAATTGGGAAAAATTGCTTAGCTTGGTATTTTTCATCAATTGATCTATTAAATCGGAAGTTTATTGACTTGTTAATCATTTGAAATATTTAACTTAGTATTTTGTGTGA
The DNA here is from genome assembly GCA_024447665.1 of Juncus inflexus. Lineage (NCBI taxonomy): Eukaryota > Viridiplantae > Streptophyta > Magnoliopsida > Poales > Juncaceae > Juncus > Juncus inflexus. The sequence continues at coordinate 4,828,666 of JAJHPC010000001.1, read as the reverse complement.
TTAATTTGGAGTTGTGATTGATTGAATTGAAGTTTTGTTTAAAATGGCTGTTTTGAATTAAACGAGTTTTTCAATCAATTTCTTGAGTAAATCTTAGCTTAGATCGCTCAAATCCATCATTTAAATCTGAAAAATTATACCCTAAGTGATTAATGATTGCTATACATCATAAATTTCCTTTAAATCCCTATTTTTAAACCAAAAATCAAACCCCAATCCAATTTCTGTTTGCTACTGTATTTTCTCTGATTTGCAGTGTTTTTCCCTTAATTTCGTATCCTAATCTGTTTTGAAAAATTAATAAAATATTTTTACAATTTAGATCTCATTTATTAGATAATTTTCAAATCAAATTGTGCCCAAATCCGATCTATAATTTGTGAGATATTAATTTTCTAAGTTCGTAATATTTCTGTTTTCTATCTTTCTGTCCAGATCTACTGTTCCTTTTCTTCTGAATTTTAAAAAATAGAAAAACAAATATTAAAAATATAAAAATAATCCTCCTCGAATTAATTTGAAGTTTCAAATCCAAATATGAATTTTAAAATATTAGTTGTTAAATCAGATCAGGAGATATTACTACTTTTATGAGTATTGATCTGTCAGAATCAGTTTCTGATCCAGATCTGAGTTTTGTTTATAAATCTCAAACCATTACACATAATTGTACCATATTTTAACAAATAATCTAAAACTTGATAATTGAATTTCTGTATAAATTCTGGGATTTTATCAAGTCTTGGTGATTTTTCTATAAATTTCTGAAGTTACTGCTGAATTAATTATGAATCTGAAGTAAGTTCTGGATTTAAACTGCAAATATCTCGAAATTTTTGAATAAAAAAATAATACCAGTAAAGTACCATATCATAGATCTCTCTTTCTAGTTTCCAACGGTATCTTGTGTGTTGAAATCGGAGTTTATTTGGTCAAGTTACGAATTAAAACACCATAATGTGACGTGCTGAATTTTTACGATAAAGCTGAAAATAAAATTTAAACTTGGAAATTTATCTAATAACCCTTGAATTACAAGATTTTACACTAAAGAATAATCATTGAGACTAGTTAATACCTGAGGCCACACCTCCTTGTGTTCTACCCCTAAACTCGTTACCACTCATACTCGTAATTGATTAATAGGGAAATATAAATTGTTTTGTTAAATTGTGTGAAATTCAACGACGATTTTACCGCGATTTACAATTGGATAGATCCACCGTGAGAATGCCACAAGATATGTGTCATTGGCATGTCTCATTAAAATATTGTTATCCTTAGACTTGAGACCTTCTTAGTTTCCTACATATAGAATCATGCACTTTGACATATTCCAACATTACCGTTGACCAGGTGTCCATAAAGATTATGATCAGGTACACGATGAAATATGCAGAGGAATGAGATATGACAAGAAAGGATTTGTTCCTCTCTAATACAAGAGAGAGATATCTTAAGGCCTCTTGTCGAGTTTGATTGAAATGAAATGCACGCCCGTGCTCGAGTGAATTAATAAAGAGTTATTAATGTCATTTAGGATTCGATCAAATTCGCAATCAAGAAATATTATCGTACTACATAAGGTTGATACATTCCATGCCTTATGGTCGATATAGATATCTTGTAACAAACGGATATGATAGAAGGATAATACATAGGTTTGATCAAATCGTTGATAAATTTATTATGCTTGGATAGTCATTATTAATTACTAGAGTCCACTTATGAACATTAGATTTGTGAAATCTAATTCCAAGTAAATAAACCTATAGGGTCACACACAAGAACAATGGTTTTGGACTAGTATGATAATGGAACAACTTATATGATAAGTTGCATGAATCAATTAAAATCAGCCAATCAGACACAGTCCGGTCTGAACGGACTGGCAAGTCCGGTCCGAACGAACTGACACAGGAATCCAAATGTTATTAATTCAATTATTAAATTTGGTATTTGGTTTGAGATTAAAGGGTGATGTACGTACGAATCCAAATATTATTAATTTGATTATTAACTTTGGTGCTTGGTTTGAGATTAAAGGGTGATGTATGTACTTAGTACATACATCAACTTCAGAATAACCTTGATGATATAAATATACATTGGCCTTGATAATTTTAGATTATAATTTTCTATTTTATCACTTTGTGAGAAAAAGAGAAAAATAGTTTTTCTTGAGAGTTTTCTTCCTAGTCAAGAAGCGAGCGCTCGGACCTAGCAGACATCGATCGCTCGTCCTCGTGTAGGTATTGTTTGTGTGGACTAGCTATAGAGAACTTCTTCCTTGGAGCTTTCCTGGATTCGAATCGAGTCGAAGTGACGTGCCGAGATGATTTTGAACCGGTCTTCATCCGTCTCAATCCTTAATCGAATCAAGTCGTGATTCGATAGGTATATATTTTATTATTTCTTTCTTTGATTTAACCGTAAAACAGGGATCCCTGTTTGGGGTCTTCCTTGAACAAAATATTAAGTTCATAAATATAATGACCAATAACACCTTCTGTTGCGTTAAAATGTTCTTAGAAATCCAACAGTGGTATCAAAGCCGAGTGTTTTACAGTTAGATTGAGATTTTTTCGTTGTCAAAGTTAACATGATTAAGTTTAAGTTCAATAGTTGAACAATTTAGAATAGTTGAATAAAGTTGAAAAACGTTATGCATAAGATGCACATTTCATAAAAGAGGTTTTATGAAAAACGTAAATATAGAAAATAGAAGATATGATTATAATAAATATGTTAATATATGTGATATATTAAAATGATATTATCAAATTTAATTCGGAAATTATGCATAAGATGCATGAATAAAAAGTTCAGAAGTTGACCAAATACTTAATTATGCATAAGATGCATGAATGAAAACTAAGTTAAAAAATCAAGAAGTTGACCCAATAATTTAGTTCAGAAATTATGCATAAGATGCATGAATGAAAACTGAAATTATTGTACAGTCCGATCTGAACTGGCTGTTGTCTGAAAAACTGAATTAATTTAGATTTTAATCAATTCTTCTATTTTAATAAATATGAATTATGATCCAACACTTATAACATGATTATATATATTTTGAAATGGGTTAATTTCCTTAAAGTTAACTGTTAACTTTAATATGAATTAAGATTTTCTGTGATGAATGTTTGCTTGTGATTGTGATTATATTAAATGTCTGTGTTTGTATGATGTGTTGTATTTTTTAATTAATTTTGCGGTTAAATATGACGGGCTCGGTTCCGATCATTTAAATGTATTTTAATTAATATAACTACAAACGATGAATCCGCATGGAGATAATGGAGTCGATATTCGACACAGATACTTCATGGAGAAGAAGCAATTCATTCAAATACTACAAATGCTTCAAGGAGTTGAAGAAAGCTCATCATGCCTTGTGTGATTGTCTTAGGAAGTGATTGAAATAATTGGCTCATTTCATTACATTAGGTCATTCTATAAGTATTTATTTTATTTATTGTGATTGATGTGATGTGATGACATTTTATCTAAAAAAAAACACAATCTCTCAAATAATGTTAAGTCATAAAATGCCCCCCATATCTACACTTGCCACAACTTTGATCATCCTAACTCGGGCTCGCCAAAGCAACGGAGTTTAGTTTATCTTAGAAGGGTAAGAGGCGGGAAATGGTAATTCCTGATATGTAGACATGGTTAGACCTAAGAGAGCTATCAAGTCGGACTTGGGCTCAAGGTATAGAATAGGATAAATACGCAAACATCTGATGCTAAGTCCTATGCAATGGTCAAGAATTATATGAGATACAATTGGAATAGTTCCTACCTAAATAATTAAATTTGAGGATCGAGCCAAAGCTCACTTAAAATTTAATGAAATATAGATCTTGGACTACCATGAAATTTCACTTTAGAAATTTCCGAATCAATATCTTGAGGGTTATTAATTTGATAAAAATAATGGGAGCTTTATATTAAATATTTCACACAAAACACAAATAACTAAAGTCTGCCTGAATTTCAATATTTCTGTAGAAAATGGCAACTAATAATAATTCAAGCATGAACCTGCGTTCCGTACTTGAGAGAGAAAAACTGAATGGGACGAACTTTATTGACTGGCATCACAACTTGAGAAATGTTCTCAACCAAGAAAATAAGGGATATGTTCTTGAGGATGTTATGCCTGAAGCACCCGCTACCAATGCATCAAAGGATGTCAAGGACAAGTATATGAAACATATGACAGACCTGAATGATGTCGCATGTCTTATGTTGGCCACTATGAATGATGAGCTTCAAAATTGTTTGAAGACAAAGATGCATTTGAAATATTGACTGCTCTTAAGAAAATGTTCCAAGAGCAAGTAAGAAATTAATGGTATAATGCGTATTTTGCCCTCGTGAGTTGTAATATGCAACCCAACTCCTCAGTGAGCACTCATATTCTGAAAATGAAAGGGTATATCGATCAACTCGAAAAGCTAGTGGCAAAAGTTGGGGATGAAATGACCACAGATTTGATCCTTAGATCATTGCTTCCCAACTACAAGCCATTTATCCAAAATTTCAATATGCATAACATGAAGAAAAGCGTCACCAAAATACATGGTATGCTCAAGAACTTCGAGTCAACAATGAAGGCAAATGTTGCCAAAGAGGTTCTTGTTGTTCAAAAGGTGCTCGCGGCCAAAGTCAACAAGCTCAAGGATGTCTCTTGTTATAATTGTAACAAGAACGGACATTACAAGAGGAGCTGCCCGATTTATCTCGAGGAACTAAGGAAGAAGAAGGGTAGTGAGACTACATCTTTAGGTATACATGTTATAGAAATTCATCTTTCTACTTCTACATCGTGGGTATTAGATACCGGATGCGGTACTCACATTTGTAACAATGTGCAGGGAGTCCAAAAGGAGTAGAAGATTAGAGAAGGGAGAGATGGACCTACGCGTCGAAAATGGAGAAAGAGTTGCTGCATTACCCGTAGGGACTTATAATTTATCTTTACTTTCTGGACGTGTAATAAATTTAAATAATGGTTATTATGTACCTGCTGTGAGCAGAAATATTATTTCAGTATCAAGACTCGTTAAAGATAGTTTTAAATTTGTTATTGAGAATAAAGATTTTTCCATCATCAAACAAAATCTTTTCTATGCGAGTGGTAAATTAGAAACGGTTTGTATGTTTTAAATCTTGATCATGAACATTACAAGTATATCTATAATATTAACAACAAGAAATTTAAGTGAAATGATTGAAATCCAACATACTTTTGGCATTGTCGTCTAGGACACATAAACAAGAAACGTATTTCAAAACTCCATCAACATGGAATTAGACTCTTTTAATTTAGAATCATTTGAGACATGCGAGTCTTGTTTATTGGGTAAGATGACTAAAACTCTTTTCACCAAAACGGGTGAAAGAGTTGGTGAACTCTTGGAGCTGATACATACAGATGTATGCGGTCCAATGAGCACAACATCCAAAGGTGGTTTTAGATACTTCATCACTTTTACTGATGATTTGAATAGATATGATTATGTCTACTTGATGAAACATAAATCTGAATCTTTTGAATTGTTCAAAACTTTCAAGAATGAAGTTGAGAACCAACTAGGTAAGAATAAAACGCTTCGATCGGATTGAGGTGGCAAATATCTGAGACTGGAGTTTGACGATTATCTAAAAGAATGTGGAATTATTTCATAACTTACTCCACCTGGAACACCCCAATGGAATGGTGTTTCAGAAAGAAGAAACCGAACCTTATTAGATGCGTCAAACAGATCTTCCGATTTCTTTTTGGGGCTACGCCATTGAAACCGCCACGTTCATTCTAAATAGAATACCATCAAAAGCAGTTCAGAAGACTCCATATGAGATATAGACTGGAAAGAGTCCCACATTGTCTTTTCTAAAGATTTGGGGCTGCGAAGCCTATGTTAAACGTCAGATGTCTGACAAGTTAACACCAAAGTCTGATAAGTGCTTATTTGCGGGATATCCTAAAGAAACAAAAGGATATTACTTTTACAACCCGTCAGAGCAAAAAGTATTTGTTGCTCAGAACGCCCACTTCATGGAAAGAAAATTTATTTCCAAAAGAAAAAGTGGGAGTAAAGTAAGTCTTGAAGAAATTCAAGAACCACATGAAAGCAATGAACAGTTGATGGAAAATCCACAAGAATCTTCAAGGGTTGAAGAACCTGTCATTGAAACACAAGAGATTCCTCATAGAACGGGTAGGACCCGATATGAACCCGAGAGATATGAATTTCTCATTAGTAATGAAGAAGATGTTATGCTCATAGATGATGAGCCCACATCCTACAAGGAAGCTATTACAATCTCATACTCCGATAAATGGAGAGATGCCATGAATACTGAGATACAGTCCATGTACATCAATTAAGTTTGGAATTTGATTGATCCACCTAAAGGTATTAAGACCATCGGATGTAAGTGAGTTTTCAAGAAGAAAACAGACTTGGACGGCTAGGTGCATACCTACAAGGCAAGATTGGTTGCGAAAGGTTTTCGACAAACTCATGGTATAGACTATGACGAAACTTTCTCACCAGCCGTTATAGTTAAATCCATACGAATTTTGCTTGCCATAACTGCTCATTATGATTATGAGATATGACAGATGGATGTCAAAATAGCATTCCTTAATGGAAATTTACTCGAGGACGTGTACATGACACAACCCGAGGGTTTCATCGATCCAAAGAATTCTGAAAATGTATGTAAGTTGCAACGATCCATTTATGGATTGAAGCAAGCCTCTCGGAGTTGGAATCTTCGATTTGATGAAGTAATCAAAGAGTTTGGTTTCATCAAAAATGAAGATGAGCCTTGTGTTTACAAGAAGGTCAGTGGGAGCGCGATTACTTTTCTAATACTGTACATGGATGATGTACTGCTCATCGGAAATGACATTCCCATATTGACAAATGTGAAGACATTTTTGGGGAAGTCTTTCGTAATGAAAGACCTAGGAGAAGCTGCCTACATATTAGGCATCAAGATCTATAAAGATAGATCGAGAAAATTTAAAGGTCTAAGTCAGAGTACATATATTGACAAGGTAATGAAAATGTTTCATATAGAAGACTCTAAGAGAGGATTCATACCCATGTCACATGGCATATCATTGAGTAAGACTCAATGTCCTACTAGTGAGCAGGAACAAAGATGCATGAGTAAGATTCCATATTCCTCAGCTTTGGATCTATCATGTATACCATGATATGTACAAGACCAGATATATCATACGCATTGAAAGCGATATCAATCTAATCCGGATGAGAGTCACTAGATAGAGATTAAGAACAATCTTAAGTACTTGAGAAGAACTAAAAATCAATTCTTAGTCTATGGTGGATGTCAAAGCGAGTTAGTTGTAAAGGGTTACACAGACTCAAGCTTTGAAACCGATAAGAATAATTTCAGATCGCAATCAGGTTATATCTTTTGCTTGAATGGAGATGCTGTAAGTTGGAAAAGTGCCAAACAAAGCACGGTTGCGGAGTCGACGACAGAAGCGGAGTATATAGCAGCTTAGGAAGCAGCTAAGGAAGCAGTTTGGATGTGAAAGTTCATTGTGGAACTTGGTGTGGTGCCGAGCATCGCAACACCCATAGTTATCTTTTGTGACAACAATGGAGCGATTGCTCAGGCGGAAGAACCAAGATCACACCAGCGATGCAAGCATATACTCTGCCGTTTCCACTTGATCAGAGAGATCAACCAGAGGGGAGATATTGATGTATGCAGAGCTGATAGCGACGATAATGTCGCTGATCCACTGACGAAGTCACTTTCTCAAGAAAAACATGAGGGTCATGTTAGGTCCGTGGGTATTAGATACTTATTAGATTCGGCCTAGTGCAATTGGGAGATTGTTGGTTATTATGCCCTAGGCTTTTAGTCTATTTGAGATGTTTAATAAAATTATGTATTGGTTATTTTATTCCTTTTGCATTAAAATAAATCATGAATATGTTATTTAGCTATGTGTCATCTGGATATGTGATTCTGATAATAAAACTACAAAAAAATGTAACGAACATATTCTAAACTATCCCTGATCATTTATAGGATATTTGTGGGGACAAATATGCTTGCGGATCATATACTTATACTCAGATGAGTATGCAAGCTATAAACGTACATCAGTATGTTAGATGATTGATGATCATGTTTTACTGATCATAGGTAAGAGTTACTAAATCATGAACATAGATATATGTTGGAGAACATATATTGGATAGACCCACTGTGAGAATCTCACATCATTTGTGTCATTGGCATGTCTCATTAAAATATCGTTATCCTTAGACTTGAGACTTTCTTAGTTTCCTACATATAGAATCATGCACTTTGACATATTTCAATGTTACCTTTAACCGGATGACCATAAAGATTATGATCAGGTGCACGATGAAATATGTGGAGGAATGAGATACGTCAAGAAAGGATTTGTTTATCTCTAATACAAGAGAGAGATATCTTAAGGCCTCTTGTCGAGTTTGATTGAAATGAAAAGCACGGTCGTGCTCGAGTGAATTAATAAGGAGTTATTAATGTCATTTAGGATTCGATCAAATTCGCAATCAAGAAATATTATCGTACTACATAAGGTTGGTACATTCCATGCCTTTTGGTCGATATAGATATCGTGTAACAAATGGATACGATAAAAGGATAATACATAGGTTTGATCGAATCGTCGATAAATTTATTATGGTTGGAAAGTCATGATGACTTGATAGAGTCCTCTTATGAACATTAGATTTGTGAAATCTAATGCCAAGTAAATAAACCTATAGGGTCACACACAAGAATAATGGTTTTGGACTAGTATGATAATGGAACAACTTATATGATAAGTTCCATGAATCAATTAAAATCTGCCAACTCAGACACAGTCCGGTCTGAACGGACTGGCAGGTCCGGTCCAAACAAACTGACACAGGAGTCCAAATGTTATTCATTCGATTATTAAGTTTGGTGTTTGGTTTGAGATTAAAGGGTGATGTATGTACGAATCCAAATGTTATTAATTTGATTATTAAGTTTCATGCTTGGTTTGAGATTAAAGGGTGATGTATGTACTTAATACATACATCAACTTCAGAATATCCTTGATGATATAAATATACAGCGGCCTTGATAATTTTGGATTATCATTTTCTATTTTGTCACTTTGTAGGAAAAAGAGAAAAATAGTTTTTCCTGAGAGTTTTCTTCCTAGTCAAGAAGCCAGCGCTTGCAGAAGACCCAAAGATTGTGGAGAAATATTTTAAAATGAACACAAATTTTTATTTGCATTTGAATAATTCAGTATTTACTATCATTCTTTACGAAAAATCTAGCCGATTTTTTTTAATGAAATGAGCAAACAAATGCACGAAACATGAGTTTTAGGTGCAAACGTAGATTGTGAAGAAATATTTTAAAATGAACATAACTTTTGAATTGTATTTGAATAATTTAGTATTTACTATCATTCTTTACGAAAAATCTATGCGAGTTGTTTTGAATGAAACGAGCAAACAAACACATGAAACATGAGTTTTAGGTGCCAGAAAAGATTGTGGAGAAATATTTTAAAATGAAAAGAAATTTTGGTTTGCGTTTGAATAATTTAGTATATTCTTTACGAAAAATCTAGCCGAGTTTTTATTGCATGAAACGAGCGAACAAACGCATGAAACATGAGTTTGAAGTGCAAACAAAGATTGTGGAGAAATATTCTAAAATAAAAATAAATTTTGATTTGCATTTGAATAATTTAGTATATTATTTATGAATAATCTAGCCGAGTTTTTATTACATGAAACGACTAAACAAATGCTTGAAACATGAGTTTTCGGTGCAAACAAAGATTGTGGAGAAATATTTTAAAGTAAACACAAATTTTTTATTTGCATTTGAATAATTTAGTATTTACTATCATTCTTTATGAAAAATCTAGCCGTGTTCTTTTTGTATAAAATGAGCGAACAAATGCATGAAATATGAGTTTTAGGTACAAACAAATATTGTGGAGAAATATTTTAAATTTAACACAAATTTTGGTTTGCATTTGAATAATTTTGTATTTACTATCATTATTTACGAAAAATCTAGCCGAGTTTTTTTTGCCTGAAACGAGCATACAAACGCATGAAACATGAGTTTTAGGTGCAAACAAAGATTTTGGAGAAATATTTTAAAATGAACATAAATTTTGGTTTGCATTTGAATAATTTAGTATTTACTATCATTCTTTACGAAAAATCTAGCTGAGTTTTATTTTGCATGAAACGAGCAGACAAACGCACGAAACATGAGTTTTAGGTGCAAACAAGGATTGTGGAGAAATATTTTAAAATGAAAATAAATTTTGGTTTGCGTTTGAATAATTTAGTATTTACTATCATTCTTTGAGAAAAATCTATCCGAGTTTTTTTTAATGAAATGAGCAAACAAATGCTTGAAACATGAGTTTTTGGTTCAAACAAAGATTGTGGAGAAATATTTTAAAATAAACACAAATTTTGATTTGCATTCGAATAAAGATGATTAATAAGTCCATAAACCCTGGATTTAATAGATCAATTGATAAAAAATACTAAGCAAAGTAATTTTCCCCAATTTATTAAAAAAAATTGTGTTCATGACTATTCATCAAAAATCAGCAAAATTAGAAGATTGTAAAGCAAGATTTCATGTATACAACTCACAAATTTTCTTCCCTATCTAAATCTACTCACACATATTTACAAGAACAAGAATTTGACAATATTTCGTCATGATTATTACAAAGTTGAGTTCTTGTGATCTAAAATTCAAATCAAGAAATTAAAAGAGAATTAGACTAAACCGAGAGTTGGAGTACCAGCCGGTAGCTCCCTTGAGTCATTTTGAATTTCCAATTGCTCCTTGATTCAAGCTAGAACCAACCGATTCGAAATTCACCCAAATCAGCCCCAATTTACTCGATTTCACTCAAAAATGAAAATTAGAGCTCAAAAAGCTTGGAGACTCAACAATGGTGGTTCTAGAGGAAGAAGAAGAAGAATGGAGAGTGGTGTCCCTTTGGTTGAGGCTTGAGGGGTCATTTTATAGCCAAATTGGACTTGAGAGTCTAATGACCTATATTGAATGGAGAGGAGAGTAGGGGACAATTCAAGGCTTGTGATTGGCTCAGACGGATCAAGGGGTTGTACTAAGGAGCTAGACGAAATTCTGTTGAATTTGGTTGATATTTTAGTTGATTTTGGTGGTAGAATTTCGAGCTCTCTTTGTTTTTTTGTTTTGGCGGAAAAGGAAAAACTCATCAAGATCTATTTGAGAAGAATGCGATCATCTCGAGTTGTTTCGCTAACTGGAGGGTGATGAAATAGAAGGGTTCAGAAGGATAAAAACATCCGGTTATTTATTATTATTTTTTTAATTTGGTTAGAATAGTTGCGATATGTTTAATTTTGTTTGACTGTCTCATGGTCCGAGGGATCAGCTGTTTTTGTAACGGGTTGAAGACTCATGTAACAAGTTACTGCGTAGGATGAGGTTTGGTGCTAAAATGTCTTGATCGGTTCTGAGCTTTCCTATGGCAAAGAAAATCAAGACTTTATGTGGCAAATCAGTTCTTTGGCGCGAATCATCAGCTCGACTATTGACTGTTTTTTTTCTCTACTTCTCATTACTGAATTCAGTTTAGATTCACCCTAATCTTCTTTATGGAATTGTAGTGACTTGAAATACCCAAAACCACTCAATAAAGCTGGGGATTTATCAGATTCACACCTTCAGCTCGATACTTCGCCATTTTTAACCAATTCTAAAAATCTGAGTTCAGGATCCAAATTTGGTAATCATTCCCTAAAAATAGTGAATTGGCACTGTCTCTCATCCAATCACGAAACTCTTTGCTAAATTTTAGCTTTCGAAGCTTGTCCAATTAATCGAATTTCTGAGATAACCAATTGTTCTTCAAAAGGCTCGATTCTAACAGAAACGATGAATCAAAATCGTATTCATAATTGTTTTCAGATCAAATTACCCATCAAAAATCCTTCCCAATTCACCTACAAGGCATCATGATCAGTTAAACTACTACTCACTTTGATAAATATCGCGTAAAGCCTATCGCATCACCTCAGCTTTCGAACTTTCCCAAACTTAACCGTTGGAACTCAAAATTTGAATTCTGTCTCAGAGAATATTATCGAGCACCTTCCTAAAACTATAATATCTCACTCAATTCTTGATCACTTCTCGATTTCTATACATGGTTAGAAAGGGGCAGAAGAAGAAGGGGGAAGTGGATGAATCCTTTGCTCGAATGAAGGTTTGTAGAGGGCAAGGCACGTCAGCCATGTTTTTAGCTCATTTTTCTCATTTGTTTCGGCCAAATTCCGGTGATCACCGGAGTTTTCAAGGCCTAAGAATGGTACAAGCAGATTCCTACCGTCATGTTGAATCCATGGCTGACCAGTTTGGTCATTTTCAAGCGTGTTTGAAAAGTTGAAGTTTGGAGAAGAAAGGTCTGATATGGTCAATGTAAATCGGGTAAAATCGTCGTTGAATTTCACACAATTTAACAAAACAATTTATATTTCCCTATTAATCAATTACGAGTATGAGTGGTAATGAGTTTAGGGGTCGAACACAAGGAGGTGTGGCCTCAAGAATAAACTAGTTTCAATGATTATTCTTTAGTGTAAAATCTTTTATTTCAAGGTTTATTAGGTAAATTTCCAAGTTTCAATTTTCTTTTCACCCTTATCGTAAAAAATTCAGCACGTCATACTTTGGTGTTTTAATTCGTAACTAGACCAAATAAACTCCGAATCCAACTCACGAGATACCGTTGGAAACTAGAAAGAGAGATCTATATTGTGGTTCTTTACTGTTATTATTATTCTATTAAAGATTTTCGAGTTATTTGCAATTCAGTCCAGAACTTATCTCAGATTCAAAAGCGGTTCAGCAGTAACTCCAGAAAATTATAGAAAAATCACTAAAACTTGAAATATCCCAAAATTCATATAGAAATTCAATTATCACGTTTTGGATTATCTGTTAAAATTTCATATAATGATGTTTTGTAGTTTGAGATTTATAATGAAAATTCAGATCTGGATCAGAAACTGGTTCTGACAGACGAGTACTCACAAAAGTTGTAATATCTCCTGATCTGTTTTAACAACTAATATTTTAAAATTTATATTTGGAATCTACACTTAAAATTTCTTCAATTAGAACTATTTTAGTATTTTTAGTATTTTTTTTTATATTTTTAAAAATTCAGAAGAAAAGAATCAGTAAATCTGGACAGAAAGATAAAGAACAGAAAAATTACAAAATTCGAAAATTAATATCTCACAAATTATAAATCGGAATTGGGCAAACTTTGATATGAAAATTATCTAATAAATGAAATCTAAATTTTAAAAATATTTATTTAATTTTTAATATTTTAATTGGACACGAAATTAAGGGATAACGACTGAAAAAAACAGATATAAAACAGGAGCAAACAAAAACTGATTAGGGTTTGATTTTTGGTTTAAAAGTAGGGATTTTTAAGAGTATTTGATCAAGAATACCATCCTTAAGTAAATTCAAGCTAGAAGAACTCAATTAATGGACCGAAAATTGGATCTAAACAAAAATCAGCCAACTCATGTTCAAATCATAAAATTCAATCCAAAACTTCAATTAATCAATCAAAATTCTCAGCCAAGACCTTGAATGACTAATTGGTCATAATACACATGCAATTATAGGTCTAATTGATCTAATAAATTCAGCCAAATCAATCAAATCAATGATTTTTATTTTTAATAGTGATATATGAACAATTACACAAATCGGTCAAATTGATTCAAAATAAAGTAAGATTTCAAGTGATTCGTTCACAAATATCTATCCCTACACAGATCTACTCAATCATGATTAAACAAACACGATTCGATCTCAAATTCATCATTTTACACCAAAAATTCAGATTTGAAAAATTAGGAGAAAAAGAAAGAATTTAAGAAGGATTTAATCAAACCACAATGAGAAATCCAAGCTAGGACCTTTCTTGAGTTGATTTGAAGCTCCAATTGCACCTCAATTCAAGCTAGAATCGACCGATTCGAATTATCCCCAAATCAACCCCAAATTGCATGATTTCACTCAAAAAAGAAAATTAGAGCTCAAGAAAGCTTGAAACTCATTAATGGAGATTGTAGAGGTTGGAGAAGATGAATGGAGAGTGGTGTATAAGTTAAGGAGAGTGGGAGAATGATTCTTTTTAGAGAATGGATGAAAGAGCGTATTTTGATGGATTGAAATACGGTTCTTTATATAGAGAGTTGAGGGATATTTTGGGGCTTGTGATTGGCTTAGGAGGATCAAGGAACTGTACTGAAGATCTGGACCGAATTTCGTTGTATTCTGTTGAAAAATGAGGGAGAATTTCGAATTTTAGTATTTGACGGTTATTTTGAAATCTGGAATTTCGTCGAACGGTTTAGTGGCATCATTTCTAACTCAAATATCTCTCTCATTTCTTCATCATTTTTGGTGTTCTTCATATCCATGGAAAGAGGAAAGAGAGGAGAAGAGAATGAAATTAGTTTTACATGAAACGGACCTCTGTGAAGTGAGTTATCGACTTGAGAAGTTTCAGCTCGAATTGAGTTGTTTCAGCAAAAACAGAATTCAATTTCATCGAATACTTATTTGAAACTCGATTATCTCACTCAATTCTTCATCATTTTATGAGTTCTTTATATGGTTGGAAAGAGGGGAATGAGTAGAAGAGAATGGAGTTGGAATTATTTCAAACAAAGGTCTGTAGAGGAAATGGCAAGCTTGGGAATACTGCAGCTCGAAATTGGTTATTTTTGGGCTGACATGAGGTTTTTCGCGTTTCGCGGCCAACTCTGGCCATTCCAGCGATGATGAATGATACGGTTGTGCTTGTCTTGTCAAGACGAGTCAAATGGTGGTGAGTTTGTTCAATTCCGAGCATTTCGGAAAATCAGCGCTTTTGAGAGAGAAAGAGTTGACTGCGACGGTTCACCGGAATTTTGATGCGTCATTTTTTTTCTCTATTCTTTCGCTGCTAGGTTTATTTTGAGGTGTACAATGATGGTTAGGATCCATTTGATCAGAACATTACATTCCGATACGAAACGTCATGAAAAACATGGACGTTTCTTCTCTGGTTTTGGGACCGAACGTGGTCGGTTTACGTATCGGTTCGGCTGAAGAACGTCATGAGACAGTTGACGTTTTCATAACGTTTTGTGGTCGTTTCTTACTTGTTCCAATGTTTGGTCTTTTCCACCGACGTTGTTTATCGTTTAAGGTTAGAGAAGTATGTGTATGGGAAATGTGAGAGTTTTAGGGATAATTTGGCCATTGTTGGCCCATTATTTGCGTTATGGTGCTTCTTTTGGAGTTGACTTTCGAATAAGTCCTCCAATCCTTCTTTTTATGGCCTTTTCGCCTGTAAAATAACACAAAAATATATTAAGAGGTTTCAAATTATGTTTTATGAGTTATGAGTCTTTTTCATACATTTTATGTGAAATTCGATTGAATTTGAGATGATAAATACCCTAAAAATGTGTATAAAAATACACATTGCAGTCAAAATGTTGACTTTGACCAGGTTGACAAGATATTTAAATTGGCGATTCCGAGAGTTCTAGAGGGTTTCTGATCGCGAGGCTTGTACCGTTAGATATGTCTCGTCGAGCTCTTCATTTTGATATATCGTTTGACGCATTTTAGAGAAGTTGACTTTTGGTCAAATTAGTGATTTTTGATATTTGACTCGGGTTGACTTGATTGAAAAAGGTTGTTAAATTGTTGTAAAAATTTGAGAGAATTTTTGTAGAGTGTTTGAGGGTTTTGTTTGGCCATCTTTGACAAGTTATTAGCGTTTTGGTCTAATTTATCTTTTTATAGCATTTTCGCCTGTAAAATAACAAAAAAATATATTACGAGGTTTGAAATCATTTTTTTTGAATTATGAGTGATTACCATACATTTTATGCGAATATGATTAAAATTGAGATGATAAAAACCATAAAAATATGTATGAAAATACACATTATACATTATCAGTATCATAGATACTTGTGTGTGTGATTATTGGTGACGCTCGCATAAGAACTCAAGTGAAATACCTAATTTACCTACCGATATATAAAAAGTAATGTATTTATTGATTGATTTTATAATTCTCAAACGAATATGAATCAAATTTTATTTTATTTTACCTAATTATGTAGCATCAATTTAGAATTTTAATTTCTCCAATTTTGGCTTGGATAAATCGTAGTCGGTACATTTCAGACCAAGGACTGATATTGTACCAGTATCTTCATATTTTACAATCCTCGTCTATTTAATAATCCCTTGATTCTTCTGTCAACACCAGTCAATGACCTCACATAAACACCCCTTTAATAAAATTTCATGTTAGTCTCAGAATGTACCAATGCCAAAATTAGTTTACAATTTGATTTATTATGACAATAAGTGACAGTAAATAAAAAATACATGCACAAACACATACAATAACAGTACCAACCAGTAATCAGAGCATACTACATAGAAGAAAATATTGCTTAAGCATGTATCTATATAACTTGAGAAATTAGACTGAACACGAAATTGAGG
Source organism: Juncus inflexus (assembly GCA_024447665.1). Classification (NCBI taxonomy): domain Eukaryota; kingdom Viridiplantae; phylum Streptophyta; class Magnoliopsida; order Poales; family Juncaceae; genus Juncus; species Juncus inflexus. Next base: position 4,811,989 of record JAJHPC010000001.1, on the reverse strand, counting down.
ATGCAAAAAAAAAAAAAAAAAAAAAAAACAGAATGATAGTTATGTTTTTTTTTTTCTTTTCTTTTTTTTAGAAAATTTGCTCGAGAGATTGAACTATTTCGTTGAGTTTTCTTTCCGATTTGTTCTGGCATTTCGTCAAACACAATGTGCGCATTAATAAAAACAATAAGATATTTTTTGCAATTGAAGGATTTGGCAAAGTTATTAATAAAAATAATTACATAAAGACTTTCAGCACCGGTTTTCACTACCAAATCATTTGCAGTAAAGGCTTATTTTACAAAATCATGAGCTACACAATCTTATTTATAATGAAATTACAAACTTTTACAAGGACTAAAATGATAATTCTAAAATACCTACATCAGGCAATTGCGAGGTCCAAAGTGTAACATTGTTGCGAAGAAACTGCGTAATATGCGTCGAATCTTTATAAAACTCTGCACTTAACATGTCCACCTCAAAAATCGCCTCATCAAATGCGCTTTTCGCCAAATTCCACGCCCTAAAATAATAAAAAAATCACAAAAATAGTAATTCTAATGTAGATTTTGTATTATGTTTAATTGTAGGGACCTAAGTGCATAAATAATATGTACTTTTCAGTACTGTTGAGTACTTTGAGCAAGGCTAAGACAGATACAATGAGTTGATGGTAAATTTGTATTAGTCTTATGTGATGGAGTCCTTAATAAGAAACAAAAAAAAAATTAGTAAATTAGTAAATCAAAAACATAAATATAAATATAAAAGGAGAAATTCAACCTTAAATTCCCATGGTGATAATAAACTAAAATTGAGCTCAATTAAAGCTAATCAGCCCAAATTCTACTTAAGTAACCTAATTAAGACGAATTCAACCTAATTAACTCTAATCTTGGGCAAGTTTCAGCTCCATTAACTCTAAGTAGACTGAATTCAGCGGTATTAAAACACAATTAACCCTAATTAAGTCGATTAAGTCCATCAACCCTCACTTGTGAAATTGAGAGAAAAATAGTAAAAGTGTCAAAATTCAGTAAATTTGCACCTAGAGAGGAAAAGTGAGCATTCAAAATCCCGGCAAGCGGTTTTGTCTCCTAGTCTAGATCGAGATAGCAAGAGAGAGAGGTGAAGAGATGTTCTTTGTACAATGAGAGAGAGTGGGAGAGGCGGAGTGAGCTGTCGCGCCACAAAGAGAGAGCTGTAGAGAGGAGTTTTGAGGGCACACGCAATCTGAGAGAGAGAGAGAGAGGCTGTGGGAGACAGCGGGAGAGATGAACAACTTAGAAGGAGATTTCAAATAAAGAAAGTGAGATGGCCGTTCAATTTTGATCGTAAGGTGGGGATTAAAATGATGACGTGCATTATTCTGATGATAGGGGCTCGCAAGAATTAAGATATTATATATAATTACATTATACATATAGTAGTGTACACTAAGCCAGTTGAGATTAGAGGTAGAAAATGGACGGGTCAGGTCATATTTGGGTCGGGTCATTTGGATTCGGGTCCTTTTTATGTCATGGTCATATTCAGACGTGGTCAACACGGATCAGGCCGGGTCGGTTTGTGATCCTATTTCGGCCGGATCCTTTTCGGGTTAAGAATTTGTCAGGTGAATTTTGGGTTGGGTCGAGTTGTATTCGGATCTTGTACCTACTGGGTTAAATGGATTTGGATTATTTCGGGTTCAGGTTGATTTGATATTCGGGTCACGTGAAATTCAAGTCTCTTCATGTTTCGGGCAAATCGGGTTCGGGTTATTTTATAAATTTCTTAAGGTGACAAAACTAACCCGAAACTAAGAAACCCACCTGACCCGCCCGAAATATCAAATGACTCAAGCCCTCTGAACCGGACCCGAACCGAAATGATCCGAACTTAAAATTTACCTTAATTCGACCCGACCCGATGTTGGGTTTCTAAGAACATTTTAACGCAGCGGAAGGTGTTATTCTTCATTACATTTATGAACTTAATATTTTTTTCAAGGAAGACCCCAAACAAGGATCCCTGTTTTATGGTTAAATCAAAGAAAGAAATAGCAAAAGATATACCTATCGAATCATGGCTTGATTCGATTAAGGATTGAGATGGATGAAGACTGGTTCAAAATCGTCTCGGCACGTCACTTCGACTCGATTCGAATCTTGCAAAGCTCCAAGGAAGAAGCTCTACAGCTAGTCCACATGAACAATGCCTACAGGAGGACGAGCGATCGATGTTTGCTAGGTCCATGTGAAGTTCTGCTGCTTACCATCATTCTTATCTTCATAATTTAAATTCTTCTTCCTTTAGGTGTCTGTGGAACGGTTGGTGGATACTTCTTCTCGTGACGTAAGGCATAGCGTAAGGCCAGCGTCTCATCCTGCTGTCACAGAAATAAAATTCCAAAATTAAAAAATAATAGGAAAAATGGTTTGGGCTCACTACCAGAAAGCTAGATTTCCAATATTCATGCCTTCCCAGCAACGACATTTCAAAAGGGTGCTGACGGTGGTATATATGGATACTAAGTAGTGGTTCTCTAACTCGGTCGCTCTCACGTCCTTGAGATGTAGTAAAGTTGGGGTGTCCATCCAAAGGGAGGCCAAAGGTGGAGTACTGGACTAGCTACCGGTTGGTAATCTAAACCTAATCTAAGAGTTCGTTAGTTGTGCGAGAAAGACTAAAATAAACTAAAATAAAATAAAATAAAAGATCATGCGCTCGCGTTGTCAATGATCACTCAGGTGGGTGATCTAGAGGTTGTGTGAGTAGAGAGCAGTCTAGGGCTTGGTGGTTTCATTTATCTCCTCGGTACTTCCTTCCGTTGCCTCTCCTTGTCCTTCTTATTAATGCTGATGAGGGGGATCCACCTTGGTGTCACGCAGCCAGCTCTCGCAAGGAATCTCTGTGCTCACACTCCTGGGATACCCGACCAAAGTACGAGCCCTTTGAGATCTGTGGCATTCCTTGTTCTCCTTGGACGTCCCGGCTACTCTCGTGCCTCGTCAGTCCAAGTGTTGATAATGGGTCTGGCTTTCGACTTCTCCTCTTGGTCCTTCACCTACTCGTCTAAGTATTAAGCCACGTGGCGCGCTACACACTTCAAGATAGGAGTTAAACAATTCACAAACAACATCACATCAAATAATAATAATGGACAGGAAGAAAGACAACTTATTGAAATACTAAATTGATAAGACAACTAACACCACGCCTTAGGGGGCAGAGTTAGTTACAGTACATGATACAATAACCAAAACCAAGATACATGAGAATCATAATTGAACTATCTCTCTTTCTAAAACTAAGTTCATAGTCGCGGACTGTCACAACGCATGACCAACGAGGCTATTCTCTATTTCTCTCTCTCTCTCTCTCTCTCTCTCTCTCTCTCTCTCTCTGAAATTGATCTCTCAATTTGGTCCCCCCCCCCTTCTGTCGTCCCGTCTAGGGGCCTTTCGTAGGGGAGAAACCTACGGTTTCCAGCGTCTCCAGATGGAAAGTGGCATCTCCCTAATATCCTCACAGATCTTCTCGCCATTAACATTATTTGATCCTTGATTACTCCTTTCCCGATTTGCTCCTTCTTGAGCCCGTCTGCCTAGCGTTGCTAGATCTCTCCTTAACTAGCCAATCAATCTGTCCGTCATTCTAGCGATTGTGTTTCTTTCCCAGTTTGGATGCCATCAAGATGCTCTTCCCAGGTAACGACTGTTTATGATCCGTGATGATGGGTCGAGTGTTACCGTGCCCGTGGGTGGGACCACGGTGCGATAACTGCTCCAATCATTCCTTGGCTTCCTTGTGCCTCTTTTGCGTCCATTCTTGCCATTTTTGCTATAATTCCTACAATCACATATGACCGTGCCAATTACTTGGATTTTGGGCTAAAACATAAATAAACTACTAGAACTACTAACTAAGTTGCAGAAATAAGATACAAGATAGCGGGTAATTATCTATATAAAATATCCCTATCAATACTGAAAGGAAACGTGTAATCTAAGAAGCACAATGGAATTAAAAATTTACCCGTTTTCTAACCAAAGATCCGTGTATTATCAATAAAATCAGAGAAATAAATCTTATTTATACATCAGATTCGGCTAATCCAGTTTGTAGGGCTTCGCGATTTGTCTCCAAATGATCTCTCTGCGTCTCCTTGCGGATCTGATCACAAAAAAGCGCTACGACTCTGGCACCGCCATCTACACGTATCTACACACGTATCTTCACGTATCGTTGGACGAGAAACCAAGATTACTAGATCTGATTTCTCTTTCTCTCTCTCTCTCTCTCAATAGGCGGCTAGGGTGTGATCTGAATCTTCTGACCTAATCAGATGAAGCCTTCATCTATTTATAGCATCTAATGCTCACACCTCTTCACCTTCCTTTTGATTTTCTATGTCTAACCGAGTTAGTTATGCTTGTGTGCGACCCTGTAGGTTCATTTAATATTGGCAATAAACTTCAAGTTTATAAATCATAAGTAGCCTCTAGTAAGACGTTATGATTATCCAAATTAAATAAATGACACGTGATCATAACCTATACATCAATTATGTATTTAGTTCCTTTGTTAAACGGTATTTATATTGATCATAAGGCATGATTTTATGTCATCCTTATTATGATCAATTCTCTTTCCCGAATTATAATTAGACTGAATAAATTAAAAGATATTACCAACACATGATAATTCTTTCATACACTGTCGTGAGTTTTTCTTCAGTCTCAATTTATCAGGGGTCCCTGAGATATCTCTCTCGTATCCGAGAGTAATAAATTCTATCTTGATCATTAACATTCCAACTCATGGTTTACTAAATACCCGATAATAGCTTTTATAATTATCCGGTTCAAGACAACGTTTCACTATGTCAAAGTATAAAGATATACATGCAGGAATCTATGATGACCTCAAGTCAAATGACTACTCATACATTAGATGATGAGAAAACACTAATGACATATACCATGTATATTCTCATAGTGGGTCGATCCAATATATGTTCTCCAACATATATTTATATTAATGAATTGATATCCAATATCCATGATCAGTAAAACGTGATCATCATCCAAATAACATACTAGTAACTATATATATGATTTGATATTTTCAAATATATTTGTCTTGCAAACATCTGATACATGACTAGGGATAATTTAGAATTGTATTCATTTTGCTTTACGATTTTACATATTCATGGTTAATTAATAATCTAACAACCTTTATGCACAATTATTATATAAAAAAGTTTATGAGATAAAATATCTAATACAAAAATATAATGTCTGATACATAATCTGTTTCCCAAACAGCAAAACAGGTTGACCTAGGGCGTTATTACTTTCAAATACTATACATAATATCGACTCACTAAAATACAAGTCTTAAAGAGGGCGTTCAATAGAGATTGAGAGATTAATCCGGTAAGGTATGGCGCAGGTTAACCCAAACTGAGCAATCTGTCATTCTTCTAAGGCGCGCGACGAGGTCCCGAAGGATGGTTCCATCGAAGGAGAGGGTCCTTTAACTCCGATGGACGAACGGGTATTTTATGCAAGGGACTAAAAAGAGAGAAGGACACGAGTGCGCGAGCGAGAATTCATGCGAAGCATGGGAATCACATGAGTATGGTAAGCCGGACATTTGGTCCAGATTTGTGACTTGCTCAGGATGAACAAGAGTAAGTTTGGAGAATTATGATAGGGGTAATTCATATAGATGTTTAGCTATATCTTGTATCTTATTTTCTATAATTTAGTTAATATTTTAGTATTTTATTTATAATTTAACCCAAGAATCAAATTACTGCCAAAACAATAAGTGGTTGCAGGAATTAGGGCAAAAAGGCCAAAAAAGATGCAAAAGAGACGCAATGAGCCTAGGGAGCGATTGGAGCAGTCATTGCACTACACTCCCACCCATAGGGACGGTATTACTGACTCGGCAGCACAGATCACAAGGAATCACGACTTGAGAGGAGCGGCCCAAAGACGTCCAAACAGGAAAGAAATGTAGAGTGCTAGAATCACGGACTGATTAATTGGCATTCATGAGGATATCTGGCAATGCCAGGCAGATGTGCTCAAGAAGGTGCAGATCGGGAAAGAGCAATCAAGGATCAATCAACGCTAATGATGAAAAGATCTGCAATGATATTTGAGAGATGCTACCTACCCTCTGGAAATCTTAGAGGTCTCTCCCTTATAAAAAACCCTTAGACGAAACCACAAAGTCCTAGATTGCCCCCTATCAGACAACCAATATATCACCCTCCCCGTGTGAGCGATAATGTGAGCACATGACCTTTTTACTTTACTTTTGATTTTCTTGTTTTATTTACTTTCTCTCGCACAACCAACAAAACGTAGATTCAGTTTGGATTACCAACCGGTAGCTAGTCTAGTACTTTAATATTGGCCTTCCTGTGGATCGACATCCTAGTATACTACAACGCGAAGTCGTGAGGGCGACTGAACAAGTAAAACTGAGGTTCTAAATTTTGAATTGGGAACCTTCCTTTTTATCCATATACCACATATGCAACACCTGTCCATGTGGTACCTAAGAAGGGTGGAACAACCATACTATGTAACGAGCAAGGAGAAATGATCCAAACAAGAGCAGTGACGGGATGGAGGATATGTATCAACTATCGAAAATTGAACATGAAAACATGAAAAGACCACTTCCTATTGTCATTCATCAACCAGATGCTCGCGAAGCATGAGTAATCCGTCATCTTCACTGAGGCACTCCCAAGGTCCAAAGGTTGGCTCACCGAAGGAATATATTTTTTCACTCCGATTGAGAAACGACTGATTTATGCGAGGGATTGAAGAGGGAGAAGGTTGCTGATACGCCAAATTAATATCTATATTCTAGTATCATATTTACTCTCTTTGTATCTTACTTTCAGTATTTTTTATATTATTTCAAGTTTATTTTTGTTAGAAATCAGTTACTGCTGATATTTATCTTTAATTTCAGGGAATAAACGAAATTGAGCCAAAATGAGCAATTCGGAGCAACATAGAGGGGAACCGAAGATGGATCCTGGGTCAGGCCTGCTTGCCCGATCTTCACTAACGCAATTGCGATAGCTATCGCAGTAACCGAGGATTGTTTACTTGAAGCTATTGAGGTGGAGATTGTCACGTTCAAACTTAGAAAATGGCAAATTATTCTTTCGGAAGGCGCATATTTAGCATTCTAGCTCTGATTGTGTGGAAAGAACATACTCCTTTGACAAGAAGAATAAATCAGAGATGAGATTTGATCTTCATTCGGGATTAGACGACAAGAGAATATTTGATTGGATCTCTGGTTGGGAATTTGATTTTGGGGTTTATATTTGTTTAGATTTTAGGTACATTTATTTCTTCTTGTCATAGGACCGGTGTTGGGGAAACTTTAACTCATACCTCGGATAATAATAATCCGGAAAGCAAATCTCAGATGTGGAAGAGCGTCCTCGTCTTGCGAAGCTCGTCTAGATTATTATCTTTTCCAATGGGCATAAGTTCGTCCAGGTTATCAACGTTACCAATGGGCACAGGCTCATCCAGATTACCAACGTCGCCAATGGGCACAAGTTCGTCTTGATCAATAAGCGGTACCAACGGGCACTGCTCTCTATTTGTATCCACACGAACACCTCATTTAACCGACAAGAAAAGTACATAAACCTCCTCCTTCTCACAAAAATGAAGAAACATTTTCTTGTCTTCTTACTTCTTTTTTCTCACAAGAGACTCTCTCTTAAAAGTGATAGTATAATTTGTTGGGAAATCCATAGCCATGTACCTTACATGCGCAGCGAAACCTATGGATTTAACCCACCCTAGAATCATCGTTAAGGGAATAAAAGTATGAGATTAACCATTAAAATTTATACCTCGGATTCTCCTGATCCACGAGACGAAGAACGGATATAGGTCTGAACTTTTCTGACGTGCAACCTTCTCCTTCCTGAATCTCGACTTAAACGAACTCCTTGCTTCTCCTAGGGTAAAGAATATGATCGCTCGCTAGTCTTCAAAGCAGAAGACCTCTACTCGTATCCATGTCGATATTCAAATGCACGGAATAACAGGACTCGGCTAGACGAGTCCGAAAATACTTTTCAAAAATAACTCAAAACTCTCTCTCTCTCTCTCTCTCTCTCTCTCTCTCTCTCTCTCTCTATTTTTGTGTATTAGACGGTCTCTAAGGCTTCTGAATTATGTGTAGAATAGAGAGACTCTACCCTTTTCTTTATACTAGAGAGGGAGGCCAATATCTGAGTCAGGAATTTGAGGATCATCTCATAAAATGTGGAATAGTTTCATAACTGACTCCTCTAGGAACTCCTCAGTGGAATGGAGTGTCCGAAAGGAGGAATCGAAACTTATTGGATATGGTTCGATCGATGATGAGTCAAATGAGTCTTTCAATGTCTCTATGGGGTTATGCTCTTGAAACTGCCGCATTCATACTGAACAAGATTCAATCCAAAGCGGTTCAAAAGACGTCATATGAGATGTGGACGGGGAAAAGCCCTAAACTGTCTGTTCTTAAAATTTGGGGATGTGAGACTTATGTCAAACGACAGTTTCCGGATAAACTCGGACCCAAATTTTATAAGTGACTGTTTGTGGGATATCCTAAGGAAACTAAATAATATTACTTTTACCACCCATCGGAGAACAAAGTGTTTGTTGCTCGCAATGGAGCCTTCTTGGAAAGAGAGTTTGTCTCTATGAGAAGCAGTGGGAGTAAAGTACAACTCGCAGAAATTCGAGACCCACCTATAGAGGCAGAACCTATGATGGAGGAACAAAGAAGCTCTCACGGAGTTGGTGAGCTTGAAACATAACAGACTCAACGTAGATCTAGTAGGATTCATCATGAGCCCGAGAGATACAGATTTCTCATGGCTAATGATGATGATGTGACATTCATAGATGATGAACCCACGTCCTACCAAGATGCTATGACGAGTCCCGACTCTCAGAAATGGTTAGAGGCCATGAGAGCCGAGATACAATCCTTGCAAGACAATCAAGTTTGGAACTTGATTGATCCACCCACCATCAGATGTAAGTGGGTCTTTAAGAAAAAGACTGATATAGATGGAAAGGTACAAATCTACAAAGCAAGGCTTGTTGTGAAAGGTTTCAAACAAGTTCATGGTATTGACTATGACAAAACTTTCTCACCTGTAGCTATGCTAAAATCCATCAGAATTCTATTAGCCATAGCAGCATATTATGACTATGGAATATTGCAAATGGATGTCAAAACAGCTTTCCTAAACGGAAATTTGACCAAGGATGTGCATGTGATGCAACCCGAGGGTTTTGCCGATCCAAAGAATTTTGATAAGGTTTGCAAGCTTCAGAAATCCATTTACGGATTGAAGCAAGTATCTCGAAGTTGGAACCTTCGTTTCGATGAAGTCATCAAAAGTTTTTGTTTTACCAAAAGTGAAGGTGAGCAATGTGTTTACATGAAGTTCAATGGGAGCACGGTATTATTCCTGGTAATTTATGTAGATGACATATTACTCATGGGAAATGACGTCCCAACATTATTGAACGTCAAAAAATGGTTAGGAGATAATTTCTCGATGAAAGACCTAGGAGAAGCCTCCTACGTGCTAGGAATCATGATCTATCGAGATAGATCTAGAAGGCTTATAGGTCTGAGTCAAGGTACATACATAGACAAGGTCATGAAACGGTTCAGAATGCAAGAATCCAAGAAAGGATTTTTTCCCTTGTCACATGGTGTTTCTCTCAGTAAGACAAAGTGTCCTACAAGTGAGCAAGAACGAAGACGCATGAATAAGTTCCCATATGCTTCGGCTATAGGATCTATCATCTATGCCATGATATGTACTAGACCAGATGTGTCATACTCATTGAGCACAACAAGCAGGTTTCAGTCTAATCCAAGTGAAAGTCACTGGATAGCTGTTAAAAGAATCCTTAAGTACTTACGAAGAACTAAGAACCTGTTCCTAGTCTATGGAGGTATGGAAGACGAGATCATTGTAAAGGGTTACACCGACGCAAGCTTCTAGACAGACTCAGATGACCTATGATCGCAATCAGGTTATTTATTTTGCCTAAATGGAGGCACAGTGACATGGAAGAGTTCCAAGCAATGTATTGTAGCAGATTCTTCAACGGAAGCAGAGTATATAGCCGCTAGAGAAGCGGCTAAAGAACCTGTTTGGATAAAGAACTTTTTGGAGGAGCTAAGAGTAGTTCCGAGCATCTCGGAACCAGTGGATCTATATTGTGACAACAATGGAGCGACGCACAAGCAAAGGAATCGAGATCTCACCAAAAGTCCAAGCACATACTGCGACGCTTCCATCTAATCAGAGAGATCATATAAAAGGGTGATGTTAAAATGTGTAGACTGCCATCGGATGACAATGTCGCCGATCCATTAACTAAACCATGAGGCTCATGTTAGGTCTATGCGCGTAAGATGCTTAGATTTGGCTTAGTGTAAGTGGGAGACAGTAGGATTAGTGCCCTAGGCCAAATGTATTTGTGCTAGAAAATGAATTATGTATTAAGACATTATTATTTATTCAATAAAGGTTGTTTCTTATATATCTATGTGTGGTTGTGAATGTAAATTTCTTATATCAACCATGAATGTCACTTCGGGTTCACGTCATCAAGAATACGTGATTCTGATAGTAGAACTGTGAACCAACGAATAACATTCTAAACCGTCCCTAGTGATATGTGGGATGTTTATAGAGATAAACATACTTCAGGTAAGAAGCTACATATCTACACTAGTATATTCGCAGACCGGATGATCATTTTCTGCTGATCATCTACATAGGGATGTCAAGTCAGGAATATAGGTTCGTGTTAGAGAACACGTGCTGGAATGACCACACAATGAGAATATACATGGTATATGTCATTAGTGATTCTCATATGAATAGTGTGCTTGTTCCTATTACCTAAGGTCACCATGGATTCCTACATGTGGAACTGCATACTTTAATATAATCCTACGTCATCCGTAACGGGATGATTATTAAGGTCATCATTAGGTATGCACTAAATCATGACGAGGAATGTGAGTCACCATGATGGGATTTGTTCCTCTCGTTAAGAGAGAGATATCTCTGGGCCCCCCGATGAATTAGGACTGAAGGAAATGTATGACCATGCTCAAAATGGGTTAACATGTGTTGTTAACATCATTTTGTATTTATTCAGTCGAATTCTCGATCAGGAAAGAAACTTTGATCAAACTCAAGGATGACATACTTCCTTGCCTTGTGATCAAGACATATATCGTAGAACAAAAGGAATAAGCAAATGTCTATTCAGATAGGTTCATGATTGCTGATCATTTCATTTAGCATGGGTAGTCATGACATTAGTCTATATATTACTCATGACTTATGATCTTTAAAAGATCGTTGTCAACGTTAAATGGAACCTACACGATCACACAATGAACTCCATTCGTACGGGATGAATATGCCTCAAAACAGTTATACATATGATGTATAGATTGGAGAACGAAATAATCAATTATTGGATAATTGATTGAATAAAACAGTACCATTCCATTGGCAACGGAATAGTTCCGTTCCCAGGAATAGATATGAAAACTGTAATAACCTTAACTGCCAAGTATTCTGTTATCGAAATACCTATTCTATTGGCAACAAATAGGCGCAGATTAGGATTTTTAGTTATGGTAACTGAGCAATCGTTCGCCTCTCTCTCTAGTATAAATAGAAGGGCAGAGTCTCTCTATTACACATAATTCTTAAGCTTTAGAAGCCGTCTAATACATAGAAATGGAGAGAGAGAGAGTTTTGAGTTATTTTTGGAAAGTATTTTCGGACTCGTCTAGCCGAGTCCGGTTATTCCGTGCGTCTGCAGTTCGACGTGGATATGAGTAGAGGTCTTCTGCTTTGAAGACCAGCGAGCAATTAGTTTCTTTACACTAGGAGAAGCAAGGAGTTCGCTCGAGTCGAGCTTCAGGAAGGAGAAGGTTGCACGTCAGAAAAGTTCTGACTTACATTCGTTCTTCGTCTCGTGGATCAGGAAGATCCGAGGTATAAATTTTAATAGTCAATCTCATATTTTTATTCCTTTGACGATGATCCTACGGCGGGTTTAACTCGTAGGTTTCGCTGCGCATGTAACGTACATGGCTAAGAGTTTCCTAACAGTGGCATTAGAGCATTCGTTAAGGAAATAATCGTCGATTAGATTTAAAATTTAGTAAATTCTAGTATAATAAATTTTAGGGTTTTGAAAATATTAATTCAAAACATCACGGAAATAGTTTCTAAGAATATAATATTGGATATTACGATTTTCTAGAGTTTCGAAAAAATAGTTTTTCGGAATATGTTTTGGAAACGGAATTAAAATAAAAGGAAACATAATTTTCAGTGTTATTTCATTCCGAACGGAATAGTTCCATTCATAACGGAATAGGAAGAATTTCTATCGTAGATTTTCAGCGTTGATTCCGTTCAGAACTTAATGTTTCCGTTCTGAACGGAATAAGGCTGATTTTGCGAGAAATCGTAATTTTTGTTATATAAGGAATTTAATTTATATAAATATGGTATGAGCCTTAGATCTGTGATTGTTCTGTGATTCAATATTGTGTGTGAAAGCTTGTATTTTATTTAATATCTCTGGCAACCTCTGAGTTGTCCAAAATTGTAAACTACCTTTTCTAGCGATATGATAGTTAGGAAAGATATTACATCAAGACAAGAAGAGGATCTTGGCGCAATCTTCGGAAGATGGCATTGGATCTTCACACACATACAACGAAGGGTTCGTTGAAGATTCACCTACAATCTAGAGATAGATCTATGATTAGGAACCTCATGATCGCTCGTTAGGATTAGGCTCATACTATATTTATCTTGTTTTTGTGATGTTTATATTTATGAATCTGAAACAAAATCCTTCAGAATGTTAAATAAGGAAGTGCCCCCCATATCACTGAAGCCCTCGGTACTTAGTCAGTCTTCCATGTGGGTCATCCCAAAGCTGAGCATATGGGGATTGTCTTTGTAAAGGAAGGTACGTGGGAAATGGCGTCCATCGTGGGTCATGCCAAAGCTGAGTGTGCAGGATTCCATTTCGCCGATAATCATACATGGTTAAACTTAACTGCGCAAGCAAGTTGGACTTGGGGATGGGATAATACACCGGGCATATGATGCTCATTCCATAAAAGGAAAGAGTTGTATATGATACAATTGAAAATGTTCCTACCTAAATAGTTGAGCAATAAGGGTTGCGCCAAAGCGAACTTAGTGCTCAATGAAATACGGATCTTGACCCACTATGAAACCTCATTTAATTGATGTTTCCGAATGAATACTATTGAAAGTGTTTGATTTGAAGAAAAATAGTGGGAGTATAATATATGAAACAAAATTAGAATAATAAACTTTACATTGCATTTTAAACTTGTGGAATGAGTTCAAAATTTACGTACTTGCGATTTATCCGTGAGAAGGATAAGCCCGATGGCACAAACTTCCCTGAATGGTTCAGGACTCTGAGAATTATTATCAAGAGTGAAGGAAAGTTGTATGTCCTTCAGACACCCATCCCAAATCCACCTCCTTCGACCGCTTCTAGAGTCGTTCCAGATACTTATCAGAAGTGTATTGACGATTCTGATGAAGTAGCCTGGATGATGTTTGCAGGAATGAAACCTAAGCTTCGGAAGGAGATAGGTTTCATGGATGCTTATGATATGATCAAGGCGCTTAAGGAAATGTTCTGAAAGCAGACTAATATTCAATGCTACAAGGTCACCAAGTTATTAATCAAGAGCAAGATGGCTCATGGCTCCTTTGTGGATACTCATGTGTTCAAGATGAGAAATCACATTGATTACTTAGAGAGACTTCGTTCGCCTATTCCAAGGGAATTCGTGGTTGACATTATTCTCGGATCACTTCCTCTGAGCTTTGATTTGTTCATTACTGAATATCATAAGCGTCGGATGAAGATGACGATCACGGAATTACATAAGATGCTTAAAGAGGCAGAGAAGGACATAGAGGCAAAAGTTGTCATTGATGCCCTCAGAATTAAAAGGGAAAGGGAGTTGAATAGACAAGGCGCATGGGAGAGCTGGATCAAGAGTAAAGGCAAGGAGTTGCCTAAACCTGAGAAATCGGAAGAAGTGATTGCATGTCCTATGCATGATCACTGGAGAGCAGGACGTAAGATATGTGTAAATCGCGGTAAAACCGTCGTTGAATTTCACACAATTTAACAAAACAATTTATATTTCCCTATTAATCAATTACGAGTATGAGTGGTAATGAGTTTAGGAGTCGAACACAAGGAGAATGGCCTTGAGATATTACAATTCTTTTCAAAAGTATACCTTGTTTTTGTTCAGGTGTTGCAGACTGTTTTTAGAAGATTATTGATGTAATAGATAGAATTGAAGTAAATTCGTACACACTTCCTTTAAAAATTCTTTAATAATAGTTCCAAATATCCAAAAATTGCAAATGATATGTCAATGGAAAACAGAGAATGAGGTCTTCACAATGCAAGGTGAAGCAATTATCACTTGAGTTCATATGTTTATGTAATTTTCGTTTTACTTCACACTTTTCAAAATCAGTCAGCAAGGTTGTTCATAATATCACAGAAAATCGATAGTTACTTTAAAAATCACCAAAATTTAACAGAAATTAGGGAAGCAAGTTTAGATTATGTGGTAAAAAGCTCAAATCAAAATGATTGATATTCCAAAAGTTATGGTCAAAACTCAGAACATATGACAGGATTGGACAGAGAATGGTATGTGTTGTCAAAAGAGGGTGGAATTCAAATTTTATCCAAATAACAACTCAATTAAAATTCAGATTAAGAAACTACACTTCAAAATGAATTACTGAGATCTAGATTTTTTATTTATAGGATTTTTCTACTAATTTCTAAAAATCGTAGAATAACAGTCAGAATCAAAAATCAAGAACATGAAAGTCAAAACTTTGCACAGATTTTTTTCTTACAAATTTAACATAAAAGCATTGGGCACATATTATATGAAAGTTGTTCGAAAATATCTAAAGAAACACAGAATATTTTTTTTATAATTTTCTTCGATCAGATCTGAAGTCTAACAATTTTTTTACTGAAACTGACAGAAATAAAATGCAGAAAAATGTATTTTAGAATTATTAGGATAAAAGTAGGGATTTTTAAGGCAATTTAATCAAGAATTGTATCATTAATCACTAAATATTCAGTTTAACAGATTTGGCACAAGTTTGAATTATTTCCAACCAGAAAAATTCAGCAAATAGATCAAAATTTCAGATCAAACACCAATCAACCAACTAGTGTTTGATCTCAATTTTTGAACTAAAAACTTCACTAAATCAAGCAAAAACCTTAACCAAGATTCAAGATGATAAAATGGACTAACATGCATGAAAAATTCAGTTCTAAATGACCTAATTAATTCAACCAAATCGATTTAATCAAGAAAAATCCAGATTTAACAGCATATTACGAACGTAACCAAATCAGTCAATTTAATTCAAATTAAAATAAGATTTCAAACAATTCTATCACAAAAAGCCTATCCCTACAAGATTCTACTCACACATGATAAGATCAACCGAAATTAGGCATGTGTTCATCATGTTCTTTTACAAATTGGATCTTGTGATCTAAAATTGAATACAAGAGATTAAATGAAAATTGGATCGAACCGAGACGTGGAAGATCAACCAGAAACTTCCTTGAGCCGATTTGAACCTCCAACTGATGCTTGATTCCAGCCGAACCGATCAATTGCCTTTTTCACCCAAATCAGCACAAATTGGTGAATTTCACTCAAACTCGAAAATTGAAGCTCGAAAAGCTCTGAGATTTAGTAATGGAGTTACTGAAGCTTAAAGAAGATGATTGGAGAGTAATGTGTTGAAAGAATTTGGAGAATGGAAGAATGATTCTCATGAATGGGTTGATCGGTCGAATTTATAGAGAGGCTGGTCTTGAGAATAGGGGACAAACCGAGCGATTCCATTGGCTCAGGCAGATCAAGTGGAGTGTACTGAGGATCTGGACGAAATTTCGTTGAATTCTGTTGAGATTTGATCTGGTTTTGGTTGGAAAATCAATTCCTCTGTTTTGGCGGAACGATCCGATTTCGATCTGAAGTTTTAACGCGCTAGCGGTTTAAATTCGTTGAATCACTGACAGTGGTCCCCACTTGGATTTGCTACGCTGAAATGGGTCATAAGTCATGTGAAACGAGTCATTTCATTAGAGTGAGAGTGGCGCTTAGTTTGAATTGTTCTGTTGATCTTTTATGGCGGAACGGGTCGAAAGCGCGTGAAACGGGTCATTTTTGAGCAAGAATGGCGCTGAATTTAGTTAACGGTTGTTCCGATTCTCTGTGGCATGCGAGCGTGCAATCCGTCCTAAAACAATCTTCTGACGGGTTTTGGTTTCGCAACGATGGATTTTGGATCCATTTCTTGATCGGGTTCTAACTCCATTTTACCCGATTCCGAACTCAGTGATCAAACTCGACATCTAGTTCATTTCAGCTCGAGTTGTCAATCTAGATTGCTTCCTCTCATCCTCACGAACGCGCAGAGCTTTGAAGAGCAACAAACAGTTGAGAATTCGTTGAGTTTGGCCATTTTGAAACTGGTTTCAGCTTCTGTCCGCCATTGATGACTGTTCAAGCTCAAACCTTGCTCTCTAAGCCGCAGCAGTTCATTCTAGCATTCAGGCTTCTTTCCTCACTTCCTCACGATGCTCTGCGTTGCATTTTATACGTCAATTCTTTCCTTAATTCATGAATTTCCGCCCTTAACCGAACTCAACAAAAATAACCCATCAGAACAGAAAATCGTGAATCAAAACGAGATTTCAAGTTATTTTTTCTATCGAATTGATGCTTCGGAATCCATTAAGAGACCCCACTGAAGCTATTCGACTCGTCAGACATCATCACTGTGTGAGAAAAATGCGAGAAGACCGATTGAATTCATCACACTGCCGAAATTCCGACCGTTGGATCATCCAGTTTGAAAAGTTCATTGAGGATTTCGTCGAACAGATTACTCAAACACAGATTTCTCGCTCGATTCCGCACCATTCAATGAGTTCTTCATATGGTTAGAAAGGGTACATGATGGAGGAGAGAATGAGCTTGGTTTTGGCTCGAATGGTGGACTGTAGAAGGTAAGGTTGCTCGAAGAAGCTTTCTCAGGTCAGAAACATGGCTGGTTGGTTTTTGGTTGGCGGATTCCGGCGATCGCCGGCGTTTTCAGAGGTGGAGAATAATACCAACCGATTCGTCTCGTCGTGCTGAATCCAAGGATATGCAGTTTGATCGATTTTGAGCTTGTTTGAAAATCGGTTATTTGGGTGAATTTATGTTGGGTTTTGGTAGACTTGGTTGGCCATCTTTGGCCCATGATTTGCAATTTGGGTCTAAATCTTCATCTTACGGCCTTTTCGCCTGTAAAATAATAAAAAAAAAAAATGTATTAAGAGGTTCCAAATCATGTTTTATGAATTATAAGTATTTTTCATACATTTAGTGAATTAAGGATGAATTTGAGATGATAAAAACCCTAAAAATGTGTATGAAAATACACATTACAAATTCCACCACACTTAAACCAAGCTTGCCCTCAAGCGTAAATTAAAATTAAGTCTTAGGGTTTTTAGAATCAGGTTAAAGTATTTTGAAAAGAAATTTTGTTATTGACATGAATGTTATATACTAATATTTGATTATTATAATAATACACGAGGGTCGATGACTATCCATTAATAATTTTAAATTCAAATTTATTTAAAATTCCCCCATCCTTCAAATACGAACTTTTTCCCAAAAAGCAATGCCCTAATTTTGTTTTTGATACTTTCTCCCCCTAATTTTAAAATGGTGAATTTATACAAATTACTCCAAAAGTTCCAACTAACTCAACTTTCTCTTTTATAAACACGTAAAAGTTGGCATGCGATCCACTCATGTTATCAAAAGACAAGCTGTGCTTTGCACGTACAAAAATCCTTTATTTTCTATTGCGGATATGTAAAATTTTTTTTTCAAGGGTTTAAAAATAATTTTTCACATTTTTGAATTCTTTTTGTGAAGGGATAACAGGTTACGATTTCGGTCACTTGCTTTTAGTGCGAAAATTAGAGATGGACATACGAGTCATTAGCTATGCCATGAAAGATAGGTTGAGTTAGAAAATTTTTGCGAAACTAGTGAGTGGTATTACAAATAAGGTTTGATTTCTCAAAAGTTTTAATCACAGCATTACTTTAAAGAAAATGATTTATAATTTCGTTAAAGGGGTAAGTGAAATATTTATGAATTTTCAAAACGCTTAATGGATTTTAAATGGATATTATAAATGAAGTGAGTTGGAAAATATGGCATTCATGACAAAGGTCAAATCCTTTTGAAATTTTTTTTTTCAAATCTTTTCATCATTTCCCAAAACCCTAAGTATTTTTTCAAAAATTGCTTAAGAGGGCTTAGTTTTAAAAATCTTTTCCATTTTTCAAAACCTGCTTTTCATTTTAAAATCCTCACACACACAAACTTATTACAAACACAAATAAAGAAAATGAGTTTTTAATTATTTTTGAAGGTTTTAAATTTTCCAATTTTTAAGAGTTTTCACATTTTTACAAGAAAACAAAGCTTGGTTTTGCACAAAACCACCCCACCACACTTAAACCTTTGTTTGTCCTCAACAAAGAGTTCAAAAATGAGAAAATTGTGGAAATTGGAAAAATTATTGGGGTTTTATGCAAAACCTCCCCACCACACTTAAACTTTTGCGTAGCAAATGTTTAAGTGTGAAAGAGAGTTTTGTAAAAAGAAGAAAAATAAAATAAAGAAAGGAAAAATACGACCTGACACGACGAGTTGCCTCTCGTCAAGCGCCCTTGTTTTACGTCTTGAGCTCGACGCATTTATGCTTTCATTCTTTCCTTTCCTCGCTTTGTGGCACCGCTTCCAAATGATGCTCATCGAACCATCTTGTATCATGATTCTCGTAAAAGGCCTTCAAGCGATGACCATTAACCTTGAATTTGATGTCTTCACCCCTAGAAATTTCAAATACTCCAAATGGCAAGATATGGGTAATTATGTAAGGACCTGTCCATCGGCTCTTCAATTTCCCGGGATGTAATCTCAACCGAGAATTGAATAACAAGACCTTATCGCCAATTTTAAATTCCTTTTTGCGAATAAGCTTGTCGTGAGCGATGGTTAATTTTTCTTTGTAAATACGAGAATTATCATAAGCCTCAATGCGAAGCTCTTCTAATTCTTGAATTTGCAATTTCCGCAATCCCGCATCTTTTGGATAATCTTGATTTACCTTTTTGATTGCCCAAAATGCTTTGTGCTCAATTTCCACCGGTAGGTGACAACTCTTTCCATAAACGAGTTTAAAAGGAGTCATCCCTATCGGTGTTTTGTATGCGGTGCGGTAGGCCCATAGAGCATCCCCAAGCCTCTGACTCCAATCCTTGCGAGAGGGATTAACCACTTTCTCAAGGATTGATTTTATTTCCCGATTGGATATTTCGGCTTGCCCATTAGTTTGGGGATGATACGCGGTTGACATGCGGTATTGTACGTGATAATTTTTCAAAAGGGATTCGAGATACTTATTATTGAAATACGAACCTCTATCGCTAATGATAGCTTTAGGCACCCCAAAACGCTGAAAGATATTCTTTTTAAGGAATTCAATCACCGTTTTGGAGTTGGCATCCCTTGTTGTTATGGCCTCAACCCATTTTGAAACATAATCAACACACACAAGAATATATAAATACCCATTTGATTGAGGGAAAGGCCCCATGAAGTCTATCCCCCCAAACATCGAAAAGCTCAAAAAACAATAAAGCTTTAAGAGGCATTTCGTTTTTGCGGGTTAGATTGCCCGTTTTTTGGTAATTTTCACAACTCTTTACAAAGGAATGAGCATCTTTATAAAGAGTTGGCCAATATAATCCACTTTGGAGTACTTTATGACTTGTGCGTTGCCCTCCAAAGTATCCCCCACATTCTAAAGTGTGAGAAAAAGAGAGTACCGAATTTATCTCGTGGTCGGGCACGCATTTGCGCACCATTTGATCGGAACAAACCTTGTAGAGGTAGGGGTCTTCCCAGAGGTAATATCGTGAGTCGTTTTTTATCTTGTCCTTTTGAGCTCGAGAGAGAGTGTTTGGCAATTCGCGAGTTTCGAGGTAGTTGATGATGTCTGCGTACCAAGGTGCCATGCCATGGATAGTATAGAGTTGCTCGTCGGGAAAGAGTTCGTTGATCGGAATGATATCGCCTTCGTTTGTTGGGAGTCGGCTAAGATGATCGGCCACCAAGTTTTCGGCTCCTTTTTTATCCCGAATCTCCACGTTGAACTCTTGAAGGAGAAGAATCCATCGGAGGAGGCGCGGCTTGCATTCCTTCTTTTTCATTAAGTGCTTGAGCGCAGCATGATCTGAAAATACAACAACTTTTGTCCCGACCAAGTATGATCGGAACTTTTCCAATGCAAAAACAATTGCTAATAATTCTTTTTCAGTTGTAGTGTAATTTCTTTGGGCTTCGTCTAGGGTCCTAGAGGCATAGTAAATTACATGAGGATCCTTACCAACGCGTTGGCACAAGACGGCACCAAAGCACAAGTCGCTAGCGTCACACATGATTTCGAAAGGAAGATTCCAGTCGGGAGGTTTGATGATTGGAGCCTCGCACAATTTTCCTTTTAAGATGTTGAATGCATCCTTGCACGCGTCATTGAACTCGAATTTTACTTCTTTTTGGGGAAGGCGACACATGGGTTGCGCGATCTTGGAGAAATCTCGAATGAATCGCCTATAGAAACCCGCATGGCCGAGAAAGGAGCGGACGTCTTTCACATTGCAAGGGTATGGAAGCGTCTTTATTACGTCAATCTTTGCCTTGTCGACCTCCAGGCCTTTTCCTGATATTAAATGCCCTAAAACAATTCCTTGGCTCACCATAAAGTGGCACTTCTCAAAATTCAAGACAAGCTTAGCTTCCACACACTTTCCCATTATTAGGCCCAAATTATGGAGACACTCGTCAAAAGAGTTGCCATAAATGGAAAAGTCATCCATAAACACCTCAATGAATTTAGAAATATATTCAGAAAAAATAGAGATCATACACCTTTGAAATGTACCAGGTGCGTTGCACAACCCGAACGGCATCCTTCGATAGGCGAATGTACCAAAGGGACACGTGAATGTTGTCTTCTTTTGGTCGTCGGGGTCGATGGCGATTTGAAAATATCCCGAATAGTCATCCAAGAAGCAATAGTAAGATCGATGAAGGGAAGAGGGAAGTGGTCCTTCTTTGTTGCCGCGTTAAGTTTCCGATAGTCGATACAAACTCGCCATCCGTTTTGTACTCGCGTTGGCACCTTCTCTCCTTCGGCATTTTCCACAATCGTGATTCCCGTCTTCTTGGGAACTACATGGATTGGAGATACCCATTCCGAATCGGCCACCGCGTAAATGATCCCCGCATCAAGAAGCTTGAGAAGCTCCTTTTTTACCACCTCCATCATGACTGGATTTAACCTTCTTTGTGCTTCTCTTGACGGTTTTGATCCCTCCTCCAAAACAATTTTGTGCATACATGTCGAGGGGCTTATACCTGGCATATCGGCCAATGTCCATCCGATTGCCTTCTTATGTTTTCCAAGAGTTTCCACCAATCGGGTTTCCTGGTCAAGAGTTAGGTTCGATGCGATGATAACGGGTAATGTGTTGTTTAGCCCGAGGTATGCGTATTTGAGGTGATCGGGAAGAGGATTGAGTTCGAGAATAGGAGCTTCCTCGACTGATGGCTTAACGCGTTCTTGCGATATTTGGAGTTCGTCATGAGGGAAACCCGAAATGAGTTTTATTTCTTCATTATATTCTTGCTCTATTTCATGCTTCTCATTTTCTTGGTCGATCTCTCCCCAAACATCCTCAAAAATCGCATCGTATTCCTTCGAGTACTCTTCTTCCAAGTGTTCTTCAACCATCCCATCGATCTCGTCTGGTTAAGCTCGATACATTGTAGTCGTTAGGGTATTTTATGGTGTCAAATATGTTGAAGGTGATTTTCTCGTTGTCGAATTCCATGGACAATGTTCCTGAGTGGCAGTCTATGCATGTTCGCGCGGTCCTCAAAAAGGGTCTTCCTAAGAGGATGGCGGACGAATCGGCGTTGTCCCCCATTTCAAGAATGTAGAAGTCAGCTGGGAAAACCAAGCCATTCACCTTGACGAGTACATCTTCCGCGACACCGAGGACGGCGGCTGTCGAACGGTCGGCGAGTTGCACCATCACCCTTGTCTCCTTTAGGTCGCCCAAACCCAAGGTCTCGTAAACGGACCTAGGCATTACGTTTATGGAGGCTCCTAAGTCGAGCATACACCTCGCGAGTTGTTGAAGACCAATGGTGCACGGAATGGCGAAAACTCCAGGGTCTTTCTCTTTTTGTGCTACTCGCGTGTTGATGCTCATCACAGAGGGTAGGTTTATCGTCTCGTTCCCCTTTAATTTTCTCTTGTTTGTGCATAGATTCTTGAAGAACTTGGCATATGGAGGATGCATTCATATAGCATCGATAATTGGAATGTTTACCTCCACCTTCTTGAACACCTCCAAAATATCTTTATCGAGCTCATCCTTCCGAGAGTTAACCGCTAGTCGAGTTGGGACTGGTGCGCGCCTCTTTTCCTTTTCTTGCGCGATTTCCCTTTCTTCATTCTTTCCTCGTTCTTTCTCGTGAATTGGCTCTTTCTCTTTCCTGATTTCCTCTTGTGCCTCGTCTTGTTCTCGCGCGCTTGAACTTGTTTCCCCATCTTGCTTTCTTGTAACCATTAGCTCTTCTTCTTCGTCGTGTGAGCCAACCTCTTTCCCACTTCTTAGGCGTATCTCATTGATGGGTTTGTACTCCAGCGGTCCCGAACCTTGAGAAGGCAACCGATTGCCCCCTTGTCCTTTCAATAAGTTGACTTCCCCCGCGATTTGCTTGATTTGCATTTCCAAGTTTTGCATTTGTCGCCCTTGCGTAGCTTGGTTTTGGGTAAGCGAGCTTACATCATTCTTGACGGTTCCCAACTCCGTTGTGATGTTTGTGAAATTCCCCGCCATTAACGCCATCATTTTATCAAGCTTTTCATCAAGAGAAAAGGTTTGGGAATTCGACGTGGAGGGTTGAGGAGGTTGTTGATGAGCTTGAGGTTGTTGTGGCGCTTGTGCATTTGGATGAACATACACATTCGGTTTTTGGTAACTGGATTGTGAGAATTGAGGTGGCGCATCATCATTCCTCCAACGGAAATTTGGAAGTTTCTTCCATGACTCATTGTAGGTTTGCGAGAAAGGTTGGCGTTGGTTTGAATCGTTTCCGATGGCATTGACATCTTCTTGTAGCCTATCGCACTCATCGGTCGCATGACTTGTGTCCCCACAAAACTCGCACTTCTTTGGTTCGATTTTCGCGCCCACAGCCTTGAGCATTTGACTAAATCTTGTCTCGAAATTTTGTGTGATTCTTGATTCCATTGCCTTGAGGTCAACCGTACTTGTCATGTTTACTTGGCCCATTCTTCCCCCGCGTCCTTGGTTTCCTTCGGCCATGGTTTCGATAAGAGCTCGTACTTCTGATGGGGTCATGTTATTGAACGATCCTCCAGCCGAGCATTGGAGTAATCGCGCATCGAGATCGTTCATCCCTTGTAGAAATTGGTCGATAAGTGAGGTCTCGTCGAGGTTATGGTTGGGGCATGAT
Organism: Juncus inflexus; assembly: GCA_024447665.1. NCBI lineage: Eukaryota > Viridiplantae > Streptophyta > Magnoliopsida > Poales > Juncaceae > Juncus > Juncus inflexus. The sequence continues at coordinate 4,788,151 of JAJHPC010000001.1, read as the reverse complement.
GCGCATAATCGCACAAATCGCTCGTAATATTCTTGAAGTGTCTCCCCTCCTCCTTGTTGGATCCCTGTGATTTCCTTGCGGATTTTGGCCGTCAAAGTGCTCGGGTAGTATCGTTTGAGAAAACGCGTACCTACCTCCTGAAATGTTATAAAAGGACCTCCTTGCAAGTGGGTTAGCCAATCCCTTGGTGCTTCCCCAAGTGTGTGGGAGAAGAGGATCAATTTGATATTATCCAAGTTATCAGATTTACCAAACAATGCGGTGCATTTACGACCTAGATTATCTAAATGTGCATATGGATTCTTATTCTTATGTCCTTCAAATATGGGTAATACATTTAATATAGATGGACTTAGTTTAAAATTTGGCACAGTTGGTATAACAATATTTCGAGGATTTCGAGGGATTTGATGGTCTAAAAGTTCCCCTAATGTTCTTTCTTGAGCCATTTTATGAGTTAGAGATGATGATGGTATTGAATGAGAATTAGAATTAAAAAGAGTTTGAGAGTTTAGCCTTGATGATAATGAGTGAATGATTGGAGAGGTTGGAATTCTTTCTTGTGGCTCTTCCACTCGTTGTTGCTCCCAATTTTGTTCTTCTTCCTCTTGAGGCCCTTGGATGAAAGGAGGAGCCTCGTTACGTCCTTTTTGCCTTGAGTAAGTTTCTTCTTGCTTGTTTGTGCCTTATCTTTCTTGACCTTCCTTAGATGTTTGTTGATGTCCTTCTTTACAGGTGTGTGCACTTCGCCTTGCGATCTTGTCTTTCTCATGCACCTTCAAAATTCAAATGAAACAAAAACACTAGACAATTGATGAGAGGTTAGTAATAAACTCAATTAAAGCCGTCTCCCTGGCAACGGCTCCATTTGTAAATCGCGGTAAAACCGTCGTTGAATTTCACACAATTTAACAAAACAATTTATATTTCCCTATTAATCAATTACGAGTATGAGTGGTAATGAGTTTAGGGGTCGAACACAAGGAGAATGGCCTTGAGATATTACAATTCTTTTCAAAAGTATACCTTGTTTTTGTTCAGGTGTTGCAGACTGTTTTTAGAAGATTATTGATGTAATAGATAGAATTGAAGTAAATTCGTACACACTTCCTTTAAAAATTCTTTAATAATAGTTCCAAATATCCAAAAATTGCAAATGATATGTCAATGGAAAACAGAGAATGAGGTCTTCACAATGCAAGGTGAAGCAATTATCACTTGAGTTCATATGTTTATGTAATTTTCGTTTTACTTCACACTTTTCAAAATCAGTCAGCAAGGTCGTTCATAAAATCACAGAAAATCGATAGTTACTTTAAAAATCACAAAAATTTAACAGAAATTAGGGAAGAAAGTTCAGATTATGTGATAAAAATCTCAGATCAAAATGATTGATATTCCAAAAGTTATGGTCAAAACTCAGAACATATGACAGGATTGGACAGAGAATGGTATGTGTTGTCAAAAGAGGGTGGAATTCAAATTTTATCCAAATAATAACTCAATTAAAATTCAGATTAAGAAACTACACTTCAAAATGAATTACTGAGATCTAGATTTTTTATTTATAGGATTTTTCTACTAATTTCTAAAAATCGTAGAAAAACAGTCAGAATCAAAAATCAAGAACATGAAATTAAAAAGTCAGAACTTTGCACAGATTTTTTTCTTACAAATTTAACATAAAAGTATTGTGCACATATTATATGAAAGTTGTTGTAAAATATCTAAAGAAACACAGAATATTTTTTTTATAATTTTCTTCGATCAGATATGAAGTCTAACAATTTTTTTACTGAAACTGTCAGAAATAAAATGCAGAAAAATGTATTTTAGAATTATTAGGATAAAAGTAGGGATTTTTAAGGCAATTTGATCAAGAATTGTATCATTAATCACTAAATATTCAGTTTAACAGATTTGGCACAAGTTTGAATTATTTCCAACCAGAAAAATTCAGCAAATAGATCAAAATTTCAGATCAAACACCAATCAACCAACTAGTGTTTGATCTCAATTTTTGAACTAAAAACTTCACTAAATCAAGCAAAAACCTTAACCAAGATTCAAGATGATAAAATGGACTAACATGCATGAAAAATTCAGTTCTAAATGACCTAATTAATTCAACCAAATCGATTAAATCAAGAAAAATCCAGATTTAACAGCATATTATGAACAGTAACCAAATCAGTCAATTTAATTCAAATTAAAGCAAGATTTCAAACAATTATGTCACAAAAAGCCTATCCCTACAAGATTCTACTCACACATGATAAGATCAACCGAAATTAGGCATGTCTTCATCATGTTCTTTTACAAATTGGATCTTGTGATCTAAAATTGAATACAAGAGATTAAATGAAAATTGGATCGAACCGAGACGTGGAAGATCAACCAGAAACTTCCTTGAGCCGATTTGAACCTCCAACTGATGCTTGATTCCAGCCGAACCGATCAATTGCCTTTTTCACCCAAATCAGCCCGAATTGGTGAATTTTACTCAAACTCGAAAATTGAAGCTCGAAAAGCTCTTGAGATTTAGTAATGGAGTTACTGAAGCTTAAAGAAGATGATTGGAGAGTAATGTGTTGAAAGAATTTGGAGAATGGAAGAATGATTCTCATGAATGGGTTGATCGGTCGAATTTATAGAGAGGCTGGTCTGGAGAATAGGGGACAAACCGAGCGATTCCATTGGCTCAGGCAGATCAAGTGGAGTGTACTGAGGATCTGGACGAAATTTCGTTGAATTCTGTTGAGATTTGATCTGGTTTTGGTTGGAAAATCAATTCCTCTGTTTTGGCGGAACTATCAGATTTCGATCTGAAGTTTTAACGCGCTAGCGGTTTAAATTCGTTGAATCACTGACAGTGGTCCCCACTTGGATTTGCTATGCGAAATGGGTCATAAGTCGCGTGAAACGAGTCATTTCATTAGAGTGAGAGTGGCGCTGAGTTTGAATTGTTCTGTTGATCTTTTATGGCGGAACGGGTCGAAAGCGCGTGAAACGGGTCATTTTTGAGCAAGAATGGCGCTGAATTTAATTAACGGTTGTTCCGATTCTCTGTGGCATGCGAGCGTGCAATCCGTCCTAAAACAATCTTCTGACGGGTTTTGGTTTCGCAACGATGGATTTTGGATCCATTTCCTGATCGGGTTCTAACTCCATTTTACCCGATTCCGAACTCAGTGATCAAACTCGACATCTAGTTCATTTCAGCTCGAGTTGTCAATCTAGATTGCTTCCTCTCATCCTCACGAACGCGCAGAGCTTTGAAGAGCAACAAACGGTTGAGAATTCGTTGAGTTTGGCCATTTTGAAACTGGTTTCAGCTTCTGTCCGCCATTGATGACTGTTCAAGCTCAAACCTTGCTCTCTAAGCCGCAGCAGTTCATTCTAGCATTCAGGCTTCTTTCCTCACTTCCTCATGATGCTCTGTGTTGCGTTTTATACGTCAATTCTTTCCTTAATTCATGAATTTCCGCCCTTAACCGAACTCAGCGAAAATAACCCATCAGAACACAAAATCGTGAATCAAAACGAGATTTCAAGTTGTTTTTTTCTATCGAATTGATGCTTCGGAATCCATTAAGAGACCCCACTGAAGCTAATCGACTCGTCAGACATCATCACTGTGTGAGAAAAATGCGAGAAGACCGATTGAATTCATCACACTGCCGAAATTCCGACCGTTGGATCATCCAGTTTGAAGAGTTCATTGAGGATTTCGTCGAACAGATTACTCAAACATAGATTTCTCGCTCGATTCCGCACCATTCAATGAGTTCTTCATATGGTTAGAAAGGGTAGACGATGGAGGAGAGAATGAGCTTGGTTTTGGCTCGAATGGTGGACTGTAGAAGGCAAGGTTGCTCGAAGAAGCTTTCTGTGGTCAGAAACATGGCTGGTTGGTTTTTGGTTGGCGGATTCCGGCGATCGCCGGCGTTTTCAGAGGTTGAGAATAATACCAACCGATTCGTCTCGTCGTGCTGAATCCAAGGATATGCAGTTTGATCGATTTTGAGCTTGTTTGAAAATCGGTTATTTGGGTGAATTTGTGTAGGGTTTTGGTAGACTTGGTTGGCCATCTTTGGCCCATGATTTGCAATTTGGGTCTAAATCTTCATCTTACGGCCTTTTCGCCTGTAAAATAATAAAAAAAAATGTATTAAGAGGTTCCAAATCATGTTTTATGAATTATAAGTATTTTTCATACATTTAGTGAATTAAGGATGAATTTGAGATGATAAAAACCCTAAAAGTGTGTATAAAAATACACATTACAATATGTCAAGAAGAAGAATCAATGACTGTCATTTTAGGTATTTATCTTCCTAAATCTCTACTTGGATATTGGATATCTACTGTAATTCTCACATTTTGAATGTGCAGGATATTACTCAGAAGTAGAAGATTAGCTAGAGGAGAAGTCAACCTACAAGTGGGGAATGAAGCAAGAGTTGCTACATTAGCTCTCGGACTTTATTGACTTAGCCATTGTGGACTTGTAATGAAATAAATGTTATTTTGACATTAGCGTTAAAATGGTTGTAAAATTTATTATTTGGAATAATAAAATTTTCCTAGATTTGTCTATTTAAAATGTTCACTTAGAAATAACATTTATATGCTAAATAATTAGTCCATTGATTCCATACTTCTAACAATGTCATCTAAGTCACATAATAAGAATCGCATTTCTAAAACTCCACCCTATGTGGAAAGTTTGACTCACTGGATCCATGATCAATTGAGACGTGCGAATTTTATTTATCGAATAGGATGACAAGAATGGACAACCATTACGAAATTGATGGGTTAGTTTTGCATGAGAGACAAAAAGTAAGCCGGCTAGAAATATGGAATATCAGAATTTTATGTAAAAGGTTTACTTAATGAAACACAAAATATTTGAAATGTTCAAAGCATTTAAGAATGAAATTCTATATTGCCTTGACAAGATAATAAGAGCACTTCGATCAGATCGAAGTGTCAAGTATTTGAGTCAATAGTTTGACATCTTAGGAATTGTGAAAAGGGTTTCACAATTAATTCTATATGCAGCATCTCACGATGTACACATAAAAAAGAAGATAAAACTTATTCGGTGAGATTCATTCTATGCCTCCGTGATTCTTATAGATTAATACTCTTGAATATACTAAACACTAAATATCATCAGGTTCAAATGGACACCATATGTGATATAGGTTTGAGATTGTCCCAAATTGTTTTAAAGATTAAAGTACGACTCCTGTCAAAAAGTTTGACAGTGTCAACACAACAATCTTTCTGGAATATCAACTCGATATTGTTTTACATCCATTATGAGTTCAAATTGTTTGCTACTCATAATTCAGACTTCTTTAAAAGAGATCTCATCTCCTAAAGAAGCAGTGGGAGTGTAATACATCTCGAAAGGTTCAAGGTCCACATACTAGTGATGAACCATTAATAAGGCTATCAAGTAGTTGATAAGGCCACACTTGAAACATAAGGTCCTCCTCCAAACCTGGTAGACATTAGGCTGAGAGATATGATCTCTCATAAAAGATGCTCATAGAGGATGAGTCGACTTTCTACCGAGGAGACTGTGAAGAGACAATGTTCTCAAAATGGTTTGACCATGAGAACTGTGCGATTGTGAATGATGGAATAAGGATATAAAACTCACATTCCTTTATAGGAACTTTACTGTGGATATATCTGTAATACATGGGAAAGAGTTTTGTGATCGCAAGAATTCTGAAAGGTAAATTCATTCATGAATGGATTAAAGCAAGCATCTCATGATGAATCTATTTGACAAAGTAACTTGAAGAATTTGACTTAATCAAAATAGATGCGACCACCCTGATTTCAAGAAATTCAGTGGGAGTATAACAATCTTCCAGCACTACAACAACTTACACATCCTAATAGTTAGGAGTCGAAGTCTATACAGACTTCTGGTGTAAGATAAAGCACATTGGTAAAATATTGAAAGAGTTTGATGTGCAAAAAATGTTCTTGCTCATGATGTTCATATGAATGATGAAAAGATGAACGAATGAGATTCTATACTTTCAGCCATACGTTGAAATGTTCAACATGCAAGAAAGTGTTCTTGCTTATGACATTCACATGAACAATAAAAAGGATATAATAATTAGATTTTATGTCTTCAACCATATATTGAATATTCAAAATACAAGAAAGAGTTCTTTAGTAGATCATTGTTAGCGTTAAATGGAACCTATACGATCACACAATGAACTCCATTCGTACGGGATGAATATGCCTCAAAACAGTTATACATATGATGTATAAATTGGTGAACAAAATAATCAATTATGGGATAATTAATTGAACAAAACAGTACCATTCCGTTGGCAACGGAATAGTTCCGTTCCCAACAGAATAGATATGGAAACTGTAATAACCTTAACTGTCAAGTATTCCGTTATGGAAATATCTATTCCATTGGCAACGGAATAGGCGCAGATTAGATTTTTTAGTTATGGTAACTGAGCAATTGTTTGCCTCTCTCTCTAGTATAAAAAGAAGGGCAGAGTCTCTCTATTACATACACAATTCCTTTAGAAGCTGTCTAATACACAGAAATAGATAGAGAGAGAATTTTGAGTTATTTTCGGAAAGTATTTCCAGACTCGTCTAGCCGAGTACGGTTATTCCGCGTGTCTGCAGTTTAACGTGGATACAAGTAGAGTTCTTCTGCTTTGAAGACTAGCGAGCGATCAGTTTCTTTACCCTAGGAGAAGCAAGGAGTTCGCTCGAGTCAAGCTTTAGGAAGGAGAAGGTTGCACATCAAAAAAGTTCAGACCTACATCTATTCTTTGTCTCGTGGATCAGGAAGATCCGAGGTATAAATTTTAATAGTCAATCTCGTACTTTTATTCCCTTAACGATGATCCTAGGGTGGGTTTAACCCATAGGTTCTGCTGCGCATGTAACGTACATGGCTACGGATTTCCCAAAAGGATGTTTATAGAGATAAACATACTTCAGCTAAGAAGCTACATATCTACACTGTTGGGATTCGGACGTGCATAACGCAGCGGAAAACAAAAATTTCGTCCAAAACCAATCCAAGGATCCATGCGTATCGGTTAAATCAAAGAAATAAATCTTAATGATACCTTTCGAATTACGCTTAATCTGTGACGCTCAAACCACGCGTATTGTCCATGCACTTCTAAACCGGTTACCGTCCCAACTGATTTTCCGTCCGTCTAGGCCGTCTAGGTCGGATCATGCGGAAGCCATGTACCGCACACACAATCGGTCTCCACCGAAACTCTCAACAACCCGTTCTCATCTTCTTAGGCCGAATAGATCACAAGCGCCGAAAGTACAAACGCCTCTACTAGTATCCACACGAACAAACTTCTTAAAACGGGAAGAAGAACAATATATATGCTAGTAGTTTGTTCTTCTCTTGCATAAGAAAACTCTTCTTATTTTATCTCACAAAAGATGTATATAATTCCTCTCATATAATCGCACTCTTTCATTTTTGTCTTGCAAAAAGAAAGCACCCTTTCATAATTTTATCATACAAATTAGAAAATATATTTTCTCTCTTTTGTCTCACAAAAGAGAATGAGAAATAATGAGAGAGAGAATGATGTGTTGTGTTGTAAATTTGGAGCCCTCTATGTCCTTATATAGAGGTGAAGAGTCATATCTCTTCACAGTAAAAGATGTGTATGACATCACTCATCATTATCCATATGCCATCATCTAGACTCTTCTAGATTACATGATCTTTTGTGCTCATAGTCTTTATATACATTTATATCACATCTTATCACATAAGATGACAATATATTTTGGGACATTCTTATGCAACTCATCATATAAGTCGCTAGGATTTTCTGCGCCCGTTTCAGTTTGTTCTTTCTGTGTGACCCTGTAGGTTCACTTAATATTGGCAATAGACTTGATGGTCTATAAATCATGAGCGGACTCTAGCAAGCCATCATGACTACCCAATTTAAGTGAATATCGGTGATCCAATTTACCTAATCAACAATCACGTATTTAGTCCCTTTGTCACGCGATATCTATATTGATCATAAGGCATGTAATACGTCATCCTTATATAAATTGATTAATATTTCTTGATCCCAAATTAAACTGAACAAGAACAACTGACATTAATAACTCTTATTAATTCATTTGAGTATGGCCATACATTTCTTTAGTTCAATTCATCAAGAGGCCTAAATATATCTTTCTCATTTATGAGAGGAACAAATCCCGTCTTGATTGCACTCATCCCTCTATATGATTAATTATATACCTAATCATAATCGTTATGACTACCCGGTTAAAGGCAGTGTTAGATTATGTTAAAGTATAAAATTACTCATGTTGGGAACCGAGACAATCTCAGGTCAAAGGACTATAAATACTTTATGTTACAAGAATCGCTAATGACGTAAAACATGTAGCATTCTTATGACGGGTCAGTTCAGTATATGGTCTCTAACATATACCTATGTTAATGACTTGATAACTATTTATCCATGATCAGTAAAACATAATCATCGGTCAACTAATATACGGTGTACATTTATAGCTTGTATATAAATATATATTTATATGTATCTGCAAGTATATTTGTCTCCACAAATATCCTATAAATGATCAGGGATGATTTAGAATAGCATTCATAACACTTTATAGTTTTACTATCAAAGTCACGTACTTTGATGACATAAAACTGAATTGCATATTCATGGTCTATTTTAATTATATTAAAATAACCTATACGCACATATTATATGAAATATCTTAGAATAAATATTATGTTTGTTATTACAATCCATCATCTAGATCACAAACACTTTGGCCTAGGGCATAGCACCATCATACACTAGTATATTCGTAGACTGGATGATCATGTTCTGCTGATCATGGACATAGGGATGTCAAGTCTGGAATATCGACACGTGTTAGAGAACACGTGGCTGGACTGACCACACTATGAGAATATGCATGGTATATGTCATTAGTGATTCTCATATGAATAGTGCGCTTGTTCCTACGACCAGAGGTCATCATGGATTCCTGTATAAGAAACTGCATACTTTAATATGATCTTACATCATCCATAACGGGATGATCATTAGGGTCATTATTAGTTATGCACTGAATCATGACGATGAATGTGAGTGACCAAGATGGGATTTGTCCCTTTCGTTAAGAGAGAGATATCTCTGGGCCTCCTGATGAACTAGGACTGAAGGAAATGCATGGCCATGCTCAAAATGGATTAACATGTGTTGTTAATATCATTTTGTATTTGTTCAGTCTAATTCTTGATCAGGAAAGAGACTTTGATCAAACTCAAGGATGACATATTACCGTGCCTTGTGATCAAGACGTATATCCTAGAACAAAAGGAATAATCAAATGTCTATTAAGATAGGTTTATGATCGTTGATCATTTCATTTAACATGGGTAGTCATGACACCAGTCTAGAGGTTACTCATGACTTATGATCTTTGGAAGATTGTTGCCAGCGTTAAATGGAACCTACATGGTCACACAAAGAACAACGCCTAGTCGGGAAGGAAATGCTCTTAAATGGTTATACATATGATGTATAAATAGGTGAAGGAAATAATCGATGATTGGATGACTTATTTGAATGATTCTGCAAAATTCAGCATAGTTCCGTTGGCAACATAACTCAGCCAATTTCTCGACATCCAAGTTTTCGAACTAGGAAATCCTATTCCGGTTGCAATGAAATAGGTCCGTTGGGAACGGATAAGCGCTATAATTATGATTTTAGTTATGGTAACTAAGCAATCCTTCGCCTCCTTCTCTAGTATAAATAGAGGGGTAATCCCCCTCTATTAGATACACATTATAAAGCCTCCAGGCTACCGTAATACAGAGAGAAAGAGAGAAAGCCTCATGTAAGCATTTTCGGACTCGTCTAGCCGAGTCCGGTTATTCTGACAATTCGAAGTTCGATGTGGATACGAGTAGAGGTCTTCTGCTTTGAAGACTAGCGAGTGATTAGTTTCTTTACCCTAGGAGAAGCAAGGAATTCGTTCAAGTCAAGATTTAGGAGCACGAAGGAGAAGGAAGCAAGACGAAAGTTCGTTCAGACCTACATCCGCTTCTCTCTCCCGAATCAGGAAGATTCGAGGTATAAATTTTAATAGCATAATCTCGTACTTTTATTCTCTTAACGATGATCCTAAGGAGGGTTGAACCCGTAGGTTCCGCTGCGCATGTAACGTACATGGCTACGGGTTTCTCAACACTCCTCTCTAGTGATCATACATTGAACATGCAATCACTTCCTCAGATTCCTTAGGTTTAGGCAACACTTTGCCGCCACTCCTGATCTAGCTTTCTCATGTGGCTTGTCTTCTTGACTCCCTTTCCTTTTCAATCCTGAGGGCATCAATGACAACTTTTGCCTCTATGTCCTTCTCTGCCTGTTTAAGCATCTTATGCAATTCCGTGATTATCGGCTCCATCCGATGCTTATGATATTCAGTAATGAACAAATCAAATCTTGGAGGAAGCGATCCGAGAATCATGTCAACCGCGAATTCCCTTGGAATAGGCAAACGAAGTCTCTCTAAGTAATCAATGTGACTTCTCATCTTGAACATATGAGTATATACAGAGGAGTCATGAGCCATCTTGCTCTTCATTAGTAACTTGGTGACCTTGTAGCGCTGAATATTAGCCTGCTTTTGGAACATTTCCTTAAGCGCCTCTATCATATCATAGGCATCCATGAAACATATATGCTTCCGAAGCATAGGTTTCATTGCTGTTAAAATCATCCAGGCTACTTCATCAGAATCCTCAATACACTTCTGATAAGTATCTTGAACGACTCTGGAAGCGGTCGAAGGCGGTGGATTTGGGTTGGGTGTCTCAAGGACATGCAACTTTCCTTCACTCTTGAGAACAATTCTTAGAGTCCTGAACCATTCAGGGAAGTTTATGCCATCGAGCTTATCCTTCTCAAGGATATATCGCAAGTCCGTAAATTTCGAACTCATTCTACAAGTTTAATATGCAATGTAAAGTTTATTATTTAAAATTGGAATTATTCTAATTTTATTTCATCTATTATACTCCCACTACTTTTTTTCAAATCAAACACCTTCAGTAGTATTGATTCGGAAACTTCAATTAAATGAGGTTTCATAGTGGGTCAAGATCCGTATTTCATTGAGCACTAAGTGCGCTTTCGCGCAACCCTTATTGCTCAACTATTTAGGTAAGAACATTTCCAATTGTATCATATACAACTCTTGCCTTTTATGGAATGAGCATCATATGCCCGGTGTATTATCCCATCTTGTGCCCTGAGCCCAAGTCCGACTTCCTTGCTCAGTTAAGTTTAACCATGTATAATTATCGGCGAAATGGAATCCAGCACACTCAGCTTTGGCATGACCCATGATGGACGCCATTTCCCACGTACCTTCCTTTACAAAGACACTCCCCCATATATTCAGCTTTGGCATGACCCACATGGAAGACTGTCTAAGTACCGAGGGCTTCAGTGATATGGGGGGCACTTCCTTACTTAACATTCTGAATGATTTTATTTTTATATTTATAAATATAAACATCACAAAAACAAGATAAATATAGTATGAGCCATATCCTCACGAGCAATCATGAGGTTCCTAATCCTAGATCTATCTCTAGATTGCAGGTGAATCTTCAACGAACCCTTCATTGTATGTTAAGATTGCGCCAAGATCATCTACTTCTCTTGATGTAATATCTTTCCTAACTATCATATTGCTAGAAAAGGTAGTTTACAATTTTAGATAACTCACTGGTTGCCATAATTACAACTTTGGACAACTCACAGGTTGCATTAGATATTAAATAAAATACAAGAATTCACACACAAGATTACATCACAGAACAATCACAGATCTAAGGCTCATACCTATTTAAATAAATTAAATTCCTTGTATAACAAAAATTAGGGTTTCTCGCAAAATCAGCCTTATTCTGCTGGGAATGGAACTATTCCGTTCGGAACGGAATAACGCTGGCTTTTTCAGTTTCCTTTAATTTTAGTTCTGTTTCCAAAATAGATTCCGAAAAAATTATTTTTTTCGAAACTCCAGAAAATCATAATATCCAATATTATATTCCTAGAAACTATTTCTGTGATGTTTTGAAATAATATTTTCAAAACCTTAAAATTTATTATACTAGAATTTACTAAATTTTAAATATATAATCAACAATTATTTACTTAACGAATGCTCTGATGCCATTGTGGGTAAACCCGTAGCCATGTATGTTACATGCGCAGCGGAACCTACGGGTTCAACCCTCCCTAGGATCATCGTAAAGGAAATAAAGGTACGAGATTATGCTATTAAAATTTATAGCTCGGATCTTCCTGATCCGGGAGAGAGAAGCGGATGTAGGTCTGAACAAACTTCTGTCTTGCTTCTTTCTCCTTCGTGCTTCTAAAGCTCGACTCGAACGAACTCCTTGCTTCTCATAGGGTAAAAAAACTGATCGCTCGCTAGTCTTCAAAGCATAAGACCTCTACTCGTATCCACGTCGAACTTCGAATCGTCAGAATAACCGGACTCGGCTAGGCGAGTCAGGAAATACTTTCAGGAGGCTCTCTCTCTCTTTCTCTTTGTATTACGGTAGTCTAGACGTTCCGTAATGTGTGTCTAATAGAGGGGGACAACCCCTTTATTTATACTAGAGAGGGAGGGGAATGATTGCTTAGTTACCATAACTAAAATCCTAATTTCAGCGCTTATCCATTCTCTACGGACCTATTCCGTTGCAAACAGAATAGTATTTCCTAATCTAAAAACTTCGCTGCCAAGAAATTGGCTGAGTTATGTTGCCAACGGAACTATTCTGATATTTTCACAATCATTCATATAAATCATACAATGATCGATTATTTCCTTCACCTATTTATATATCATATGTATAACTATTTTAAGAGTATTTTCTTCCTGACTAGACGTTGTTCTATGTGTGACCGTGTAGGTTCCAAAGATCGTAAGTCATGAGTAGCCTCTAGACTGGTGTCATGACTACCCATGTTAAATGAAATGATCAACGATTATAAACCTATCTGAATACACATTTGATTATTCCTTTTGTTCTACAATATATGTCTTGATCACAAGGCATGGAAGTATGTCATCCTTGATTTTGACCAAAGTCTCTTTCCTGATCGAGAATTAGACTAAACAAATACAAAATGATATTAACAACACATGTTAATCCATTTTGAGCATGGCCATGCATTTCTTTCAGTCCTAGTTCATCAGGGGCCCAGAGATATCTCCCTCTTGTCGAGAGGAACAAATCCCATCTTGGTCACTCACATTTCTCGTCATGATTCACTGCATACCTAATGATGACCTTAATAATCATCCTGTTACGGATGACGTAGGATCATATCAAAATTTGCAGTTCCACATGTAGGAATCCATGGTGACCTCAGGTCGTAGGAACAAGCACACTATTCATATGGGGATCACTAATGACATATACCATGCATATTAACATAGTGTGGTCAGTCCAGTACGTGTTCTCTAACACGCACCTATATTCCAGACTTGACATCCCTATGTCCATGATCAGCAAACATGATCATCCAGTCTGCGAATATACTAGTGTGGATATGTAGCTTCTTACTTGAAGTATGCTTATCTCTATAAACATCCTACATATCATTAGGCACGGTTTAGAATGTCATTCGTTGGTTCACAGTTCTACTATCAAAATCACGAATTCTGATGATGTGAACCCGAAGTGTCATTCATCGTCGATCTAATATATGTAAATATATTAGTCACCCATACACTCATTCATATATGAACTGAATAAACGCGTTTCTCATAATCCAGTCCAACATTTTGGCATAGGGCATAATTCCTTTAGATAATGATATAATATGGTTATAAAAAGCGAAAATTCAAATTTCAACTGTACGGATGAAATATATATGTTTGAATATGTTGTGGATCAATTTTCACAATAATCAGAATTTTATATCATTACGATCATGTATCATCAAAATATGTATCTAAATTTGTAGAAACATGTTACAAATATAGATTCATACTTTGATGATACATGATCGTAATGATATAAAAATCTGATTCTTATTCTACAATATATTTAAAACATATATATTCCATCCATATGGTTGAAATTTGTATTTTCGCTTTTTATAACTAATGTTGTCACCGTTGTCCAAATAAGACTGTAAAAGAACCCTCCTCATATATAATATTATATATGAGGAGGTTTCTTTTGACAACGACCTTATTTGGACAACGGTGATATATGAGGATGGTTCTTTTGACAATAACCTTATTTGGACAACGGCGACAACATTAGTTATAAAAAATTAAAATTAAAATTTCAACCGTGCAGATGAAATATATATGTTTTGAATATATTGTGTAACAATTTTCACAAGAATCAGAATTTTATATCATTACGATTATGTATCATCAAAATATGAATCTATATTTGTAAGTTTTGATGATACATGATGATAGTGATATATTTTGATGATATATGATGACAATGATATAATATTCTGATTCTTGTGAAAATTGATCCACAACATATTCAAAGATATGTATTCCATCCGTACGGTTGAAATTTAAATTTTTGCTTTTTATAACCAATGTTGTAACCGTTGTCCAAATAAGTTTGTTGTCAAAAGAACCCTTCTTTATATATATATATATGGGTGTGGCTAAAAAACATACGTATGCACAACATACGTTTTTTTGCCACACCCAAAATACGTATTAAAAAAATAAAAATAAAAATTTCAACCGTACGGATGTAATATATATATATATATGAGTGTGGCTAAAAAACATACGTATGCACAACATACGTTTTTTTGCCACACCCAAAATACGTATTAAAAATATAAAAATAAAAATTTCAACCGTACGGATGTAATATATATGTTATGAATATTTTTGGAGATTAATTTTCACAAAAATCAGAATATTATATCATTGCCATCATATATCATTAAAAATATGCAGCACTATTCAAAACATATATCGGAATAATAGTTTGATGATACATGATGGCAATGATATATTATTCTGATTCCTATGAAAATTACATAACATATATATTACATCCATACGGTTGAAATTTGAATTTTTACTTTTTATAACCACTTTACAGGTATTTTTAAAAAAAATATGTTCGAACATACGTATGTTTTTTAGCATCTTCCTATATATATATATATATATATATATATATATATATATATATATATATATATTGTTTTTTTGTCTGAATTATATATTGTAATTCATTTCTATATACTATTATATCATATGTATATGTATATACATACATACATACATACATACATATGGCATCGTGATTTGGGAGTAACAAAGGTGGGCTGACGTTAGCCGTCGTGATTTGAGTGTGCTCCAAACGTCGTGATCTATCTATTAGATCTCTAAATAGAATTACAACTATCATATTCATATCTAATATAATTAGTTAAGAAAACTAATAACTCGGCTTATTAGATCATAAATATAAATATATTGAAATTGACTACCTCAATAAAGCGCCTGAGTCTGAACTATACTTGTTTGCCATCTTAGATGAAATAATGAAATACATGCAATTCCAATTTTCAGACTTCCCAAAGCACTTGTTTGTTGCCCAAGCCTATTGAAGCAACGTCACGGCTTACATGTTCCCCCGCATAGAACCTGTTCGATCAATTTCTATTCCCTAAACCTCCGAAAAGTATCCAACAAAAAAATTCAAACGAAAAACAATCAACCAATTCAGCATGAGTTTCCTGGCGGGACGATTAGCGGCCATCGAAGGCTCCTATTTCCTCCACGAATCAAAGCAGGCCGCTGGCCGGCTCGCCCAAAAACTCCCTCCTTCTGCCGGCGATTCTCCTCCTTCGACCAACCTCGCAGCGGCGGCTGATGTTCTGCCTGAGATTCTCCGCCATTCAATCCCCATCAAGGGCGCCGCTGTGGTAGAATCTGACCCATCTATTTCTACTGGGTCTAAATGGGTTATTGAAGGATCCCGATCGAGTAATTCGGTTTCGGCGGATGTGATTAATCCCCTGCGTGCTTACGTCTCCCTGCCTCAAGCTACCTTCGGTCCCAAAAGGTCTTAATTTCTCTTCCTCTTTGCAATTTTTCTATGAAGCCATGTAATATGGATGGCATATTAATTAATTAAGTTTAATGATTGAGTTGTGAAGGAAAAATATCTGAACTGAGTTTATTCTATTAAAGAGCAGGTGGAATGTCCCAAATGAGCAGCCATATTTTTTAGCATCAACAGCTAATGATCTGAGGCGAGATAAACACCCTGCCCCTGTCGACTCTGAGAAGCTCAAAGCTGTTATACATGGCTACTCACAAAGTAAGAATCTATTAACAAAGAATTGTTCTTTCAAATTAATGTATTTTAAAGTAAAGTGTTTTTTTTTGGTAATTTTTAGTTGGCAAGGCATTTGCAGTTGCTACCTTAGTGGTTTTTGGAGGAGCGACGGCTTTGTTCATATACACTGCTAATAAGCTAGAGCTGCACAGTGTAAGATTAATAATAATAATAATAATAATAATAATAATAATAATAATAATAATAATAATAATAATAATAATAATAATAATCTGTGCACAATTTAGTTTCAATGTACTCCAATTTGGCTTCAGTTATCTCTAATGTACTTGTATCCTTAATCATCTATTCTTAATTTATTACTTTTTATTTTTTTATTGAAATATATATATTATTTCTTAGACTGAGGATATAAAAACGAGAGGAAGGGATGCCATCCAACCACGAATCGACATGGTCAAGGAACGAATGGGTCCCGTTCGAACTTGGGTACGCTCAAATTATCTAAAACAATATATGTTAAGTTTAGTATATATTTTATTTATTAACATACTTTGTTCAAAATTTTCAGGCAAAGAATATATCGAGAAAATGGAGAGTTGAAGGAAATAGACAAGTGAAGGAGAAGGCAATTATCAAGGAGTTTTCAAAAGCATTTGGCACCAAGACATCCAACTGATTTAAAGCTATTGGAGAATTATGACAATTATATTCGTAATTCTGATTTTGTTTTTTTTTTTTTTTTTTTTGAATTTGTAGCCAAAACGGTTACTTAAGACTTGCATTAAAGATAAAAAAGTTGCTACAAATTTGGAAATTACAAATAACACCCTCTAAAGGGGTTCAAATGTTACTTCTAATCAATAAAATGAAAAAAAAAATGTCAAGATACGCCTAGTTTGCGTTGGAACAAAAGTTGCTACAAATTTGGAAATTACAAATAACACCCTTTAAAGGGATTTAAATGTTACTTCTAATCAACAAAATGAAAAAAAAAATGCTAAGATACGCCTAGTTTGCGTTGACGTTCCAAATCCTCGTACGGATATTATTCGTCACTATCTTGCTAGGGATTGTGGGATCCGTCGACCACTTCCTCCTCGATGCCCAAAATTCCAGCCAATAATGTCCCGAAAATCAGCCAGCAAAACACCAAAGTCGGTCATACCAATCCCCTTTCACCATCCCATGCCAATTGCGTACCGGTTTCAAAACCGACACCAAATCAGCCCCTTACAACCCCATACCAGTCACATACCGGCCATAAAACCGGCACCAAATCAGCCCCATAGAAAACCCGTCCTAGCTGCATACCAGCCATAAAGCCAGAAACGGCCCCATACCAGTCCCGTACCAATCACACACTTCAGTTCAAAACTGAACCAAAATCATCCCCAAAACATCCACGTAAATCAGTCCAAAGCGGAGCCGAAATCTGCCCCCTTTCCTGTCTTCGGTCGGTCGTGCAAAAACAGATCTCGTGCAAAGATCTTGTCACTGGTCGTGCAAAGAGAGAGATCACACAAACAAAGCGAGAGAGATCACGCAAAAAGAGAGATCTCACCTTCGTTGTGCAGAGATCTCGTCGCCGTTCAGCTTAGGATTTGTTCATCCGTTTGTGCTAAAGAGATGGATGCCTGACGGAGAGGGTAGAGGGTGCCGGTGACCTTCAAGAGGAGAGAACCGTCAGTTAGCCAGCGGTGGCGCGAGGGTGTGCATGAACGCTACTAGGCTCCACCCACGCCCTTTCTTTTCCTAAAACGGCGCAAGGGTTTCTAAGGGAGAGTTGTGTATTTGACAGAGAGAGGGGAGAAGTATCCTTCGGTGGAGAGAAGTAAGGGCATCCAGCGTCGGCGCGAGGGTGGGGGATGAGTGCCGCTAGGCCTGCCCACCCCTGGATCTTCTCGGATCTAATTTCTCCTAGGGTGGTGCTAGGGTTTCCTTTTCTAGAGCGGTAAAAACACATCGCCGGAGAAGATGCCTAAAGGAAGTTGCCAGAGTGAGAAGGAAGAGAGAACCCAGGGGGCGGCGCCGCTGCCGGACGGGCCACCCCCGAGATCTGGATTTTACCGGAGTTCTCTAGTGTTTTTTTTAGGCAGAATACACTGTATATACAAGAAAAAAAAATTCCAAAAAAAAACATGTCGCCGATGAAATTCCATGATATGGCATTTTCTCACTTTGAAAGTGCGGTGATATGGCATTTTCGCACTTTGAAAGTGCGGTTGGGTCGAAACCGCACTTTCAAAGTGCGATTTGAATGTTAATTTCGGGCCCCAATTAAAAAATACAATTTTTGCCAAACCGCACTTTTAAAGTGCGGTTTGGAAATTAAAGTTTTTTTTCTTCCGATTTTTGCCAAACCGCACTTTTAAAGTGCGGTTTGGAAATTAAATTTTTTTTTTCCCAAATGATCTCAAACCGCACTTTTAAAGTGCGGTTTGAGCAAAAAAAAAATTTTTAACCGCACTTTTAAAGTGCGGATTGGATATATATATATTTTTTCTTTTTGGAATTTTTTCGCACGCGCGGTTCAATCAAATTCAATTTGTCGCGTAATTTAACAGTTCCCACTTATCATTTCAAACGCTATAAATACAACATTCGTCTCATTCATTTTCATTCAGCTTCTTAATCTTCTTCTTCATTCATTTTTTTAACAAATATCTCTCTTACTCTCATTTTTATTCTACAATCAATTATCATTTTTATTCTACAATCAACTATCATTTTTTAGTTACCTTAAATGTTTATTTTATATCATTTTTAATTAATATTTTATATTTAGTGATTTAAATGAATGCTTATTTATTTACAAAATTACTGATATTTTGCAGATGTCGACGGACGATTTTGATCACTAGGGACCGGTAGATGCTTCTGTTCTATATGCTTGTAAATCGCGTTAAAACCGTCGTTGAGTTTCACACAATTTAACAAAACAATTTATATTTCCCTATTAATCAATTACGAGTATGAGTGGTAACGAGTTTAGGGGTCGAACACAAGGAGAATGGCCTTGAGGTATTACAATTCTTTTCAAAAGTAGGTCTTGTTTTTGTTCAGATGTTGCAGACTATTTTTAGAAGGTTATTGATATATTGAAGTAAATTCGTACACAAATCCTTTGAAAATTCTTTAATAATAATTCCAAATATCCAAAAGTTGCAAATGATATGTCAATGGAAAATAGAGAATGAGATCTTCACAATGCAAGGTGAATCAATTATCACTTTTGTTCATATTTTTTATGTAATTTTCGTTTTAGTCCTCACTTTTCACAATCAGTCAACAGAGTTATTCAAAAAATCACAGAAAATCGAAATTTACTTCAAAAATCACCACAAATTAACAGAAATTAGGAAAACAAGTTCAGATTATGTGGTAAAAATCTCAGATCAAAATGATTGATATTCCAAAATTTATGGTCAAAACTCAGAACATATGACAGGATTGGACAGAGAATGGTATGAGTTGTCAAAAGAGGGTGGAATTCAAATTTTATCCAAATAACAACTCAGTTAAAATTCAGATTAAAAAACTACACTTCAAAATGAATTAATGAGATCTAGATTTTTTATTTATAGGATTTTTCTACTAATTTCTAAAAATCGTAGAAAAACAGTCAGAATCAAAAATCAAGAACATGAAATTAAAAAGTCAAAACTTTGCACAGATTTTTTTCTTACAAATTTAACATAAAAGCATTGGGCACATATTATATGAAAGTTGTTCTAAAATATCTAAAGAAACACAAAATATTTTTTTTTATGATTTTCTTTGATTAGATCTGAAGTCAAACAATTTCTTTACTGAAACTGACAAAAATAAAATGCAGAAAATTGTATTTTTGAATTAATTGGATAAAAGTAGGGATTTTTAAGGCAATTTGATCAAGAATTGTATCATTAATCACTAAATATTCAGTTTATCAGATTTGACACAAGTTTGAATTATTTCCAACCAGAAAAATTCAGCAAATAGATCAAAATTTCAGATCAAACACCAATCAACCAACTAGTGTTTGATCTCAATTTTTGAACTAAAAATTTCACTAAATCAAGCAAAAATCTCAACCAAGATTCAAGATGATAAAATGGACTAACATGCATGAAAAATTCAGTTCTAAATGACCTAATTAATTCAACCAAATCGATTAAATCAAGAAAAATCCAGATTTAACAAAGATATTATGAACAGTACCAAATCAGTCAATTTAATTCAAATTAAAGCAAGATTTCAAACAATTCTATCACAAAAAGCCTATCCCTACAAGATTCTACTCACACATGATAAGATCAACTGAAATTAGGCATGTGTTCATCATGTTCTTTTACAAATTGGATTTTGTGATCTAAAATTGAATATAAGAGATTAAATGAAAATTGGATCGAACCGAGACGTGGAAGATCAACCAGAAACTTCCTTGAGCCGATTTGAACCTCCAACTGATGCTTGATTCCAGCCGAACCAATCAATTGCCTTTTTCACCCAAATCAGCCCGAATTGGTGAATTTCACTCAAACTCGAAAATTGAAGCTCGAAAAGCTCGAGATTCGAGAATGGAGTTACTGAAGCTTAAAGAAGATGATTGGAGAGTAATGTGTTGAAAGAATTTGGAGAATGGAAGAATGATTTTCATGAATGGGTTGATCGGTGTCTGGAGAGTGGGGGACAAACCGAGCGATTCCATTGGCTCAGGCAGATCAAGTGGGGTGTACTGAAGATCTGGACGAAATTTCGTTGAATTCGGTTGAGATTTGATCCGGTTTTGAATCATCGAATTTCCGCTCTGTTCTGTAATTTCGCGCGAGTCAGTTCAGATGCGATTTGAATCATATTACTGAGACTGACAGTGGGCCCCTTAGTAATAGGTTGCGGTGAAATGGGTCGTTATCGCGTGAAACGAGTCGTGATTGCCGTTACCAACCTCTGCGGTTTTAACTTTCTTTTTGATTTTCTGTGGCGAGACGGGTCGAAACACGCGAAACGAGTCGTCTTCTTGTTCACCATTGGCGCTGAGTTTTGAATTAAATTTCCGGATTTCGTGCGACGAAACGAGCTACAGCTCGCTTGAAACGAGTCACTTTTGTGTGAGCTGATACTGACTCGTTATAACTCATTCTGTTGATCTGGTGTGGCGAACCGGTTTGAATCGCGTGAGACGAGTCATGACTGATGAAACGAGTCATCTTCTTCTTCAGAATTGGCGCTGAACCTCTTCTCTCGATCTCCTGTGGCTTGCGATCGTGTAAGTCGTCCTAAAACAATCCTCTGACAGCCGTGTAAGTTGCGAATTTGGACTTTGGATCGATTTTTCTCTTGGATTTCAGACCCGTTTACCCGTTTCTCATAACCATTGATTAGAGCTCGTGATTCCGTACATTTCACTGTAATTCATCAATCCAGATCTCTTCTCCATCTTCTCACGAATCCACAGAGCTTTGAATGGTCGAAAACCGTTGAGTATATCTCGAGTTTTGCCGTTTTGAATATCATCAGTTCGCTGTTCCGCCATTGCTGACCAAAGTGTGCAAATCGATCTTTTCCTCGCATTTCACACAACGAAATCTAAAACTGTGACTCAGGCTTCGTTCTCAACTTCCTCACGATAATCCTCAACCATTATAGTTCCCCAATCCACCTCGAATCCAGAGAATTTCTCCATCAACCAACTCGGTGTCAGTTTCGTGAAAAATAACCAAAAACTGCTGAACTCATGAATCAAACTATGATTTTGAGTTGTTTTTCCATCGAATTGAGGCTTCGGAATTCATTGTGAACCTTTACTAAAGCTTAAAGACACAAAAAGAATCATCTTTGCTTGAGAAAAACTGAAATGGTTGATCGAATTCGATTCAGTTCAAAAACTTGACCGTTGGATCATCAGGTTTGAAAAGTTCATTGAGGATTTCGTCGAACAGTTGATTTAACTTCAGATTTCTCACTCGATTTTGCACCATTTGATGAGTTCTTCATACGGATAGAAAGGGCAGGAAGAGAGGAAGAGAATAGAGTTGGTTTTGGCTCGAATGGTGGACTGTAGAAAGCAAGGTTGCTCGAAGAAGCTTTCTCAGGTCAGAAACATGGCTGGTTGCTTTTTGGCTGGCGGATTTCGGCGATCGCCGGCGTTTTCAGAGGTGGATAATAATACCAACCGATTCGTCTCGTCGTGCTGAATCCAAGGATATGCAGTTTGATCGATTTTGAGCTTGTTTGAAAATTGGTTATTTGGGTGAATTTGTGTAGGGTTTTGGTAGACTCGGTTGGCCGTCTTTGGCCCATGATTTGCAATTTGGGTCTAAATCTTCATCTTACGGCCTTTTCGCCTGTAAAATAATAAAAAAAATGTATTAAGAGGTTCCAAATCATGTTTTATGAATTATAAGTATTTTTCATACATTTAGTGAATTCAGGATGAATTTGAGATGATAAAAACCCTAAAAATGTGTATAAAAATACACATTACAAATTCCACCACACTTAAACCAAGCTTGCACTCAAGCGTAAATTAAAATTAAGTCTTAGGGTTTTTAGAATCAGGTTAAAGTATTTTGAAAAGAAATTTAGTTATTGCCATGAATGTTATATACTAATATTTGATTATTATAATAATACACGAGGGTCGATGACTATCCATTAAAAATTTCAAATTCAAATTTATTTAAAATTCCCCCATCCTTCAAATACGAACCTTTTCCCAAAAAGCAATGCCCTAATTTTGTTTTTGATACTTTCTCCCCCTAATTTTAAAATGGGGAATTTATACAAATTACCCCAAAAGTTCCAACTAACTCAACTTTCTCTTTTATAAACACGTAAAAGTTGGCATGCGATCCACTCATGTTATCAAAAGACAAGCTGTGCTTTGCACGTACAAAAATCCTTCATTTTCTATTGCGGATATGTAAAATTATTTTTTTTTTTTCAAGGGTTTAAAAATAATTTTTCACATTTTTGAATTCTTTTTGTGAAGGGATAACAGGTTACGATTTCGGTCACTTGCTTTTAGTGCGAAAATTAGAGATGGACATACGAGTCATTAGCTATGCCATGAAAGATAGGTTGAGTTAGAAAATTTTTTGCGAAACTAGTGGTATTAAAAATAAGGTTTGATTTCTCAAAAGTTTTAATCACAGCATTACTTTAAAGAAAATGATTTATAATTTCGTTAAAGGGGTAAGTGAAATATTTATGAATTTTCAAAACGCTTAATGGATTTTAAATGGATATTATAAATGAAGTGAGTTGGAAAATATGGCATTCATGACAAAGGTCAAATCCTTTTGAAATTTTTTCAAATCTTTTCATCATTTCCCAAAACCCTAAGTATTTTTTCAAAAATTGCTTGAGAGGGCTTAGTTTTAAAAATCGTTTCCATTTTTCAAAACCTGCTTTTCATTTTAAAATCCTCACACACACAAACTTATTACAAACACAAATAAAGAAAATGAGTTTTTAATTATTTTTGAAATTTTTAAATTTTCCAATTTTTAAGAGTTTTCACATTTTTACAAGAAAACAAAACTTGGTTTTGCACAAAACCACCCCACCACACTTAAACCTTTGTTTGTCCTCAAACAAAAAGTTCAAAAATGAGAAAATTTGTGGAAATTGGAAAAATTATTGGGGTTTTATGCAAAACCTCCCCCACCACACTTAAACTTTTGTGTAGCAAATGTTTAAGTGTGAAAGAGAAGTTTTGTAAAAATAAGAAAATAAAATAAAGAAATGAAAAATACGACCTGACACGACGAGTTGCCTCTCGCCAAGCGCCCTTGTTTTACGTCTTGAGCTCGAAGCATTTATGCTTTCATTCTTTCCTTTCCTCGCTTTGTGGCACCGCTTCCAAATTATGCTCATCGAACCATCTTGTATCATGATTCTCGTAAAAGGCCTTCAAGCGATGACCATTAACCTTGAATTTGATGTCTTCGCCCCTAGAAATTTCAAATACTCCAAATGGCAAGATATGGGTAATTATGTAAGGACCTGTCCATCGGCTCTTCAATTTCCCGGGATGTAATCTCAACCGAGAATTGAATAACAAGACCTTATCGCCAATTTTAAATTCCTTTTTGCGAATAAGTTTGTCGTGAGCGATGGTTAATTTTTCTTTGTAAATGCGAGAATTATCATAAGCCTCAATGCGAAGCTCTTCTAATTCTTGAATTTGCAATTTCCGCAATCCCGCATCTTTTGGATAATCTTGATTTACCTTTTTGATTGCCCAAAATGCTTTGTGCTCAATTTCCACCGGTAGGTGACAACTCTTTCCATAAACGAGTTTAAAATGAGTCATCCCTATCGGTGTTTTGTATGCGGTGCGGTAGGCCCATAGAGCATCCCCAAGCCTTTGACTCCAATCCTTGCGAGAGGGATTAACCACTTTCTCAAGGATTGATTTTATTTCCCGATTGGATATTTCGGCTTGCCCATTAGTTTGGGGATGATAAGCGGTCGACATGCGGTGTTGTACGTGATAATTTTTCAAAAGGGTTTCGAGATACTTATTATTGAAATGCGAACCCCTATCGCTAATGATAGCTTTAGGCACCCCAAAACGCTGAAAGATATTCTTTTTAAGGAATTCAATCACCGTTTTGGAGTTGGCATCCCTTGTTGGTATGGCCTCAACCCATTTTGAAACATAATCAACACATACAAGAATATATAAATACCCATTTGATTGAGGGAAAGGCCCCATGAAGTCTATCCCCCAAACATCGAAAAGCTCAAAAAACAATAAAGCTTTAAGAGGCATTTCGTTTTTGCGGGTTAGATTGCCCGTTTTTTGGCAATTTTCACAACTTTTTACAAAGGAATGAGCATCTTTATAAAGAGTTGGCCAATATAATCCACTTTGGAGTACCTTATGACTTGTGCGTTGCTCTCCAAAGTGTCCCCCACATTCTAAAGTGTGACAAAAAGAGAGTACCAAATTTATCTCGTGGTCGGGCACGCATTTGCGCACCATTTGATCGGAACAAACCTTGTAGAGGTAGGGGTCTTCCCAGAGGTAATATGGTGAGTCATTTTTTATCTTGTCCTTTTGAGCTCGAGAGAGAGTGTTTGGCAATTCGCGAGTTTCGAGGTAGTTGACGATGTCTGCGTACCAAGGTGCCATGCTATGGATAGTATAGAGTTGCTCGTCGGGAAAGAGTTCGTTGATCGGAATGATATCGCCTTCGTTTGTTGGGAGTCGGCTAAGATGATCGGCCACAAAGTTTTCGGCTCCTTTTTTATCTCGAATCTCCACGTTGAACTCTTGAAGGAGAAGGATCCATCGGAGGAGGCGCGGCTTGCATTCCTTCTTTTTCATTAAGTGCTTGAGCGCAGCATGATCTGAAAATACAACAACTTTTGTCCCGACCAAGTATGATCGGAACTTTTCCAATGCAAAAACAATTGCTAATAATTCTTTTTCCGTTGTTGTGTAATTCCGTTGGGCGTCATCTAAAGTTTTTGAAGCGTAGTAAATTACGTGGGGTACCTTCCCGATGCGATGCCCCAAAACCGCCCCGACACTTAGATCACTTGCGTCGCACATGATCTCAAAGGGAAGATTCCAATCTGGTGGTTGGATAATGGGCGCTTCGTACAGTTTCCCCTTTAGTTTGTCGAATGCCGCCTTGCACGCATCGTTGAACTCGAATTTGATCTCTTTTTGGAGAAGCCTGCACATTGGTTGTGCGATTTTTGAGAAGTCTTGAATGAAACGCCGATAGAAGCCGGCGTGTCCAAGGAATGAGCGGACATCTTTCACATTACGAGGGTATGGAAGTGTCTTGATAACGTCGATTTTCGCCTTGTCGACTTCCAACCCTTTTTCTGAAATTAAATGACCTAAAACAATTCCTTGGCTCACCATAAAGTAGCACTTTTCAAAATTCAAGACAAGATTAGCTTCCACACACTAGGCCCAAATTATGGAGACACTCGTCAAAAGAGTTGCCATAAATGGAAAAGTCATCCATAAACACCTCAATGAATTTAGAAATATATTCAGAAAAAATAGAGATCATACACCTTTGAAATGTACCAGGTGCATTGCACAACCCGAACGGCATCCTTCGATAGGCGAATGTACCAAAGGGACACGTGAATGTTGTCTTCTTTTGGTCGTCGGGGTCGATGGCGATTTGGAAATATCCCGAATAGCCATCCAAGAAGCGAGTAAGGTCGTCCCGCTAATCTTTCGAGCATTTGATCGATGAAGGGAAGAGGGAAGTGGTCCTTCTTTGTTGCCGCGTTAAGTTTCCGATAGTCGATACAAACTCGCCATCCGTTCTGCACTCGCGTTGGCACCTTCACTCCTTCGGCATTTTCCACAATCGTGATTCCCGTCTTCTTGGGAACTACATGGATTGGAGATACCCATTCCGAGTCGGCTACTGCGTAAATGATTCCTGCATCGAGAAGCTTGAGAAGCTCCTTTTTCACCACCTCCATCATGACTGGATTTAACCTTCTTTGTGCTTCTCTTGACGGTTTTGATCCCTCCTCCAAAACAATTTTGTGCATACATGTTGAGGGGCTTATACCTGGCATATCGGCCAATGTCCATCCGATTGCTTTCTTATGTTTTCCAAGAGTTTCCACCAATCGGGTTTCCTGGTCAAGAGTTAGGTTCGATGCGATGATAACGGGTAATGTGTTGTTCGGCCCGAGGTATGCGTATTTCAGGTGATCGGGAAGAGGTTTGTAGGCGCTTCCTCGATTGATGGCTTAATGCGTTCTTGCGATATTTGGAGTCCGTTATGAGGGGAACCTGAAATGACTTTTATTTCTTCATTATGTTCTTGCTTCTCATTCGTTTGTTCGATTTCTCCCCAAACATCCTCAAAAATTGCATCGTATTCCTTCGAGCACTCTTCTTCCAAGTGTTCTTCAACCATCCCATCGATCTCGTCAATAATGGTTATGCTTGATACATTGTAGTCGTTCGGGTACTTGATGGTGTCAAATATGTTGAAGGTGATTTTCTCGCTGTCGAATTCCATGGACATTGTCCCTGAGTGGCAGTCTATGCATGTTCGCGCGGTCCTCAAAAAAGGTCTTCCTAAGAGGATGGCGGACGAATCGGCGTTGTCGCCCATTTCAAGAATGTAGAAGTCAGCTGGGAAAACCAAGCCATTCACCTTGTCGAGTACATCTTCCGCGACACCGAGGACGGCGGCCGTCGAACGGTCGGCGAGTTTCACCATCACCCTTGTGTCCTTTAGGCCGCCCAAACCCAAGGTCTCGTAAACAGACCTAGGCATTACGTTAATGGAGGCTCCCAAGTCGAGCATACACCTCGCGAGTTGTTGAAGACCAATGGTGCACGGAATGGCGAAAACTCCAGGGTCTTTCTCTTTTTGTGCTACTCGCGTGTTGATGCTCATCACAGAGGGTAGGTTTATCGTCTCGTTTCCCTTTAATTTTCTCTTGTTTGTGCATAGATTCTTGAAGAACTTGGCATATGGAGGATGCATTCGTATAGCATCGATAATTGGAATATTTACCTCCACCTTCTTGAACACCTCCAAAATATCTTTATCGAGCTCATCCTTCCGAGAGTTAACCGCTAGTCGAGTTGGGAATGGTGCGCGCCTCTTTTCCTTTTCTTGCGCGATTTCCCTTTCTTCGTTCTTTCCTTGTTCTTTCTCGTGAATTGATTCTTCCTCTTTCCTGATTTCTTCTTGTGCCTCGTCTTGTTCTCGCGCGCTTGAACTTGTTTCCCCATCTTGCTTTCTTGTAACCATTAGCTCTTCTTCTTCGTCGTGTGAGTCAACCTCTTTCCCACTTCTTAGGCGTATCGCGTTGATGGGTTTGTACTCCAGCGGTCCCGAACCTTGAGAAGGCAACCGATTGCCCCCTTGCCCTTTTAATAAGTTGACTTCACCCGCGATTTTCTTGATTTGCATTTCCAAGTTTTGCATTTGACGCCCTTGCGTAGCTTGGTTTTGGGTAAGCGAGCTTACATCATTCTTGACGGTTCCTAACTCCATTGTGATGTTTGTGAAATTCCCCCCATTAATGCCATCATTTTATCAAGCTTTTCATCAAGAGAAGAGGTTTGGGAATTCGATGTGGAGGGTTGAGGGGGTTGTTGATGAGCTTGAGGTTGTTGTGACGCTTGTGCATTTGGATGAACATACACATTCGGTTTTTGATAACTGGATTGTGAGAATTGAGGTGGCGCATCATCATTCCTCCAACGGAAATTTGGATGTTTCTTCCATGACTCATTGTAGGTTTGCGAGAAAGGTTGGCGTTGGTTTGAATAGTTTCCGATGGCATTGACATCTTCTTGTAGCCTATCGCACTCATCGGTCGCATGACTTGTGTCCCCACAAAACTCGCACTTCTTTGGTTCGATTTTCGCGCCCACAAGCCTTGAGCATTTGACTAAATCTTGTCTCGAAATTTTGTGTGATTCTTGATTCCATTGCCTTGAGGTCAACCGTACTTGTCATGTTTACTTGACCCATTCTTCCCCCGCGTCCTTGGTTTCCTTCGGCCATGGTTTCGATAAGAGCTCGCACTTCCGATGGAGTCATGTTATTGAACGATCCTCCAGCCGAGCATTGGAGTAATCGCGCATCGAGATCATTCATCCCTTGTAGAAATTGATCGATAAGTGAGGTCTCGTCGAGGTTATGGTTGGGGCATGATGCGCATAATCGCACAAATCGCTCGTAATATTCTTGAAGTGTCTCTCCTCCTCCTTGTTGGATCCCTGTGATTTCCTTGCGGATTTTGGCCGTCAAAGTGCTCGGGTAGTATCGTTTGAGAAAACGCGTACCTACCTCCTGAAATGTTGTAAAAGGACCTCCTTGCAAGTGGGTTAGCCAATCCCTTGGTGCTTCCCCAAGTGTGTGGGAGAAGAGGATCAATTTGATATTATCCAAGTTATCAGATTTACCAAACAATGCGGTGCATTTACGATCTAGATTATCTAAATGTGCATATGGGTTCTCATTTTTATGTCCTTCAAATATGGGTAATACATTTAATATAGATGAACTTAGTTTAAAATTTGGCACAGTTGGTATAACAATATTTCCAGGATTTCGAGGGATTTGATGGTCTAAAAGTTCCCCTAATGTTCTTTCTTGAGCCATTTTATGAGTTTGAGATGATGATGGTTTTGAATGAGAATTAGAATTAAAAAGAGTTTGAGAGTTTAGCCTTGATGATAATGAGTGAATGATTGGAGAGGTTGGAATTCTTTCTTGTGGCTCTTCCACTCGTTGTTGCTCCCAATTTTGTTCTTCTTCCTCTTGAGGCCCTTGGATGAAAGGAGAAGCCTCGTTACGTCCTTTTTGCCTTGAGTAAGTTTCTTCTTACTTGTTTTGTGCCTTATCTTTCTTGACCTTCCTTAGATGTTTGTTGATGTCCTTCTTTACAGGTGTGTGCACTTCGCCTTGTGTAAATCGCGTTAAAACCGTCGTTGAATTTCACACAATTTAACAAAACAATTTATATTTCCCTATTAATCAATTACGAGTATGAGTGGTAATGAGTTTAGGGGTCGAACACAAGGAGGTGTGGCCTCAAGAATTAACTAGTTTCAATGATTACTCTTTAGTGTAAAATCTTTTATTTCAAGGTTTATTAGGTAAATTTCCAAGTTTAAATCTTATTTTCAGCCTTATTGTAAAAATTCAGCACGTCATACTTTGGTGTTTTAATTCGTAACTAGACCAAATAAACTCCGAATCAAACTCACGAGATACCGTTGGAAACTAGAAAGAGAGATCTATATTGTGGTTCTTTACTGTTATTATTATTTTATTAAAAAATTTCGAGTTATTTGCAATTCAGTCCAGAACTTATCTCAGATTCAAAATCGGTTCAGCAGTAACTTCAGAAAATTATAGAAAAAACACCAGAACTTGAAAAATCCCAAAATTCATACAGAAATTCAATTATCACGTTTTGGATTATCTGTTAAAATTTCATATAATTATATTTTGTAGTTTGAGATTTATAATGAAAATTCAGATCTGGATCAGAAACTGGTTCTGACAGACCAGTACTCACAAAAATTATAATATCTCGTAATCTGTCTTAACAACTATTATTTTAAAATTCATATTTGGATTCTAAACTTCAAATTTCTTCAAATAGGGCTATTTTCGGACTTTTATTATTTATTTTTATATTTTTTTAAAATTCAGAAGAAAAGAAACAGTAAATTGGACAAAAGTTAAAAAAAAACAGAAAAACTACAATTTTGGAAAATTAATATCTCACAGATTACAGATCGGAATTGGGCAAAATTTGGGTTGAAAATTATCTACTAAATGCGAACTAAATTTTAAAAATATTTATTTAATTTTTCAGTTTAAAGCGTTTTTGAAAAAAAGATTTAGTTATTGCCATGAATGTTATATACTAATATTTGATTATTATAATAATACACGAGGGTCGATGACTATCCATTAATAATTTCAAATTCAAATTTATTTAAAATTCCCCAATTCTTCAAATACGAACCTTTTTCCAAAAAGCAATGCCCTAATTTCATTTTTGATACTTTCTCCCCCTAAATTTAAAATGGTGAATTTATACAAATTACCCCAAAAGTTCCAACTAACTCAACTTTCTCTTTTATAAACACGTAAAAGTTGGTATGCTATCCACTCATGTTATCAAAAGACAAGCTGTGCTTTGCACGTACAAAAAAAATCTCTCATTTTCTATTGCGGATATGTAAATTTTTTTTTTTTTTTCAAGGGTTTTAAAATAATTTTTCACATTTTTGAATTCTTTTTGTGAAGGGATAACAGGTTACGATTTCGGTCACTTGCTTTTAGTGCGAAAATTAGAGATGGACATACGAGTCATTAGCTATGCCATGAAAGATAGGCTGAGTTAGAAAATTTTTGCGAAACTAGTGGTATTAAAAGTAAGGTTTGATTTTTCAAAAGTTTAAATCACAGCATTACTTTAAAGAAAACGATTTATAATTTCGTTAAAGGGCAAGTGAAATATTTATGAATTTTCGAAACGCTTAATGGATTTTACATGAATATTATAAATGGAAATGAGGTGAAATGTGGCATTCATAATAAAAGTTAAATCCCTTTTGAAGTTTTTCAAATCTTTTCATCATTTTCCAAAACCCTAAGTATTTTTCAAAAATTGCTTGAGAGGGCTTAGTTTTAAAATCTTTTCCATTTTTCAAAACCTTTTACTTTTTCACTAATAATTCTCTTGCTTTTCTTTAAATCACACAAACTTTTATGTACAAAAATAACAAAACAAAAATGAAAGAAAAACAAGTAAAAAGTTTAAAAATTTTGTTGTATTTATGAGTTTTTTTTTTTTTTTTTTGAAAATTTTCAATTTTTTCAATTTTTATGAATTTTCACATTTTTACAAGAAAACAAAACTTGGTTTTGCACAAAGCCACCCCACCACACTTAAACCTTTGTTTGTCCTCAAACAAAAAGTTCAAAAATGAGAAAATTTGTGGAAATTGGAAAAATTATTGGGGTTTTATGCAAAACCTCCCCCACCACACTTAAACTTTTGTGTAGCAAATGTTTAAGTGTGAAAGAGAAGTTTTGTAAAATTAAGAAAATAAAATAAAGAAAGTTAAAATACGACCTGACACGACGAGTTGCCTCTCGCCAAGCGCTCCCATTTTACGTCTCGAGCCCGACGCCTTTGTGTTAGCCTCTCTCGAACGGGTCGTAAACGTGAACAAATCCTTGTAGGAGCTCACTTGGTGGTAAGAGATTCGGTCCGTGTTGCCTATCCTTGGTTTTGCAGATAGAAATGACTGGTCTTCCTGGTTTTGAAAGGAGTTTGAGATCGCTTTTCGTTGAGAGGGGCAATTTAATACCCAAGTTTACTCCTTCTTGATTGGTTGGCAGGTCGATGTACATCACACCGCTTATCTCAAGGTTGGTGTAATGTATTGTTTGGCAAAAGATAGGATGTCGGAAATTTGGTGAAGTTGGCTCGTGATTTAGGGTGCTTGACTCGTCGTATGTTTCAACCATTGAGTCATGGTTTGACTCATTCTCGTCCTTAACACATGACTCCTTGATTTCTAAACTCAGGTTAGTATCGCTCGACTCGTCGCAAGATTCACTTTTGGAGTCATGATTTGACTCGCATTCCACATTATTCCAAAAGTCCTCTAAGTCGAAACTAGGGTTTGTAGCACTCAAAATTTCGCCTGATTCAATCTTTGAGTCATGGTTTGACTCATCCTTGTTCTCGACCCATAGTTTCTCAAAAATATTTATAATTTCTTTAACCAATTCTTTGGTTTTGGTGGCACTCGACTCGTCGAAAGGTTCAACCAGTGAGTCATCACATGACTCACATTCCACATCGCTCGAAACCTTACAAAAATCAACCATTGAGTCCCCTTTTAATTCACATTCCACAACACCCGTATTTTCACAAAACTCACTCCCTGATTCCCTGTTTGACCCACATTCCCCATCAAACAAATTCTCTTCAAACTCAAAAATAGGGTTTTCTTCTTCCACAACTTCTATGAATATTTCCTCATTTCTTTGAGATTCCTCAAATTCCGATTTTTCAAATTTGAAAATTATTTTTGTAGTGCTCGACTCGTCACTAGATTCAATCCCCTCTTCTTGGTCTAACTCACTTTCCCCGTAACACCCATACTCTTCAAATTCAAAACTAGGATTCTCTACTTCCACAACTTCTTCCCCTTCCGACATTTCTACAACATTTGAACATTCTTCCATCCCCAATTTTTGATTCCCATGTTGAACCCAAGAACACTCGTCAGAATGGCTAGCTTCATTGTAACAAGGTTGGAGAGAAGGTTCTTGTGTCAGGGGCCCCTCAGTTTGCACTTGGGATGTGGTATTGGCTTGTCTGATATCGTCGACAAATCCACCAAGCGTGTTAGACATTTTGTTGAGGTCTTCCTGCATGGCGTTCATCATTTGGAATAATTGGCCATATGAAGAGTTTTGTGGTTGTTGATATCCATGATTTGGAGGGTTATGCTCGTTTGGGTAAGAGTAAGGTTGGGAGAATTCGGATGGCAAGACGGGTGTGTACGGGTTTTGGTAGTTCATTTGAGGTTGAAAACCCCAAGATTGGCTCAACATTTCATCCATCGACTCCTGAATAGACGAGTGGTTGAACAACGCTCCTTGCTCATAAGATTGCCCGTAGACAGGTTGTGTTTGCACGAAATAGCCCTCGCCATTTTGCCATGAATAGCCCTCGTTTGGCCATCCCGTCCATGTTTGTCTTCCCGTCATTAAACCTTCCTTTGTTTCTCGCCTTGCCAATCCATAGACATATCTTGTGACCTAAAACCTTCAAAGATAAGAGAGACAAAAACACTAGACAAAATATGAGATTGGTTAGTTAATAACTTGATATAAGCCGCCTCCCCGGCAACGGCGCCATTTGTAAATCGCGTTAAAACCGTCGTTGAATTTCACACAATTTAACAAAACAATTTATATTTCCCTATTAATCAATTACGAGTATGAGTGGTAATGAGTTTAGGGGTCGAACACAAGGAGGTGTGGCCTCAAGAATTAACTAGTTTCAATGATTACTCTTTAGTGTAAAATCTTTTATTTCAAGGTTTATTAGGTAAATTTCCAAGTTTAAATCTTATTTTCAGCCTTATTGTAAAAATTCAGCACGTCATACTTTGGTGTTTTAATTCGTAACTAGACCAAATAAACTCCGAATCAAACTCACGAGATACCGTTGGAAACTAGAAAGAGAGATCTATATTGTGGTTCTTTACTGTTATTATTATTTTATTAAAGATTTTCGAGTTATTTGCAATTCAGTCCAGAACTTATCTCAGATTCAAAATCGGTTCAGCAGTAACTTCAGAAAATTATAGAAAAAACACCAGAACTTGAAAAATCCCAAAATTCATACAGAAATTCAATTATCACGTTTTGGATTATCTGTTAAAATTTCATATAATTATGTTTTGTAGTTTGAGATTTATAATGAAAATTCAGATCTGGATCAGAAACTGGTTCTGACAGACCAGTACTCACAAAAATTATAATATCTCGTAATCTGTCTTAACAACTATTATTTTAAAATTCATATTTGGATTCTAAACTTCAAATTTCTTTAAATAGGGCTATTTTTGGACTTTTATTATTTATTTTTATATTTTTTTAAAATTCAGAAGAAAAGAAACAGTAAATTGGACAAAAGTTTAAAAAAAACAGAAAAACTACAATTTTGGAAAATTAATATCTCACAGATTACAGATCGGAATTGGGCAAAATTTGGGTTGAAAATTATCTACTAAATGCGAACTAAATTTTAAAAATATTTATTTAATTTTTCAGATCTGAATTAGACACGAAATTAAGGGAAAAAGACTGAAAAAACAGAGATGAAACAGCAGCAAACAGAAACTGATTAGGGTTTGATTTTTGGTTTAAAAGTAGGGATTTTTAAGAGTATTTGATCAAGAATACCATCCTTAATCACTGAATATTCAATCTTCAAGATTAGTATAACAAGTTTAAGTAAATTCAAGCTAGAAAAACTCAATTAATGGACCGAAAATTGGATCTAAACAAAAATCAGCCAACTCATGTTCAAATCACAAAATTCAATCCAAAACTTCAATTAATCAATCAAAATTCTCAGCCAAGACCTTGAATGACTAATTGGTCATAATACACACGCAATTATAGGTCTAATTGATCTAATAAATTCAGCCAAATCAATCAAATCAACGATTTTCATTTTTAATAGTGATATATGAACAATTATACAAATCGGTCAAATTGATTCAAAATAAAGCAAGATTTCAAGTGATTCCTTCACAAATATCTATCCCTACACAGATCTACTCAATCGTGATTAAACAAACACGATTCGATCTCAAATTCATCATTTTACACCAACAATTTAGATTTGAAAAATTAGGAGAAAAAGAAAGAATTTAAGGAGGATTTAATCAAACCACACTGAGAAATCCAAGCTAGGACCTTCCTTGAGTTGATTTGAAGCTCCAATTGCACCTCGATTCAAGCTAGAATCGACCGATTCGAATTTTCCCCAAATCAGCCCCAAATTGCATGATTTCACTCAAAAACGAAAATTAGAGCTCAAGAAAACTTGAAACTCATTAATGGAGATTTTAGAGGTTAGAGAAGATGAATGGAGAGTGGTAAGTTAAGGAGAGTGGGAGAATGAGTGATTTGAGAGAATGGATGAAAGAGCGTGTTTTGATGGATTGAAATACGGTTCTTTATATAGAGAGTTGAGGGATATTTTGGGGCTTGTGATTGGATTAGGAGGATCAAGGAGCTGTACTGAAGATCTGGACCGAATTTCATTGTATTCCGTTGAAAAATGAGGGAGAATTTCGAATTTTAGTATTTGGCGGTTATTTTGAAATCTGATTATTTCGTCGAACGGTTTAGTGGCATCATTTCAAACTCAAATATCTCTCTCATTTCTTCATCATTTTTGGTGTTCTTCATATCCATGGAAAGAGGAAAGAGAGAAGAAGAGAATGGAATTGGTTTCACGTGAAACGGAGCTCTGTGGAGTGAGTTATGGACTTGAGAAGTTTCAGCTCGAATTGAGTTATTTCAGCAAAAACAGAATTCAATTTCATCGAATACTTATTTCAAACTCGATTATCTCACTCAATTCTTCATCATTTTATGAGTTCTTTATATGGTTGGAAAGAGGGGATCAAGAAGAAGAGAATGGTGTTGGAATTTCATTAATTAGAGGTCTGTGGAGGGAATGGCAAGCTCGAAAATTCCTCAGCTCAAACGGTCTATTTTCATGGCTGACAGGAGGTTTTTCGCGTTTTCCGGCCAGCTCCGGCCGTTCCAGCGGTGACTAATCATACGGTTGTGCTTGTCTTGTCAAGACGAGTCAAATGGTGGTGAGTTTGTTCAATTCCGAGCATTTCGGAAAATCAGCGCTTTGAGAGAGAAAGAGTTGACTTTGACTGCGACGGTTGACCAGAATTTTGATGCGTCATTTTTCTCTCTTCTTTTGCTGCTAGGTTTATGTTGAGGTGTAAAACGATGGTTAGGATCCATTTGATCGGAACGTCACATTCCGATACGAAACGTCATAAAAAACGTGGACGTTTCTTCTCTGTTTTGGGACCGAACGTGGTCGGTTCACGTATCGGTTTGGCTGAAGAACGTCATGAGACAGTGGATGTTTTCATAACGTTTTGTGGTCGTTTCTTACTCGTTCCAATGTTTGCTCTTTTCCAACAACGTTTTCCATCGTTTAGGGTTAGGAAATTATATGTATGGGAAATGTGAGCGTTTTTAGGGAGAATTTGGCCATCATTGGCCCATTATTTACGTTTTTGTCCAATTCTTCATTTTATGGCCTTGTCGCCTGTAAAATAGCACAAAAATGTATTAAGAGGTTTCAAATTATGTTTTATGAGTTATGAGTCTTTTTCATACGTTTTATGTGAAATTTGATTGAATTTGTGATGATTTAAACCCTAAAAATGTGTATAAAAATACACATTACACCTTGCGATCTTGTCTTTCTCATGCACCTTCAAAATTCAAATGAAACAAAAACACTAGACAATTGATTAGAGGTTAGTAATAAACTCAATTAAAGTCGTCTCCCCGGCAACGGCGCCATTTGTAAATCGCGTTAAAACCGTCGTTGAGTTTCACACAATTTAACAAAACAATTTATATTTCCCTATTAATCAATTACGAGTATGAGTGGTAATGAGTTTAGGGGTCGAACACAAGGAGAATGGCCTTGAGATATTACAATTCTTTTCAAAAGTATACCTTGTTTATCGCGTGAAACCGAGTCGTGATTGCCGTTACCAACCTCTGCGGTTTTAACTTTCTTTTTGATTTTCTGTGGCGAGACGGGTCGAAACACGCGAAACGAGTCATCTTCTTGTTCACCATTGGCGCTGAGTTTTGAATTAAATTTCCGGATTTCGTGCGACGAAACGAGCTACAGCTCGCTTGAAACGAGTCACTTTTGTGTGAGCTGATACTGACTCGTTATAACTCATTCTGTTGATCTGTGTGGCGAACCGGTTTGAATCGCGTGCGACGAAATAATTTTCTTTTTAAAGGATAAAAGAGAAATAGTAGGGAAATATGACAATTTGTGTAATTTGAGAATCACGAATCACAAATGATAGCAAATTAATCATATAGTATTTATAAGCAAGGTTTAATTAACTTCTTTCCAAAAATTAATTAACAAACTCATCGACCTTTAGATCCATTAAAAACTTCTATTTTTAAGTGTTCTTATAATTGATTCAACCTTTATTTGAATAAGGATAACTTTTCCAAGTCAAATATATTCAACAAATCTCTAAGAATCTTTATAAATATTTAACATCAAATTATCCTTCCAAATAATTTAACTTTAAATCTCATAAAAATATCTCAAGATTTAATCTTAAAAATACTATAATAAATGCAAAGTTTTCTCAAGATTTCATCATCAAGGCTACACAAAAAGTTTTTCCCTACCCTTTAAACTACTCACTCATGTCCACAAAATAATTCATAATAAAATCCAACCAAGAGAATAGAAAAAGAAAAAGAAGAATTAAATCAAACCCTAAAGAAGTGAATCGTTCTCGATCTCTCTCCTTTTCGATTGATTTATCACCTTCACCTTCTAGTTCAAGCACTTCTTTCTTCTCTAAAATTATATCCTCTCTCTCAATTCTCAAAAATTGGAGTTTTGAAGTTTATGGACATTAATGGTGGAAAAGAAAAGAATAAATTTGAAAATGGTGGAAGCGATGAAAAATAGTGTATGGTGATATAAGAATGGAGGATTGAATGGTTGTGTGGATGAATCCTTTCTAGAGAGAAGATGGGGTCTTTTTATAGTGCAATTTACCCTAGAAAATATTTAGAATTAGGATGGTGGGACTAAACAATTTAGCTTGATCCGGATTCTGTTGTGGGTAGCAATTTGGGGGGTAAATAGCACTACTTCTTCCTTTTCTATACAAATTCAGCTTGGGTGCAATTTCTGGGTAAATATAACATTTCTTCCTCTATCTCATCCGTTCTAACGGATTGCACACGTGTCACTCTCTGGTTGGGTGATCAAAATCGATTTCGATCCAACGGCTACAGTTTTGCCACGCGTCTCCCCCTCAAATCTGTTGAAAACGCGCGCCACGTGGCCTTTTTTCATTGGCCGCGTTCATTCCTCATACTGCATTCACTCTGACTCTTGCAGAAAACGCGTTTCACTTCCTCTCCATTTCATGGCACCGGACGGACCAGTACTCATCATAACATAGCTTATAAGGGCAATGGAGGCGTGCGGTCAGGGAAGAACTGGAGGCTCGTTTTTCAGCGTACTGATCAGTTTCTGAAGCATGTCAGAGTGCAGAAAACGCGTGATGAATTTTCTCAGTTTCAAACCATCGGACGGTCCAGTTCATTCCCAAACATGCGTTAAAAATCCTACTGGAGGTGTCCAGTCTTCCAAGCTCTGGAGACGAAATGAGCTGGTCTGGCTTGCGACGCGTTTTCTGGGGTCCACTCGCCACGTGTCGCTCGCCGAATGGTGGATAGGAATCTCGTACTGAACCTCGTATTGACGTTTATCAGTACCGTCAGCGATGCTCCCCAATTAAAAATTGCCACGTGTCCTTGCCAGTCCTGATGATAACGATATTAGCCACGCGTCACTTCCTGATTCGTTGATTTCTAACTGAATCTGCCGCGTGTTAGCATCTGATTGGTTGAAAATTTATTGACCAGGTCAAAGGTTGACTTTTACTAGGGTTGACCAAATCTTGTATCGCATTTTCTGGGAGTTCTAGAAGGTCTTTTTTCGCAAGGTTTGTACCGTTGGATTCGTTTCGTCGCGCTCTACGATTTGACACCCAGTTTGACCCCTTTTGGAAAAGTTGACTTTTGGTCAATTCGGCGATTTCCTTGGTTTGATTTTTCGTCTTTTTGTGGATTTTGTAGGTCTTGGCTTGGATAGTCGACGGATAAGGGTTGTAAGAGTTTTGGAGAATCGTGTGTGGGGTTTTCGCAAAGATTTGTCGAAAATTCGGCCATTTTTGGCCCATGTTTTGCGAATCGGTTCGTCATTTTTTGCTGAGATCTCCAATATCGTTTTCTCGGTCTTTTTACCTGAAAAATCACACAAAAGTGTATTAAGAGTTTCACAGATAATTTTTAAGTAATTTTCATACAATTTATGTGATTTATTGATGAATTTTTCATGATAAAAACCCTAAAAATGTGTATAAAAATACATATTACAAATCTCACCACACTTACATCAAGCTTGTCCTCAAGCGTAAATTTAAGTCAAGTTATAGGGTTTTTAGAATCAGTTCAAATTCATTTGAGAAGTTATTAAATTATTGCCACATTATTAGTCGATTATTATAATAATACACGAATGTTGGTAAATGTCCATTAATAATTTTAAAACCTCAAGTTCGTTTCAACTCGCCAATCTTTTATCCCAATTATCTATTTTCCAAACGCTAGTACCCTAAGAAAATTTTATACTTTAACCCCCTAAATTTTACCCCAAGGTTTCAACTCGATTTTTACTTCACCCCCCAAACAAGTTAAAAGTCTTGATACGATATCCATGAATCAATTCTCGAGAGAAAAATTGTGCTTTTAACACTTTAAAATGATTTTTTTTTTTTTTTTAAATCCCGTTTATTTATTTACAATGGGATAGGGTATAATATACAGGGCTGGGGAGATAATATACAGGGCCAAAAAAATTATTTTCTCTGAATTTAGAACTGGTCGCACATGTTATTAACATGCTCGAAAGGTTGGTTAAATTCAAGATATTTTCCAAAACCATGATGTAAAAGATAGTGTTAATTTCGAAAATTTCCAATACGGTACTAAAGATTGGAAACATTATATTTTGTCGTAAAATATTGAGGAGATGAACACGTGATGTAATTTTTAAACCATTAATGGACTTTATGTGGATAGTATAGATGGAATGAGGTGGAATGAAAAATATTATGGCAAATAATTTAATGTCCTTTAAAAGTTTTCAAAAATTATTCATCATTTTCCAAAACCCTAAAATTTTCAAAAACTTGTTGCTTGAAGGACTTGATGTCAAAACTCTTCTTTTTCAAAAACCCTTTTTTTCACTTTTCTTTTAGAAGTCTTTTTATTTATTTACAAATCCAAGCAAGAGAGTGTATTTACAAAAATAACAACTTATTTACAAAAAATTAGGAAAATGAAATAAAAAATTACAAAACTTGCTTTTTTTGCACAAAATGAATATCACCACACTTAAACTTTTGTATATGCAAGAGAAAGTTTAGGAATTGTGAAAATTGGAAGTAGTAATGATTTTGTGCAAAATCACCCTCACCACACTTAAACTTTTACAAAAATTTAAGTGTAAATGAATAAGTTTTGTCAAAAGAAAAATTAAAAACAAAAAAGAAAAATACGACCTGACAGGACGAGTTGCCTCTCGCCAAGCGCTCCCGTTTAACGTCTTGAGCCCGACACGTGTTTATTCACCTTTCCTCTTTTGCTCCGTTTGGCGCTTCGCCCAATTCTTGCTCGTCAAACCATCGCGCGTCATGATTTTCGTAAAATGCCTTTAAGCGGTGGCCGTTGACTTTGAATGTGTCCCCTCCTTCCCTAGAGATTTCAAACACTCCAAAGGGAAAAATGTTGATTATTGTAAAGGGGCCTGTCCATCTGCTCTTCAACTTCCCGGGATGCAATCGCAGCCGAGAGTTGAACAACAAAACTTTATCGCCAACCGTGTACTCTTTTTTGCGAATAAGTTTGTCGTGAGCGATGGTTAGTTTTTCTTTGTAAATTCTCGAATTGTCATAAGCATCAAGACGAAGCTCTTCCAATTCTTGAATTTGCATTTTTCTCAATACCGCATCTTTTGGGTAATCTTGATTTACTTTTTTAATTGCCCAAAAAGCCTTGTGTTCAATTTCGACCGGTAAATGACAACTCTTTCCATACACAAGTTTGAAAGGAGTCATCCCTATCGGTGTTTTGTATGCGGTCCGATATGCCCATAATGCATCCCCAAGCCTTTGACTCCAATCCTTGCGAGATGGATTAACCACCTTCTCAAGGATTGTTTTAATTTCACGATTAGAGATTTCAGCTTGGCCATTGGTTTGGGGATGGTATGCAGTCGACATGCGATGTTGGACATGGTAATTTTTCAAAAGTGATTCAAGGTACTTGTTGTTGAAATGAGAGCCCCTATCGCTAATGATAGCTTTAGGTACTCCAAAGCGCTGAAAGATGTTCTTTTTAAGGAACTCAATCACCGTTTTGGAGTTGGCGTCTCTTGTTGGAACTGCCTCGACCCACTTAGACACATAGTCGACACATACAAGAATGTACAAGTACCCATTTGATTGAGGAAACGGGCCCATAAAATCTATCCCCCATACGTCGAAAAGCTCAGAAAATAATAACGTTTTAAGAGGCATTTCACTTTTGCGGGTTAGATTTCCTGTTCTTTGGCAATTCTCACAACTCTTTACAAAGGAATGAGCATCTTTGTAAAGAGTTGGCCAATATAATCCGCTTTGGAGCACCTTGTGACTAGTGCGTTGGGCTCCAAAGTGGCCCCCACATTCTAGAGAGTGACAAAAAGATAATACCGAGTTGAAGTCACAATCGGGCACGCACTTGCGCACCATTTGATCAGAGCAGATCTTGTAGAGGAGTGGATCTTCCCAGAAATAGTAGCGCGAATCGTTCTTGAGTTTGTCCTTCTTGAGCGCGAGAGAGCGTGTTTGGCATTTGCCCCGTCTCCAGAAGGTTGACGATGTCTGCATACCAAGGCGTGCTCGTTTGGATTGCGTAAAGATGCTCGTCAGGAAATAGCTTGTTGATTGGTAGAACGTCACCTTCATTTGTCGGGAGTCGACTGAGATGATCGGCGACGAGGTTCTCTGCACCTTTTTTGTCTCGGACCTCCACATTGAATTCTTGAAGAAGGAGAAGCCATCGTAAAAGTCGCGGTTTGCACTCCTTTTTCTTCATCAAGTACTTCAGTGCTGCATGATCTGAAAACACAACCACTTTTGTTCCGACCAAATACGATCGGAACTTTTCCAATGCAAACACAATAGCCAATAATTCTTTTTCTGTGGTCGTGTAATTTCGTTGTGCATCGTCAAGTGTCCTAGAAGCATAATAAATAACATGGGGATCCTTACCGACTCGTTGGCCCAAGACGGCACCAACGCTTAGTCCACTTGCGTCGCACATGATTTCGAATGGGAGATTCCAGTCGGGTGGTTTGATTATCGGTGCGGTGCATAGCTTTTCTTTCAGGATGTCGAAAGCCTTCTTACACGCGTCGTCAAAGTCAAAGTTTGCGTCCTTTTGGAGAAGGCGACACATCGGCTGCGCAA
The DNA here is from genome assembly GCA_024447665.1 of Juncus inflexus. NCBI lineage: Eukaryota > Viridiplantae > Streptophyta > Magnoliopsida > Poales > Juncaceae > Juncus > Juncus inflexus. Next base: position 4,745,324 of record JAJHPC010000001.1, on the reverse strand, counting down.
TCTTGGAAAAATCACGGATGAAACGCCTGTAGAAACCTGCATGCCCCAAGAATGAGCGTACGTCCTTCACATGTCGAGGGTAAGGCAACGTCTTGATCACGTCTACCTTTGCTTTGTCCACCTCCAACCCTTTTTCTGAAACAAGGTGACCTAACACAATCCCTTGGCTCACCATAAAGTGACACTTTTCAAAATTCAAGACAAGGTTAGATTCGACACACTTCTCCATTATTAGTCCCAAATTATTTAAACACTCATCAAATGAGTTGCCGTAAATGGAGAAGTCGTCCATAAAAACTTCTATAAATTTTGAAATGTAATCAGAGAAAATGGAAATCATGCACCTTTGAAATGTACCTGGAGCGTTACATAACCCGAAAGGCATCCTTCGATACGCGAAAGTACCGAAAGGACACGTGAATGTCGTCTTCTGTTGATCAGCAGGGTCGATTGCGATTTGAAAATAGCCCGAGTACCCATCAAGGAAACAATAGTATGGACGTCCCGCCAGCCTCTCTAACATTTGATCAATAAAAGGTAGAGGGAAGTGATCCTTCTTTGTCGCCGCGTTGAGTTTGCGGTAGTCGATACACACACGCCACTCATTTTGTATTCGTGTAGGCACCTTTTCGCCTTCCGAATTCTCAACAATTGTAATTCCCGTCTTTTTGGGTACCACATGGATGGGTGACACCCATTCGGAGTCAGCTACAGCATATATTATGCCTGCGTCGAGGAGCTTAAGCAACTCCTTCTTAACCACCTCCATCATCACCGGATTTAGCCGCCTTTGAGCTTCCCTTGAAGGCTTAGCTCCGTCCTCAAGGGTAATCTTGTGCATACAAGTGGCGGGGCTAATGCCTGGTATGTCGGCCAATGTCCAGCCTATCGCCTTCTTGTGTTTTCTCAAAACTTCCACTAGGCGCCACTCCTGGTTGGATGTGAGGTTGGAGGCGATAATCACAGGTAAGGTTTCTTCTGGACCGAGGTATGCATATTTAAGGTGGTCTGGAAGAGTTTTAAGCTCGAGTTTGGGCGCATTCTCAGTAGATGGTGGCATTCGTTCTCCCGAGATCTTCAGCTCCGTCGTCATTGGTCCTGAAAACGAAAAAACTTCTTCCATCATGCCATTTTCAGAATTAGGCAAATTTTCAATTCCTTGTATTAATGTGTCATTTTCATTGCCTAACAAGTTGTCATTTTTTGGTGTTGCTAATGCGTTCTTGTTTTCTAATTCTTCCCAAAACTCATCAAAAGAATTATTTAAAGAATTTAGAGAATGAGACGACTCCCCTATCAGATGCTTGTCGACGAGTTCGTCAATTTCGTCCATGACAGAGATGCTCGATGCATTGTGGTCGTCTGGGAACTTTATCGCGTCGAAGATGTTGAAGAAGATCTTCTCATTATCAAATTCCATCGACAAGGTTCCGGAATGACAGTCGATTCGAGTTTTCGCCGTCCTGAGGAATGGTCTTCCCAAGAGAATGGAAGAAGAGTCTGCGGTGCTTCCCATTTCGATGATATAGAAGTCGGCTGGGAAAACTAGCCCATTCACCCTGATCAACACATCTTCTACCACTCCTAAAGGTTGGATTGCAGATCGGTCTGCAAGGGTCACCATGATTCGAGTATTCTTCGGGATCGCCTGGTGCAAGGGTCTCGTAAATGAACCTAGGCATTACATTAATTGCAGCTCCTAAATCAAGCATGCATCTCGCAAACTGATGGTGACCGATAGTGCATGGAATGGCGAAAATTCCAGGGTCTTTCTCTTTTGGGGGTAGTCTGGCGTCTAGGCTTAAAACGGCCGAGAGATTCACCTTCTCATTCCCTTTTAATCTTCTCTTGTTGGTGCACAAGTCTTTTAAGAACTTTGCAACATTTGGGAATTTTTCGATGGCGTCAACGATGGGAATATTCACCTCCACCTTCTTAAAAATCGCAAGCATATCCTTCTCAGCTTCTGCTTTTTTGTTTACCGCCAAACGGGACGGAAATGGTGCCTTTGGCGCATAAACTCTCTCTTCCCTTCTTCCCCTTTCTTCCTCTTTCCCCTTTCCTTGTACTTTTAATTCCTCATCCCTACTCTTATTCTCATTCTCAATCACATTTTTATCCCCTAACCCTTCGTCTTTCTCCCCTTGCCTTTTCACAACAAACTCTTGTTCCTCCCTAGGAAACTCAACCTTTTTCCCGCTTCTCAATTGAATGGCGAGAACCGGTTTGGTGTCAGGTCCCCTTCCTTGGGATGGGAGTTTGTTATCAACCTGCCCTTTCAGAATGTTCACCTCATCCGCCATTTGTCTCATTTGTGTTTCCATGTTTTGAACTTGTCGACTCGTTGTTGCTTGACCTTGGCTCAGTGAACTCATTTCAGTCTCCATCGACCCCAATTTGGTTGTAAAGGTTGAAAACCCATTCGTCATGAAGGCCATCATTTTGTCAAGTTTCTCGTCGAGAGATGAGGGTTGAGAGCTTGACGAAGAAGGGTGAGGAGGTTGTTGTTGTTGTGCGTTGGGGTGAGTGTATAAGCCCTGCCTTTGGGGTTGGGAAATTGGTTGTTGATTATCCTCCGTTCTCCAACGAAGATTGGGGTGCTTCCTTCCAGGGTCATAAGAGTATTGAGGTTTTTGGTACCCATAGCCCCCTTGGTTACCCCCATAACTTCCCATGGCGTTCACATCTTGTTGAAGGGTTTCGCATTCATCGGTTAAATGCGACGTACTCCCACAAAATTCACACTTCTTGGGTTCAATTCTTCCCCCTACTGCATTGAGCATCTGGCTAAATCTCGTCTCGAAATTAGCGGTGATTCGCGACTCCATCGCCTTGAGATCCACCGCATTGGTAGCATTGACTTGACCACCACGCCCACTTCGCCCTCTCATGCCTTCTGCATTCGTCACAATGAGTTCTCGCACTTGGGAGGGTGTTAGGTGGTTGATGTTTCCTCCCGCTGAGCATTGGAGAAGACGAGCGTCAAGGTCGTTCATGCCTTCGAGGAATTGAGCAATGAGAGAGGTTTCCTCCAAATTGTGGTTGGGGCAAGACGCGCATAAACGGATGAAGCGTTCGTAATATTCCTGTAGGTTTTCTTCACTCCTTTGCTTGATGCCCGTGATTTCGGATCGTAACTTGGCAGTGAGTGAATCGGGGTAGTAACGCTTGAGGAAACGTTGTGCCACTTCCTCAAACGTCCTGAATGGTCCGCCTTGAAGGTGATTGAGCCAATCTCTTGGAGCATCTCCTAAAGTATGGGAAAAAAAGAGTGAGTTTAATGTTATCCAAGTCCTTTGTTTTACCAAAAAGAGCCGTGCATTTCCTATCTAATTCGCCCAAATGTATATAAGGATTATCATTTCTATGTCCCTCAAAGACAGGTAATACATTTAATATTGCTGGGTTCAATTTAAAGTTCTGCACGGTGGGTATCACAATATTTCCTGGATTTTGTTGAAGATTATGTGCCAATAGTTCTCCTAATGTTCTTTCTTCAGCCATTTTCACTTTATCTTGATTTTCCAAATATTTTTCTTCGACTTTTAGATGATGATATGATGATGATGATGAGTTTAAGCTATGGAAAGGAAAGAAACTCCCTGATGGTGAAGATCGGATGTAGGGATGGTTCGGATGATTTTGAGCTCGATCTTGTGGCTCTTCCACTCGATCTATCTTTGGATCTAGAGGCCCTAGGGTAGGAGAAGCCTCTACTTCCTGATTTTGTTTTGGAATGAACGAAACGCTTGGTGCTCCCTTCTTCTTGTTCCTCCTAATGTCTCTTAACGTCTGATTCAAATCGGGGCTTTGAGAGACCTGAGGATTCCCTTTTTTCATGCACCTTCAAACTATTAAACAAAAACACTAGAGAAAAAAAATGTGAGATCGGTTAGTTAAAAATTTAATGCAAGCCGCTTCCCCGGCAACGGCGCCATTTGTAACAACGTGAAAACGTGTCGTTAATTGTAATCACGTGTTAACAAAGATATTTATAAGTTTCCTAATTCATCAATAAAGTGTATAAGTGAATTTTGAGTTTAGGATGTCGAACACAAGGAAGCAAAGCCTTAAATATTTTAACGTTCAGTTCTCACTTTTAATTTAGTGTTGTGTTTTGAAAGATTGTTGTTGTGGCTCTAATAGAAAGAATTTCACAAGAGATAAAATTAAAAAAAATAATTTTCTTTTTAAAGGATAAAAGAGAAATAGTAGGGAAATATGACAATTTGTGTAATTTGAGAATCACGAATCACAAATGATAGCAAATTAATCATATAGTATTTATAAGCAAGGTTTAATTAACTTCTTTCCAAAAATTAATTAACAAACTCATCGACCTTTAGATCCATTAAAAACTTCTATTTTTAAGTGTTCTTATAATTGATTCAACCCTTATTTGAATAAGGATAACTTTTCCAAGTCAAATATATTCAACAAATCTCTAAGAATCTTTATAAATATTTAACATCAAATCATCCTTCCAAATAATTTAACTTTAAATCTCATAAAAATATCTCAAGATTTAATCTTAAAAATACTATAATAAATGCAAAGTTTTCTCAAGATTTCATCATCAAGGCTACACAAAAAGTCTTTCCCTACCCTTTAAACTACTCACTCATGTCCACAAAATAATTCATAATAAAATCCAACCAAGAGAATAGAAAAAGAAAAAGAAGAATTAAATCAAACCCTAAAGAAGAGAATCGTTCTCGATCTCTCTCCTTTTCGATTGATTTATCACCTTCACCTTCTAGTTCAAGCACTTCTTTCTTCTCTAAAATTCTATCCTCTCTCTCAATTCTCAAAAATTGGAGTTTTGAAGTTTATGGACATTAATGGTGGAAAAGAAAAGAATAAATTTGAAAATGGTGGAAGCGATGAAAAATGGTGTATGGTGATATAAGAATGGAGGATTGAATGGTTGTGTGGATGAATCCTTTCTAGAGAGAAGATGGGGTCTTTTTATAGTGCAATTTACCCTAGAAAATATTTAGAATTAGGATGGTGGGACTAAACAATTTAGCTTGATCCGGATTCTGTTGTGGGTAGCAATTTGGGGGGTAAATAGCACTACTTCTTCCTTTTCTATACAAATTCAGCTTGGGTGCAATTTCTGGGTAAATATAACATTTCTTCCTCTATCTCATCCGTTCTAACGGATTGCACACGTGTCACTCTCTGGTTGGACTGATCAAAATCAGATTTCTGATCCAACGGCTACAGTTTTGCCACGCGTCTCCCCCTCAAATCTGTTGAAAACGCGCGCCACGTGGCCTTTTTTCATTGGCCGCGTTCATTCCTCATACTGCATTCACTCTGACTCTTGCAGAAAACGCGTTTCACTTCCTCTCCATTTCAAGGCACCGGACGGACCAGTACTCATCAGAACATAGCTTATAAGGGCAATGGAGGCGTGCGGTCAGGGAAGAACTGGAGGCTCGTTTTTCAGCGTACTGATCAGTTTCTGAAGCATGTCAGAGTGCAGAAAACGCGTGATGAATTTTCTCAGTTTCAAACCATCGGACGGTCCAGTTCATTCCCAAACATGCGTTAAAAATCCTACTGGAGGTGTCCAGTCTTCCAAGCTCTGGAGACGAAATGAGCTGGTCTGGCTTGCGACGCGTTTTCTGGGGTCCACTCGCCACGTGTCGCTCGCCGAATGGTGGATAGGAATCTCGTACTGAACCTCGTACTGACGTTTATCAGTACCGTCAGCGATGCTCCCCAATTAAAAATTGCCACGTGTCCTTGCCAGTACTGATGATAACGATATTAGCCACGCGTCACTTCCTGATTCGTTGATTTCTAACTGAATCTGCCGCGTGTCAGCATCTGATTGGTTGAAAATTTATTGACCAGGTCAAAGGTTGACTTTTACTAGGGTTGACCAAATCTTGTATCGCATTTTCTGGGAGTTCTAGAAGGTCTTTTTTTCGCAAGGTTTGTACCGTTGGATTCATTTCGTCGCGCTCTACGATTTGACACCCAGTTTGACCCCTTTTGGAAAAGTTGACTTTTGGTCAATTCGGCGATTTCTCGGGTTTGATTTTTCGTCTTTTTGTGGATTTTGTAGGTCTTGGCTTGGATAGTCGACGGATAAGGGTTGTAAGAGTTTTGGAGAATCGTGTGTGGGGTTTTCGCAAAGATTTGTCGAAAATTCGGCCATTTTTGGCCCATGTTTTGCGAATCGGTTCGTCATTTTTTGCTGAGATCTCCAAATATCGTTTTCTCGGTCTTTTTACCTGAAAAATCACACAAAAGTGTATTAAGAGTTTCACAGATAATTTTTAAGTAATTTTCATACAATTTATGTGATTTATTGATGAATTTTTCATGATAAAAACCCTAAAAATGTGTATAAAAATACATATTACAGGCGAGACGGGTCGAAACACGCGAAACGAGTCATCTTCTTGTTCACCATTGGCGCTGAGTTTTGAATTAAATTTCTGGATTTCGTGCGACGAAACGAGCTACAACTCGCTTGAAACGAGTCACTTTTGTGTGAGCTGATACTGACTCGTTATAACTCATTCTGTTGATCTGGTGTGGCGAACCGGTTTGAATCGCGTGAGACGAGTCATGACTGATGAAACGACTCGTCTTCTTCTTCAGAATTGGCGCTGAACCTCTTCTCTCGATCTCCTGTGGCTTGCGATCGTGTAAGTCGTCCTAAAACAATCCTCTGACAGCCGTGTAAGTTGCGAATTTGGACTTTGGATCGATTTTTCTCTTGGATTTCAGACCCGTTTACCCGTTTCTCATAACCATTGATTAGAGCTCGTGATTCCGTACATTTCACTGTAATTCATCAATCGTGTGGCTTGCGATCGTGTAAGTCGTCCTAAAACAATCCTCTGACAGCCGTGTAAGTTGCGAATTTGGACTTTGGATCGATTTTTCTCTTGGATTTCAGACCCGTTTACCCGTTTCTCATAACCATTGATTAGAGCTCGTGATTCCGCACATTTCACTGTAATTCATCAATCCAGATCTCTTCTCCATCTTTTCACGAATCCACAGAGCTTTGAATGGTCGAAAACCGTTGAGTATATCTCGAGTTTTGTCGTTTTGAATATCATCAGTTCGCTGTTCCGCCATTGCTGACCAGAGTGTGCAAATCGATCTTTTCCTCGCATTTCACACAACGAAATCCAAAACTATGACTCAGGCTTCGTTCTCAACTTCCTCACGATAATCCTCAACCATTATAGTTCCCCAATCCACCTCGAATCCAGAGAATTTCTCCATCAACCAACTCGGTGTCAGTTTCGCGAAAAATAACCAAAAACTGGCCGAACTCGTGAATCAAACTATGATTTTGAGTTGTTTTTCCATCGAATTGAGGCTTCAGAATTCATTGTGAACCTTTACTAAAGCTTAAAGACACAAAAAGAATCATCTTTGCTTGAGAAAACTAAAATGGTTGATCGAATTCGATTCAGTTCAAAAACTTGACCGTTAGATCATCAGGTTTGAAAAGTTCATTGAGGATTTCGTCGAACAGTTGATTTAACTTCAGATTTCTCACTCGATTTTGCACCATTTGATGAGTTCTTCATACGGATAGAAAGGGCGGGAAGAGAGGAAGAGAATAGAGTTGGTTTTGGCTCGAATGGTAGACTCGTAGAAAGCAAGGTTGCTCGAAGAAGCTTTCTCGGGTCGAAACATGGTCGGTTGCTTTTTGGTGGCAGGGATTCGGGCGATCGCCGGCGTTTTCGAGGTGGATAATAATACCAACCGATTCGTCTCGTCGTGCTCGAATCCAAAGATATGCAGTTTGATCGATTTTGAGCTTGTTTGAAAATTGGTTATTTGGGTGAATTTGTGTAGGGTTTTGGTAGACTTGGTTGGCCGTCTTTGGCCCATGATTTGCAATTTGGGTCTAAATCTTCATCTTACAGCCTTTTCGCCTGTAAAATAATAAAAAAAATGTATTAAGAGGTTCCAAATCATGTTTTATGAATTATAAGTATTTTTCATACATTTAGTGAATTAAGGATGAATTTGAGATGATAAAAACCCTAAAAATGTGTATAAAAATACACATTACAATGCTCAAGATGTTCACCGATCTGGCGTACCTTCAAATAATATTGCTTATATCCAGCACGTAAAAAAATGGAACGAATGGATGATTTGTCACTGTAGGATAGATAACAGACTCAGACGATCTGGATTCTATCTTATCATGCAGTGCGCAACAGCCGAAGTGCACCATCCTTATGTGACGGCATTAATCGAGAGATGGCATCCGGAAACAAACTCTTTTCATTTTAGATACGGAGAGATGACTATCACTCTCCGTGACATTTCTATACTGACGGGATTACCTGTAGACGGATTACCAGTTATTGGAGAGAACCCAACACAAGAATAATTTATAAAATTATTAGGTAAAATTCCACCCGTATGGAAAGAATCAGACCCTCGCATCAGCCTCCAATGGCTAAGACAATTATATGATAGTTCCGGAGGACCCAAAACCAACATCTAAGATTTTCGATCGTCATGCTAGGGCGTATATCATGTTCTTTTTAGGTTGTATAATGCTAGCTGATTCATCTACAAATTCAGTCCCAGTAAAATATTTATTATTGCTACAAAATTTTGATACATGCGGTACATATACATGGGGGGCAGCCGCTCTCGCATACATATATAAAGCTCTGTCACGCGCTAGCCGAGCCAGCCCTGCGAGAGCTTTCGGTTGGTTCTCCTTAGTCCAGGTAATAATAATAATAATAATAATAATAATAATAATAATAATAATAATAATAATAATAATAATAATAATAATAATAATAATAATAATAATAATAATAATAATAATAATAATGATGATGATGATGATGATGATGATGATGATGATGATGATGATGATGATAATAATAATAATAATAATAATAATAATGATGATGATGATGATGATGATGATGATGATGATGATGATGATGATATTATTATTATTATTATTATTATTATTATTATTATTATTATTATTATTATTATTATTATTATTATTATTATTATTATTATTATTATTATTATTATTATTATTATTATTATTTTATTTTTTTATAAAAAGCTGAATTTTATATTTTTTGCAGGTATGGTCATTTTTTCATATAGCATTGGGACGACCGGACAGAGTTTTCGAGGATTTACATACTGAGGAACTGTCGCTCATGAGTCGTTATACTAGGAGCACATTTACATATAAAAATAATAATATAGGTACGACAATGCCTTCTATTGCTGAATATTTTGCCGAGATGGCGTACACCCAAGTAAGTTTTACAATTGTACTTTTCACTAAACTTTTATACTTCAATAACTTTGAATTTACTACATGCACATTTTATAATTACGTCTGGGTCACTTGGGATCCATATTTGCAAGAAGAATTGTTGCAACTACCACGTGCATGCTTCCAAGGATCTCATGTATGGAGGACAGTTGTACCGCTATTTTGCTTCAATATTATTGAGATGCATCTTCTAGATCGAGTTATGTTACAGTTTGGACTAAATCAGCATATACCCGTTGCACCTCATAGAATTCCATCTAGAAAACTAAGAGAGAATGAGATTGCCCATTACTTATCTATGTGGGATGACAGGACCGAATGTATTTTTAATGAGCATAATGAGGTCTCAGGTGCAAATTATACCAGCGACTTGTACCTGACTTGATATTGGAAAATAACGCGGCGTTGGATTACAAAAAAACCAAATATGCTGCTTGTTAATTATCAGCCTAGGGCGGCTAATGAACAGATATTGGCATAAACATATCTTTAAAATGATTATTTTTCTTTTATACAATTTATTTTTTATTTAACACATTAATTTTTCAACTACAGAAAAAAAATTTGTGTAGACATTTGATAAGGATGAGCGCGATCTTAGATGAATGCCCGATTCAGATCCTTATCGTGCTGAATATGCTCAATTATTTGAACAAACACGGTCGGAATTTTTCTCAGCGCCTCTCAATCCCGATTTTGATGAGCCCCCTTGTAGCAATCAACATAATCGTTGCAATACACGACCTTCATGGAATTCTCGGCATGACCATCCTTCACGGATTCCTCAGACAGTGTGTGCACCTACACCACCCCGCCGGTCATTTGACTAAAACAATAATATTCGGATGAATCGAGGTTCATATGGCCCAGCCGTACCATTCGAATTCGAATTCGGATCGGGTCACGTATCCATGTATGATCATGGAGCTAGTTCATCACGTCCGGATACACACGCGCAATCCTCTCACCATGTGCCGGAACCACCTACTTTTCTAAATTTTATGCAGTCGCAACCACCTGTTCAAGATTATGATTATTCGCAGCCACCTGTTCAAGATGGCTAAAATAATTTTTCAGGCTTATGGAATTTTTTTTGGTTAAGAGGGGATTTTTTGGTTCAAGATGATTATGTTATATCGGTGGTTATGTTTCAGATATGCTATCTCGCTTCATGTATCTTAATAGTATATCATCGGGCTTAAAAGACGAGCTTTTTTAGATATTTGTGCAAACCATAATGAGGCAAAGGAGATCCACATATATATGTTGATCTCCTTTGCCTCATTATGATTTGCACAAATATCTACAAAAACTCGTCTTTTAAGGCCGATGATATACCATTAAGATACATGAAGCGGGACAACATATCTGAAAAATGTATATAATTGAAAAGTTGTCATGATTTGATTTTGATTCCTTTCCTCTTTATAATTTTGTCATTTTTAACCCGTGATTTGATTTGATTTTGATTCCCAAATAGAAAAAATATACTACGAAAAAATAGAAAAAATAAGTAAATAACATGAAAAATAGAAAAAATAGAAAAAAATATAGGAAAATGTGAACATTACAAATAACATGAAAAATAAGTAAATAACATGAAAAATAGAAAGAAAGAAAATATGTGATGTTAACTGAAAATTAAAAGAATACTATATATCAATTATGGTGATTTCTCGCAGATTGCAGATGTTGGCAAGTGCGTCTTGTATGTCCATTGTGATTACAAAATGAACAATGTTGGGACTGCCTTCCCTCACGGTCCATCTCAGTCCTCTCACATTTTTTAGCTGGACGCCCTGCTGTCCTAGCTACTTTTGGAGGAAGAATATTTCGGCCACTCACGCTTGGCCAGTGGTGACGATCCGGAACGATCGGAAAGACCTGTTCATATGTGCGTTTGTACATCTCCACACGGTAAAAATCAGAACAACAAGCATACAGATTTTGACGGCAATAGCCACACACTGCTACTAAATGTGGGCATACAATCCCTTCTAACTGAGGGATCACGCAAGAACATGTGCTCTGCTGTCCTCCATATCGCACTTCATATATTTCCTCTTGTTGTCGATAAAGATTGTGTTCTCTCACCCGAAATAAATCCTCAGAGTGCTGCGAAACACTCATATTCCGGGCACGTTCTCTAGCTTTTAAAACTAATTTCTCCACTTTCATCCATAGTTCCGTCCCCATCTCAGCACCTTCTGTTCATCGATTACAAAATAAAATATTAAGACGAGCGTATATTTGTGCTACTAGGGCCCGAACCAGGAGTCCTCGTTCGCCTTTTAATATACCATTGAAACACTCAGAAAGATTTGTGGTTGTTAAACCCCATCTCCGGCCATCATCATGTGCTAATGCCCACAGACTTCTTTCACCCACTTGCAAATCAAGATATCTCATTATTTCTGGTTGCATTATTTCTAATTGCTCTAATCTTTGATTTAACTCTAGGACTGTTTGTTTTGTTGTTGTTCCCCAGAAGTAATTATCAACTGCCTTATTACCATATTTTCTAACAATATTCTGTTGAACGTGACGTATACAATATCTATAGACGTGCCCTCTTGGCTAGGAAAAATATTGGCAAATACATTTTTATGCCCGGTCCAACGATCTGTTAAAATGCAAACGGGTACAGCTTTCGTAACATAATGTTTGACCCGACGAAGAAACCATGTCCATGATGAAGCATTCTCTTGTTCCACAATTGCAAAATCAAGTGGAAAGATCCCTGTATTTGCATCGACCCCTGTCGCGATAAGTAGACAACCCTTATATTTACCATACATACTTGTGCCGTCTATACTTACAACTGGCTGACATAAGTAAATCCATTAATTGACCGACCAAGTGTCCAAAACATACGTTCAAATATTTGCCCCCTTGGATGGCCTTCGAATTCAAAATCTACTTGGACGTTACGATCTACGAGAGAAATCATTGCCATATATCTAGGCAAGTCTTTATACGACCCTTCCCACGTCCCGTAAATAACACTAATTGCGTGGCTCCTAGCGCGCCATGCTCTTTTGTATGAAATTACATTCTTGCACTTCCTAAATATAATGTCCACGATATCTCGTGGAGATAAAGTTATGTTATCTCTTAATAAAGGGATTATCAATGAACATATATATTTGGCCGTCAGTATTTTATTACCATTCGGACATGTGGTATTGTTACATGTGTGACGACCATTATATCGTGTGATTTTCCAATATTCTTTTTCTTTTGGATTAATCGCACAAACTCTCCATTGATATTCCGGGTGTTTGCACTCTGCCTCCCACTGAGCCTTTGCGCTTCTCGTCACATTAAACTCCACAAAGTGGTCAACAAACCAATCTTTCACCGCATTCTTCAATTCTTCTTTGGAAGGATATATCATACCCACCCACGAATTTTCTTCTCCGAGCTGGTCCTGGTTATAATTCTCTTCATCCCCATATTTTTCACATACCATATTACGTACCCATTCATCATCTTTAAACACATCAGGTAAATTTTCAATATCTATACTATCAAATTCTTCTTCTTCATCTTCTTCTTCTTCTTCTTCTTCTTCTTCTTCGTCGTCGTCGTCTTCCCCTCCTCCTCCTCCTCCTTCTTCTTCTTCTTCTTCTTCTTCTTCTTCTTCTTCTTCATAATTAGGGATTTGAAACAGTCCATGAAACTGTTGGGAATGGCCTACTATACTTGGTTGGCCACTAATATCGTAAGAACTATCAAACGGTTGGGAAGGACCTACTATACTTGGTTGGGCACTAGTACCATAAGAACTATAATATCCACCATAATTAGATGTCCCGTAATTTTGCCTATAATTTGGTGTAACATGAATATTTTGACTCCATTGATATTGCATGGTGTTCGGATTATTATACGGTATAATATTCACAAACAATTGATTTGTTCTATTTCCAAGGGACATCACCATCATTGAAAGACTGTTGTCATCATTAATATCTATAAGATCCGTTATCCCCCCACCTAAAGGCCGATTACACTTAATTTCTAAATCATAAATATCTCGATTAATTTCTGTGGTCTGGTATATTAAATTTTTAAGATTATTATAATTGCTTATCACAGACATGTAAATTATTTTTCTAATGCCGCCTTCATAGCGGGGAACTGATCCAGTATAATTAATAGAACCATTCCAATAAATTACTAATTTTATATAACCGCCTTCCATAGCAAATCTTAGAAGGTTTGTAGATCCAAAAAATTTAAAGATTTTCAACTCCAAAATTTTGAGTCCAAACTAGAAAAAAATGAAAAATATACATAAATATAATTTATTCAAGAAAAAAATTAGAAAAAAAATAAATCAATATCTTAAAAATTAAACAATAGATGTTCTTTAATTGTAGATTGAAAATGAGAGAAAGAGACGTGATTTATTTGAAGTGAAAGAGAGAGATGAGAGTAGCATATGAATGAAAATTAACGAAAAAGCTCGTATTTAAGCTGATATTAATTTTAGGTGGGAACTATTAAATTACACGACAGATTGAATTTGATTGGACTGCACGTGTGAAAAAATTCCAAAAAAAAAAAATAAATAAATTTGCTCAGACCGCACTTTAAAAGTGCGGTTTGAGATAATTCGGAAAAAAAAAAATTTATTTCCAAACCGCACTTTAAAAGTGCGGTTTGGCAAAAATTGTATTTTTTAATCGGGGCCCGAAATTAACATTCAAATCATACTTTGGAAGTGCGGTTTCGACCCAACCGCACTTCCAAAGTGCGAAAATGCCATATCGTGGAATTTCAACTGCGACATGTATTTTTTTGGAATTTTTTTTTTCTTGTATATACAGTGTATTCTGCCTTTTTTTGCGGGAGAGAGAGAGAGAGAGCCCGGTATCGTAATTCTGATTTTGTAATATAGACATTGTATTATATGTTATTTTGTATATAAATATATAGCATGAATGATTTATAGTTATTAGAGAATCATGACAATAATCCTTTTTTTGTATTATGAACACTTTTTATTATATGTTAATTTGTATGTATAGTATGAGTGATTTATAGTTATTGGAGAATTATGATAATAATCCTGTTTTATGTAATATAAACAGATTGTATTATATGTTACTTTGTGTCTATAGTATGATAGTCAATGCTAAAGAAATCGTCAAGTGCTAGTCAGGCGGTAAGGTGCCAGGAGGATTAGTCGGGAATTAGTTGGGGATTAATCGGATCTAGGCGGATTTTTATTTTTCAATAATTTTTACGTTTAATATTGTTTTTATACTCATTTTAAAGAAATATATATGATTTTTTTTTAAAGCATTAATAGATAATATATGGATGAATGAGAAATTAAATTAAGCTCTTAACTTGATACAACATATCTCATATTTTAACTTTAAAGGAGATGAAATATCATGTACCTACATTTTATTTTATTGTATTAAATAATGAGCTGTCAACCATTATTTTTGGCTGTTTTTTTATCTAGACACGGATCACATAAACTATTTGATTTTTATTCTCTTGGTTCACATACACCTAGTTTAAATAATTATGATATCTACATTAAAAAATCAGAAATTTTTTTGTCTTCGCTTTAGACCTCTATTTTTCATGACGATACAACACGAGCACAACAAAATATCAAAAAAAAAAAATCGCAAAAAACACAAAAATCGGATCTAGATGGCTCTAGACGGCTCCAGGCGGGTCTATGCGGACTGCTCGGCAGAAAAATGCCTAGGTCAACTGACTAAGCAAAAATCAAGGCGGCAACTCTGATGCCAAGCGTCTCGGCCCAGGCCGTCTTTTAGAACATTGATGATAGTAAATAACATAACTATATGTAACTTCCTTATTGCTTTGTTGCACTTTTTCCTTGTTCTGAATGAAATTTTTTCAATTCAGCATCTATGTATTTTCTAAAGCGGCCCAAGATTAGAATCTAACTAAGCCATTCGTGTTATAAATAGAAAAAAAGGGTAATATCACCTATACCCTTCCAAAAATCCAAAATATCAAATTTACCCCTCTAAAACTGAAAATATCAAATTTATCCTCTTAAACTTTATTTTACCCAAAATTCTATTTTACCATCCAAATTAATAAAAGAAATACTATAGCATGGCGGCATTGTAGATATATTATTTTTCCCATTTTATATGTTGTTTTCTCATTTTATATATTATTTTGCCATTATATATATTGTTGTTTATTCCTTGTGTATTTTTTATTTTTTTTACTTTCATATACTATTTTTCCATTTTTATATACTGTTTTCACTTTTATGTATATACTGTTATTAGAAAATTAATTATATATACTGTTATGTACATATTGTTATTAAAAAATAAATTATATATGTTGTTATTGGATCTGTCGTGAGCAGTCGTGCTACAGTACGTCGTGCTCTATCATGTCCCTAATATATATTTAAACTAAAATAAGAGTTGTACTAAATATAAAGTAATTAGGTTTTAAAAGATTAAAATATAGTTAATTTGGTCATTTGGGCAAATTTAATATTTTAGAAGTTTGATATAGATAAATTTAATAATAGTTAAATTTTGGGTTTATATACACATCCCCCATTCAATAGCCCCGGAAGAATTGATGTGCTAGCAGTCCTTTTTCTGTAAAAATCGTGTGGGCTTGTTTACCAGGTCAGTCCCTCAAGGAGAGCGCATGGGCTTGTTTAACACCTCCCAACCAAGTTCAACAGCCCAAAAGTTCGACAAGACACGTTTACCATAGGAATTTCTCACGTTTAACAGACCTAATGCCTCATTTAACAGGCCAGAATCTCACCCCTAAAATTTCAAAAAAATTCAAAAATAATTGTTGGCCCATATTTAAACCCCAAACATCATTCATCATACCCATCCGCCAGCCCTCACCCCCAAAACATCCGCCCAAACCCTAGCCACGCCAATCAACCTGCTTCCAACCAATCTCCGGTGGCTGCACCTCGATTTCCACCGGTTGACGACGATTTGATCCGCTCGCCATGGGAGACGACAGAGGATGCGCACTATTTCCAAATAGAGCAACAATCATGGGAAATATGTAATCTCCAAAGGCAAACCTACGACATGCGGGCAAAAACAGGGAGACTGTCGAGTTCAAATCTGCGATTAGAGGTGTGCTAGTGTTAAAAAAGCTTTCACAAATTCTTTTTTTCCAGGATTTCTTATGAAATTCAGATCTGATTTTCTTTTTAAGTTTTTGCTAATAATTTCTTATCTGATTTTTATTGTGTTATTTTTCTGAGTTATTTTTTTTAACTAATGAAGTAATGAAATGATGTTCAATCTGTGAGATGCTTATCGTGGTAGTCAGAAAATTTGCCGATTTTCAATGTATTTTCTTTTCTTTCATCGTGTTTATCAGACAATTTCTTTTCAACATTTATGAGGTGTTTATCAAGTTTAGCAAATAATTTTGATGGTGTACCGTATTTCAATTGTATTTCCAGATTTAAACTTTAAGGTGTTAGGTTAATTTAATTAGAAATTCAGGTTTTAAATTCAGTGGGTGTTAATTCCTGGTTTAAGACAAGCAGAACTCAGATTTAATCAGCATTTATTTTCGAATTGAAAACACTCTTGTTTTAAATTTTGAATTTTTTTCTGAAATGTTATCAGGTCCCAACACCATCGCGTCGGTTACTGGCGTCAATCGAGGTTTGAAATTGAGGTTAATTGGTAATTCCTTGAATTTGTCAGTTTTTAATGGTAATTATTTCAAGTTTTTTGAGAAAATTGATTTTTAAAATTTGATCATTTGTTATTATATATATAATTATTTTAATTTTTCAGGTATAGTACATAAATTATTTTTGTAGTTGAGATGTGTGTGATTATTTCAAACCAATGCTGTTAAATATGTTCTTGGTGGTGGTAGATGGGAATGTATATACAAAATATAAATCTTTTTTGCTGGCAACTGAGATATGATGCATATTTATAATTTGGTGAATGTATAGATTGTTTGAATTACCATGATTGAATTACAATTTATTTCGTTAGATCTTAATTTATTTGTTTAAGCTCATTTTTGAATGGAAGGTTACATTTTACCTATTATGTTAATAAAAATGATATTATTTGATTTTATATGTTGTTTTTTATAATGGCAGGTAACTAATTGGGATGGTGGTAAATATGGAGATTTTTGAATTCAATTAAGGAGTGATAAATATCGCGATTTGTGAATTCAATTAAGAAGGGGGATAAATATGGAAATTTATGAATTATTTTTGGTATAAAATCAGGAATGTATAATAATTTTTGGTATCTTCTTTAGTATTTGTTTATGATTGACTAGGAAGGTCTTAAACTGGAAGATAATCAATTGAGAGATGTGATAAATATGTGTTTAAATAGTGAAATTGTATTTGCTAATAATTTTGGTATCTTCTTTAGTATTTGTTTATGATTGACTAGGAAGGTCTTAAACCGGAAGATATTTGGTGTTTACTTTGTACATTCAATATGGTGTTTAGTGTGATAATATTTGATAATTTGTACTTATAAATTTTTCTAATGGAAAATCATTTTGTACTAGTTTATTCATCACTGAATATATTGACAAGCCAGCCGCCAGCCACTCGCTTTATTTAACAGTGTAGTCCAAAATCTCACCCTTAATCTTCCCATTTATTAGATACCAAAAATATATACTTTCCATTTAATTGATTTACCATATAATAACTTTTACCATGTATACATTAGATTCACCATAAAATCATCAAATTACCAGATAACCCATTCATCATATAACTTAATAAGGTGTTAAATGAGAGAATATGAGCTACCATAAATTCAAAACTTACAATTACATAAAAAATCAAACACCATATAATAAGCACTAAATATACATATTGAACTCTAAAATTATCTAACTGATTGATTCTGAACTCTGAAATTATCTAACTAATCATAAATATGATATAAAAATCCAAACTTTAACATAACATTGCATTCAAATTTCATATTACAATTAGACCTCAGTTTAATATAATCTCTCATTCAAATTTAAAAAAAAAAAAGATAAAAATAAATAAGAAATATTACATATTCTTAATATATTCAAATAAAAAAACCGTCTCTCTTCGCCCTTCACCACAAACAAATGGGCAACCATGTATTAAAGTTAGTATATATAAATTCTAAGTTACCATATAGAAGTCTATTTAACAGTAAACAATATATTTAATTACCATATATAAATTCTGATTTATTATATACCAATTTTAATGAAAAAGTATATATATCCCCCGGTAAACGTCTCCCCAATCCCCCGTTTATCACTGATAAACGTAGGACTGAGGGGGCTGTACCTTCCAAAATTATACAATAAATTTGTCACCAATTATACAATAAATATGTTACATGCCTAAATTTACAATATATTAAACACACTCCAAAATTGAAGACGTACCAAATTTAATGGCATATTAAAACCCTGAAATTACATTTAAAATAATTCAAAAAATAAAAAAATCTCAAAGATTCGAAGAGAAAAATAAAATCCAAAATGAAAAAATATTCAAAAAAATCTAAAATTATTTGATAAAGAAAATGAAGTTGAATAAAGATTTCGAAATCAATAGCAAATAGATCAAAAAACTAATACAACATCATTATAATTCATGTTTTCCACTTGAGCATTTTGTCGAGCACATGTCTGGCATGATCAGAAGAAAACAAAATACACAAATTTCATATCATTATAAGACCAACTAAAATATTGATAAAATTACACAAATTTTTGTAATGAGCAGTCAACTAACACCATGACTCAATTAGTTGAAAGTAAACCCAAAATTCAGGAAAAAAATATTTTAAACAAACCAGAAAAAAAATCAAACATCAGAGAAGAAAAACTAACTTCTATCGGACGTGTTATTCAATAAACTTCGAAAAAATTGAAACAAAAATTAGAAATAAAGTCAAAGCTCCAGCATATCTGAAGCATTAACGAGAGAAAATAGCGAAAATTGAACATAAAGACTGACGTCTCAAGGCGAGAGAGAACGATCATCTTCAGGGCGAAACTAAGGAGATTGAGTCTGAAATAGAGGAGGCGAGAGAGAAGAGGAGGTCCATAAAGAAGATTAGGCGAGAGATCTAAGGTTTAAAAGCTAGGATTTTGAAAGAGGGAGGGAGCCGATTCTGAGAGGAGGCGATTTTGAAAGGAGGTTCTGACTCAATCGGAAAAATGATGTTTCAGATGGAAAATACGAAAATTTGAAGAAAAAAAAAATCCCTGAACTTGTATTTCAGATGGAGACCCGGGACTCAAAAGAAAAAAGGCGTCTCAATGGAAGCCTTACCTGTCGGAAGAGTCAGGCGAGGGGGGAACGGTTGGCTTCAGGGCGAATGTGAGGTGGCAGTGGACTCTATAGAGAAGGCGAGAGAGAAGAGGTGGTCATTAGAGATGATTAGGGAGAGATCTAGGGTTAAGAAAGGCGGTTCCAGGAGAGAATGGCGATTTTGAGAAAAACAATTGTGGGTTCTGAGAGAGAGGAGAGAGAGGAGACGAATGATTTATGATAATAGACCCGGTTTAACATCTCCCCCCCACCTCCTGATTTACCGCATCTACCTGCTGGTTTATCATACATAGAGCCGGTTCACCATCAAATGTCATGTCATCTAAGACTTCATGGGGCTGTTGGGAAGACATATAGTTTAGAAGGACAAATTTGATATTATGAACTTTAGAGGAGTAAATTTGATATTTTGAATTTTTTTTAGAAGGATATACCTCATATTATCCCTAGGAAAAAACTAACGAATCAGTTGAAAAGTAAACGCATTTTGTCCATCATCCTAGTGGTTCCCTTCCATTTGGCCGTTGAAATCATGGGAATCTTATTAGACGGATCAAATACAGTCTACGTGTCACTATTAACCGCTCACTACTTTCCTTCTCTCCTATATATATCCCCTCCGCTCCACCATCAAAGTGCAAACTCCAAATTACAATCAAACATAAATCATCACACGCGCTGATCTTGCTTTAACTTCATTCATGGCTTCTATCTCACCTTTTCTCTTCTTCCTCACCACTTCTCTTCTTCTCTTCTCTGGTGCATCTGCATACCAGTTCATACCAGTTCATACCAGTTCATTGTAGGTGGGCCCACAGGCTGGATGGTCCCCACAATTCACCACGAGTCTGGTTCATACAATCATTGGTCCATCCGAACCCGATTCAATGTTGGAGACTCCTTGTGTAAGTTCTGCAAAACCCTAAAATTTATATCCCCTCTTAAATAATCTCATTCTCTTTGGGTTATGTAATTAGCTTTATAACATCATGGCGACCTTTAATTATAATGCAGATTTTATGACTCGGTCCTTGTTGTGACACGTGACAACTACAAGGAATGCAACACATCTAACCCGATTTTTGAGTTCAATGATGGTGAAACTGTGTACCAATTCGACAAATTAGGCTTCTTCTACTTCATAAGTGGTGAGCCAGGTCACTGTTTGGCTGGCCAGAGGATGATGGTGAGATCTGAAGCCATGATTTCATCTCAGACCCAGCTTCTTCTCCTGTGGGTATTGAGTCCAGTTCAGCACTGAGCCAATGGTCTGGTTCAACTCCCGGTCCCATTTCAGGTTCACCGGGTTGGACACGGTCTAGTTCTAGTTACAAGGTTTATATGGGTTATGCGGCTTTTGGAGCTTTTGTTGGTCTCTTTTCAGTCATGGTCTTTTTTGTGATATAAGTTTCTTGTTGGGTGGGTTTCTGAATTTCAGTGCTATTTAGTTTAATTTAGTATGATTTAGTTTGTTTATTTGAGTATTATTTGGTTTTTTTATCTCACTGATTGGTAGTTTTTGTACATATTGATTTGTGTAAGATTGTATTTTGTGGTGTTCAATAGAAATTCTTTTATTGTGTTACTGCTTTAAGATATTTATTTGTTATATTTAAGTAAGGTCCCAAATGCACCGGCCCTTATAAACGCATTTAGAACTAGTGGTTGAGTTCAAATTTATTTATTGAATGAAAACAAAGATTTCAATTCTGGCACACGATTTAAGTTCTAGAATTGGGTATGAAATCTAGCACTTCAATTGTCTTTTAAATTAAATCCAATATTATAATCTCGAAATCTTCAAATAGAAATTGATTGTCTAATTATTTTTCATTTTTATAACAAGAAGTTGCATGTTTATTTTATATTTACGGATCAGAAATTACTTGTTTAATTATTTTTATTTTTGCAACTAGAAGTTAAATGTTTAATTTTATATACACACCAGAAGTTGCTCGCTTAAACTATTTTTCTGTGCACAAGAAGTTTCAAATATTTATCTTTATTTTTATGCACATTACTTTTCTGTACATTTACTTTTATACACATTTACTTCAAGCAGAAGTTGTAAGAAATTAAGAATCTACATGATGTTGTAAGAAATTATTAATCAACCTGAAGTTGATAAGTTATAAATAAATTTGAAACTTCTTACTCAACCCGAAAAGTTGTAAAATCATAAATGGACTTGAATATGAAATTCCTCAAATCTCATTATGAACAAGGCAAGAATGAACACAAGTTATGTGAATGAACTAAAGGCTCCAGAAAAGCCAATATAAGCCTAAGAAAGGGGACAACACTAATTTATAAATTATTTATTATTTTTTCCTAAGTCTCAAAGAAATTAATTAAGTTAAACAAATGTCTATTATAGTAGATATCATTTCTAGACTACGAATGAAATGTATATTTCTGAATTTTGAGGAATATTTCAGAAAACAGTATTAGAAAAATTTGAAGTTTTGTACTTATTTATATCTTTATTTTCTCTCTTATTTTGTTTAATTTTATTTCTTTTATGATGTTTAATTTTGTTGAGTTGAAATAAAGTTATTAATAAACCATAAATTTACTGATTTAAGCATACTTATGTGTCTACATTATAGATTGGGTCTAAGCATTTTTAGAGTGCATTCATTTTGATTTGAGGACCTGTAGATCCATCAAGCTGACAATTTTTTATTTTATCATAATGGATGATATTTATGATCCTGTAGATCCACTATAAGAAAATATAATATCATGTAAAATTAAATTAAAGTTTGTCTTCTTTGTCCAATAACTTGTACAAAACAAGTACTAGTACAATTAAAAATCAACATAAAATTAACCAGAAATTCATTAGTTTAAATGAAAATATTTTTACAATTTGAACTAGAAGTACAATAATTTAAATGATAATACGTATATGCTGCAATAATGAACCAGAAGTTCATCCATTTAAATGTAAATATACATGCTTCAATAATGAACCAAACCTACATTAATTCAAATATCAATGTTTATGCTATAGTAATGAACCAGAATTTCATAATAATGTTGTACTATAAATTGAATGAATAGCATTTTGTATGGTTTAGCATGACTGCTTAATATATAAAATAATATTTTTGCACCATTAATCATATTGATGTCAACTATATGAAAAGTACTCCCCTATATACATTTTGATTGTATATCTTAATATTTTTAGATGTGAGATATATGTGCCAGTAGCACAATTAAAACACATCAAGATAAGTTATGAAATAATGCTTAGCATGTATGTTGGGCTTGAAGCTTTGACTTGAAGTGTATCGACAACTCAATTTTTTTGTAATAAACTAAAAGTTCAAAAGATTATTATTCATATATGACATATATGATATCAATTACTAAATGCATTTTGTTGATTCACAAATGTGATTTAGTTATGCTGGCAATGTTTCAGCTCATATTGATATCCTAGAAGGGTCATCAATGATTACGTATGTAAAAATTGAATAAAAAGCATGCCTGAAGTGTTGATAGATCATTAGGGTCTTTAGATAAATATCTCATAAGAAAAAAAGCATTGGTAGTACTATCTTTTACAAATTCTATGGTATACCCATTTTTAACTACCTTGAAGAACGTGAAGATCAAACACATTCATCATGTATCTTTTTCAGACATTCCAGTTCTTGTCGTCAAGCTTGTCCGGATAGGCGATTTAGAGTCGGTTGATTGAAGGAGTCACCATGACTCGAATACATGTTATTTGAAATTGAAATTTGAAACGGTCTGTATTCCTGCTCTGGTACCAATTGTTGTATACTGGAGACCTATAGGGGGGATCTACTACGTGTGGAAGTGTGAAGATTAAACTAATTTTAAGGTTTTTATTTTTTAATTATTTTTAGACTTTTGTTGATGGTTGTTTAAATTCTAATTGACAAAGTAAATTAAGTAAACAAGAAATTAAAGTAAATAGATAAAGTAACTTAATACTGAACACCAGATTTGTTGACGAAGTTCGGCGAGATAGTTGCGTTCGCCGTAACCACCCGTTTACTTGCTAGCGGTTCTTACCGCGTTGACGAGTTGCCTATTCTCCAGGACTTGCCTTGCTGCTCCGATTTCACTAACAAACTTGATCATTACAAGACCTCGAACCACCGCTCGTCTTACAACAAACTTGACGAAGCGATGGAGCAATAACTTACAAACTCAATCTCTTTAACTTCAATAGACAAACGTGAATCAGTCGCTAATCTTTCCTTAATCTCACAAAACTTTTGAGTGAATTATATTCAATAATAAATAGAGAAGAAAAGGGCTTTTTGCTCTATAAAAACTTATAGAGAAATTCGGATTAAGGCTGGATATTTAAAAGAAGGAAGGATCAGCCCACAAATATGGAAAAAACGGAACCTATTCCGTCGACAACGGAATAGCACAAAGAACAGCCAGATTTACAGAGTCATTGCGTCCTCAACGGAGTGGAAGACTGTCTATTCCGTGAACAATGGAATATATAGGTTTTATTCCGTTGAGGACGGAATAAGTCTATTTTGCCAATTTTTCTTCTCAATTTAAAATGGAATAATATACTCCAAAACTCAACTAATCCTAGACCCAACACGAAGAGCTCCAAAGCTTGAAATCTTGAGTTAATGCACGGCGTCTTCTTGTCCTTACGAGATTATGGGGAGGTGTCGGTTTCAATTTAAAAATCGTTTCCGTTGAGACAATCTGAGCTTATAAGAATTCTCAAACAACGATTTAATTAGTAGTTCGGAATAATTTTAAATATCATCAAACTGAGCACAACACTTTCTTGTTTATATTTTCCAGTGGTGATAGTGTCACATTGAGCCCTGAGCCCACTTTTTTTCACCCCTACTCTCTTTAACCTCTCTCAGGTTTGCTACTAATTCAGCAAAGTGAACCTCATCAGTCTCAAAATTGAAGGGTATGTTCGGCTCATGTAGTTCATCTCTCCATCTAAGGATGTGAAAGAGGACTTCAGTGGCTAGACCTTTACGATGCATGATAATGAGCCGTGGTATGGCAGGCAATACTAGTGCAAGTACTATAATACTTAATTTTTCTAAGGATTGAATGTTGAGTGAGCCATGATGCTCAAGTGATTCAAAACTTACAATCATGTTGTGAAGGTTGATAAGATCACCATCCAAATGTGGAGAGATTGTAGAGATCAATCCAAGCTCACTCTATAAGGGCATTTGAATGTTTTGTGCCATCTAGACCATGTGAATGTCACATAGCCTTAGTCTACTAGCTCAGCTGGTAGAAAATCAGAAAATTCTTTAGGAGAGATGTCTTCTCGTAGAGATAGTAGATACCGGATCCCTTTTAAGTGTGTAATTTGAGTAGGACCATTAATGGTCTTTCTTTTCTCAATGATTCTTTTGACCTTGCTTACAGAATGATCTTTTACCAGCCTTGCATCAATGATGACACATGAAGAGTATCTCTCCAGATCTCTTTCTGCCAATTTCGTTTCTGTGACATGGTACTGGAGGATTTTTGTGTGAAATTTAGGCATGACCTGGTCATGCCTCATCTTGGTGGTGCTAGAGAGTCAATTAATGTGTAATTTTTCTGGATATATCTAGGTTGATTACATTCAGTGCAGTGAAAGGGGAAAGGCCAATTACTATTGATATGGCAATTTGTGTAGCAATTGAGGCATATGTTATGTCGGGGGGGGGGGGGGCTGTATGGGTTTGGAGGGAAAAGGAGATGGAGTGGTGTTTTTTTCCTCTGGTCCAGAGTTGTCTGAATGTCTGAGGTCAATGGCTTGTTGTAGAATGGGTTTATTTGTGTGTAGTGCCTTACTAGCACATGGCTTTTAGAGAGAGGTGGTGCAAGAGGTATGTGAGTATGTGTCTATTTTTGCAATTGGGTTGAAACCCAATCTTATTTCTGGGTTTCTCTGATTTTGAGGTTTGCTTTTCTTTTCATATGAATTTTGATGCATAGGTTATTTTCCTTTGATGTTTCTGGCTGAAAAATATTGCTGTTGGAGAACCTTACATTAAAGCTGTTTTGAGACATTGCTTTTTGTTTGATTTCATGTTTTTGTGAGCTTTCCTCACTGCCTTCAACTCTTTTATTAGTTTTTTGTGTTTCTGTTGCTCTTTCTTCGCTGAAGAGTGCTCTATGTTGTTTTGAATTTAGATTTTTTTTTTTATTCTGACGAGTTCCCAGACTTGAGATTGATATTTGTGATATTGATTTGCATTTCTTGCGTCAGCAGTTGTAAAGAAATTCGATTCTTTTTAGGAGAGACTAAAATGGAGCCTGCAGAAAAGATTTTTTTTTGCGAGTTGAAAAACTTTGCTTTTTCCTTCTTTCTTTGCGTTGGTAACAGTATCATCCTTGTTGTAATTTGACTAATTTCCTTTTACACATCGAGTAGAGGAGTGTGTATGTAGTGAAAACTATTTGCTGGGTGCTAAGACTGTATAATCTATGTTTGACTTGTTGTTTTCTTGTGAGGCTTTATCTCTTTTGATGTGTGTGATTTGAAGTGTATTCTAAAAATGGTGCTTGCAAGGTAGAAGAGAAAGAAGGATGCATAGATTAAGTGTGTGCTTTGTTGCAATGTGTAAGCTGTGCTGAAGTGCTTTATTGAGGAGATATCAAGGTTTTTGTTAAGGAACATGATGACTGTTTTGAAGAATTAGATAGAGTTTTTGAGCTAGATGATGATGACTGAGATGAAATTTGAAAAGGTTGAAGGGGTCTTTCTTTTGAGTATACATCAGGCACTCCGAATAATGCCTCAGACCATAACGCTGTGTAGGATGCTCGCGTGGCAATTCGATGTGGATGGTAGAACTTATTTGTCCTCGCTAACATGCGAAGCCGTAGGTGGGACTGCAAAAGCGTAGGTTGGCTTGGGATGGGACTACTCCAGTCCACAAGAGAAGACCGATGATAATATTTGGCCTTTATTACTTGAGTCCACAATTTTTTCTCGCCTCTCGTTAGTTGCTACAATTTTTTTTAACATCGTTACATCATTAGAAAATCCCAAATCCTTTATTTCTAAACCACCTTGCATTTTCGGTCTTGAATCGACCTTGTGTTTGCCCACCAAAATCTTTTAATTAGAATATAAATTTGATTTATTGTTGCTTAAGCTCGCGGTTGCCATAAAATATGTTGGCAATGCTTGTAACATCGATTGTGTAAGTATTAGTCATCCCTCATGATATAGCATACTTATTTTTCACCCCCCTAACTTGTTTTGCACTTTCTCAATGAGAAACTCCTCATCCAGATTATCATTCGGTTTCAAGATGTTTCCCAAGTATTGTTCCTCTCTCTCCGCATTTTTTACCCCAATAATATTTAAAAAAATATATATTCGGGAGTCTGTCAGACAAGCATTGCACCATCCCATTCAGACGAGTTGGAAGGGAACAATCCTGTATAATCATTGATCAGCCCACAAGGAGTCAATCAAAGCCATCAATCACGCTCGTCAAGTAGACTAGAATGCATGTATCTTGATTACTCAAGGATCACTACAACAAAAATTGTCTATTAGCACGATTTCATATACACGAGGATAAACCCATGTACATAATAATTTTTTTCAAGGCTTATTACTACAGTTTTAAAACCGTGTTAATAATACTACACCTTTGTTAAAAATCAGATAGATTTAGCACTTGTTAACATGGTTATTTAAGAACTAGCTAAACATTTTCCCGGTTTACTGAAAATTGTGCTAAAGAAAGAAAAGTCGGTCTTGTCAACACATTTATTGAAAAACAAGTAAATAATTTCTAGGTTTTAGAATCGAGTACGCAGTATCCTCCCAAAGTTTGCTCCCTCATTCCTCCCACTACCATCTCTCTCCTCAACATCTCCAATCTCTCCGATCCATTCGTCGATCTACCCACGCATCCGCCTCTTCCGACGGTGGCATCTAGTTTAGATTCACTATCTCGTAGCTACTAGTACTTTTTCCTTTTTTATACTTGTTAGATTATACGATCCTTATTTTTCTCAATTGGATCTATTTTTTTACAATGATAAATTAGGGTTTTATTATGATGCTATGTCACGATCTGAAATCATAGTGACTGTAATCAGCATGAATCAGGCCGATTGACTAAAATCAGCACTATCAACGGAATCAGGCATTATTGACTGAACTTAGCACTTATGTCAACATAATAAGCTTCCATTGACTGAAATCAGCGGTCAAATCAAACTTTTTTTTGTAAGTTATGGCTAATAGTATCGTATTTTGTTTATTTAGTATCTTCTTCTCTCTTTCTTTCATCTAGTGCTTGTCTTGTTCACGAAACGAGATTGATTCGTGATGATTTAGTGGATTTCTTGATAGAATTTATGGATAAATTGTATTTTTTTAGAGATATTTTTGGGTAAAATAGGAATACAAGCTCTAAAACAACAAAACAAGATACAAAGAAAAAAGAAAAACAGCGCTCAAACATAATATTCAATACTCAATGCACACACTCTTTCTAGTACATTATTTCTATTTATACTAGTATATTCTCCCATTTAGTATATGAACCAAAATATAAAAATTAACTCGAAAACTCTAGCAGACCAACATTAAATGCATACTCCGAAACAAAATTACTCACAATCTCCAGCAAGCTCATGAATTTTATGCACATATGGCTCTGAAATATTTAATATTACTAATAGATCCAATTCATTACATTATCCTCCCCTTATAAAAATCTTGTCCTAAGGTTTAATATTTGGGTTAAAATAAAACACTATTATATTTAGTTTAGGCGGCGGCCTTGTCATCACAACCATCACCCACACAAAATTCACATCCCTCTTTATATTTGGTTTAGGTGGCGGCCTTTTCATCGTATATCCCGCCGAAACCAAAATGTCCGGCCCCACATCAAATAGAAGCAATCTCCATCCTTCAAGATTTACTCCAAAAGAAACACACAAATATCCTCCAATACTTTGAATCTTAAGTGATCCTTCGCCTTCATTGGCCGGATTCAAGACCCGTCCTTTAGCCCCCTTCGAAACTACATATGGATCAAATCTATCCGATTCTTTAACCGCGCTATACCTGACTGAACCAAACATACATTTTCACGTTCCGCCACAATATCCTATTCACGCTCAATCAAATTCCAATTCAATCTCGTCCGAATCCATTTCGCTCTCAACCGAATACGATTCGCTCTCACTTGAATCCGTTTCGCTCTCGCCCGAATCTGATTCCAATTCAATCTCTTTCAACTCATTGCAATTATCTCGAATTTCTTTATCAACCCTTTTCACTTTCGATTGAACAACACTAATCATTTTTGTCATATTATTAAGGCCCCGATCTACACTTTCTTTCCATTTAAGCAACTTGTATTGAGCAACCTCCAAGAGTTCTTCATAGGATAATGAAAAACTGCACCCACTAATTTGACAATACACTTGATACTCAACACGGCTATTTTTTTGAATAATTCGTTGAATACAATTTTCTCCAGAAGCATGAAAACTTTTACTTGCGTATAGTTTTTACACAATATCCCTTAAATAAATCTTTTCATCATTATTATCCATTTTCTTTGTTTATTATTTTCTTTTACTTGGAAATATTTTGATCAATTTCACCAGACAGAAAGTTTGGTTGAAAGGAAGAATTTGGATTGATGAATTGATATTAGGTTTAGAATTGTATTAACTTGTGAGTTTGGGCTATAGATAATACGGCTTGTATTATAAAAATTGGAAAGAATTTTAATTAGGTTAGTTAAGGCTGAAAAATGGGTTTATGTGGGCTGAGTTAAACACCTTTTTTATTTTAGATCTTTAATAGGGGTTAAATTTTGGATCTTCACTCTTTACGATTCAAGTCTTCTTCTTCGAATCGGAAAGAACGATATAATATATCTTTCACTTTTGTGATTCTGCCACTCACTTCTCCAACCGATGAACTTTTGCAAAAGATAAGGCTCGAAAATGGCTAAGTAACCGGTTGATATTCTTCTCCAACAAGCAAGCATGCAGTCGCAAGATGCAGCACGAATATCGGATTTGAGCCATCAAGAAGCTGATCGGCAAACTGACAGAATCTTGGACCGATATTTGCGATTCAGTGATTGTGTGTTTCTACTCTTCAATTTCGACTCGAAATTGGAAGGTTAATGCAATTCTTGAGTTCGGACTTGTTGTTAGTTTCTGGGAATGAGGGAGAACTACATAAGATCACATGTTTCATTCTATTTAGAGTGACTCATATGCTCTCCCTAAATTTTAAATCAATCATGCTAGATGTGGGATTCGAACCCCTCACATATGGAATGTGTAACAATTGTAACAAATATAATAAAAATGTAATAATAATAAAAGTATAGTGGTGAAATAATAAAAAAGAGTGGGTAGAGGCAGGGAGGTCACATGACGCATTAAAATAGTCACGTGACATGATTGTATAAGGGCTAGTGCACCAGTGGTATATGCACCGCGTCTACTTAGAGTTGAGTCACTAGGAATGGATAGAAGCTAGTATAAAGAGGGAGAAGTCCAGTTTAGTCAAGGGCGATTATTGTAAAGCATTTTTCCATTTAATAAGATTTGTTCTTTCTTTTCTTGATTGAATCTTGAGTCATTTTCCCAATTTACCTCTTAATTGGGCGAAATTCCACGAATTAACAACAGAAGTTGTTACATTTGGTATCAAAGGTTCAATCCGAAATCACCATCGCTCGATTCTCCATGGCAAAAACTTATGGAAAATCCATAATCACGTATGTTACATGCACATCGGGACTTATGGATTTAATCCGCTCTAGGATCATCCTTAAAGGAATAAAAGAACGAGATTATCTATTAAAATTTATAACTCGGATCTTCCTGATCCACGAGACGAAGAACATATGTAGATCTGAACTTTTCTGATGCACAACTTTCTCCTTCCTGAATCTCTACTCGAACGAGCTCCTTGCTTCTCCTAGTGTAAAGAAACTGATCGCTCACTAGTCTTCAAAGCAGACCTCTACTTGTATCCACGTCGAACTTCAGATACACGGAATAACCGGACTCGGCTAGACGAGTTCGAAAATACTTTCCGAAAATTACTCAAAAGCCTCTCTCTCTCTCTCTCTCTCTCTCTCTCTCTCGTTCTGTGTATTAGACGGCCTCTAAGGCTTCTAAATTGTCTATTTAATAGAGAGACTATGTCCTTCTATTTATACTAGAGAGAGAGACGGACGATTGCTTAGTTATCATAACTAAAAATCATAAAGGTATTTCAATAACGGAATACATGGCAGATAAGGTTATTACAGTTTCCATATCTATTCCGTTGCCAACGGAATTGTACTGTTTTGTTCAATCAATTATCCAATAATTGATTATTTAGTTCACCAATTTATACATCATATGTATAACTATTTTGAGGCATATTAATCCCGTACGAATGGAGTTCATTATGTGTCTGTATAGGTTCCATTTAACACTGGAAACGATCTTCTAAAGATCGTAAGTCATGAGTAACCTCTAGATTGATATCATGACTACCCATGTTAAATGAAATGATCAACAATCGTAAACCTATCTGAATAGACGTTTGCTTATTCCTTTTGTTCTACGATACATGTCTTGATAACAAGGCATGGAAGCATGTCATCCTTGAGTTTGGTCAATATTCACACTTCTCTTGTGTAGTAGGGTAGTCTGCTTTTGTGTCAGAGTAAACCAAATTCGTTTTACTTTCTGTTAGTCACATTTTTTTTTTACTTTTTGTCAGAGTCACACTTTCGTTACCTTTGTTATCTTTCACTTTTTGTCAGAGTCAGTCATACTATTTATTTTCACTTTGAGTTTGCATTACTTGCATTCACTAATTCTCTCTCTTACACTTGATTCCAGTTCTTGAAAGCTACTCGTAGTTCTAATCTTCCACTTCCACCATTAGATCCGGAGATTGAGAGAACACACCTGGAGCGAAGAAGAGCAATTCCGGAAGCACCGAAAGCAGCCGAAGAAACTGAAAAGGTGGAGAACTTGGACAGCGAAAGCGAACCTCCTACTCCACCAGCTCCTCCTCACTCTATAAGAGGTAACACTACGGTCATGGCTAATTTTGAGGATAGGACACTTAGGGACTTATCTACCTTTGATTTTGCTACCAACCAGTATGGTATTGTATTACCACCGGTCCCAAATTTTAAGATCCATACGGGTCTTCTTCAATTATTACCGACTTTCAATGGGAGCGCCGGAGAGGATCCGCACTCTCACATGCGGGAGTTCAACCATATCACCGCAACAATGATGCCGGCGGAGATTGAAGATGAAGGTCCTTACAAGCTGCGACTGTTTTCATACAGTCTTCGAGGACCAGCAAAGGACTGGTACTACCATCTAGCACATTTTCCAACAACTTGGGTAGAACTTCAAAAGTTGTTTCTAGACAAATACTTTCCTGTCTCTCTTACCGCTTCTATTAGGAAGCAGATTTGTAGTATTCAACAAGATGTAGGGGAAACCCTCTACGAATACTATGATCGCTTCCAGAAGTTGTGTGCAAAATGTCCCAACCATCAAGTCCCAGAGAATCTCCTGATTCAAGCCATTGGATATTTTTGTTCAAATCTTTCTCTCAGGATTTCGTCGAACAGGTTATTCAAACATGGATTTCTCACTCATTTGTGAATCATTCGAAGAGATCTGCATATGGATAGAAAGGGCAGACAACAAGCGAGAGGATGGTTGTAGTTTTAGCTCGAATGGTGGATTGTGGAAGGCAAGGCCAGTCACTCATTTTTTCAGCTCATTTTTTTCGTCTGTTTCTGCCGAATTCCAGCGATCACCGGAGCTTTCAAGGAGAAAGAATAGTATTGCCAGATTCCTCTCATCATGCTGAATCCATGGTTGATCGAGTTGAGCGATTTCGAGTACGTTTGAAAAAAGTGAGACTTGGAGGAGAAAGGTTTTACCTGGTCAACGCATTGACTTTGACCAGATTTGATCGTATTTTTAATTGGCGATTCTGAGAGTTCTAGAAGGTTTCTGATCATGAGGCTTATACCGTTGGATTCGTCTCGTCGAGCTCTTCATTTTGGTATACCGTTTGACCCATTTCATAAAAGTTGACTTTTGGTCAACTTGGCGATTTTTGGCATTGACTTGGTTATAAAAGGTTTTTGAATTGCCGTAAAAGTTTGGGCAATTTTTTTATAGAGTGTTTAAGGGTTTTGTTTGGCCATCTTTGGCCCATAAGTTGTGTTTTGATCCAATTCTTCATTTTATGGCCTTTTCGCCTGTAAAATAATACAAAAATGTATTAAGAGGTTTCAAATTATGTTTTATGAATTATGAGTAACTACCATATATTTTATGTGAATTATGATTGAAATTGAGATGATAAAAATCATAAAAATGTGTATAAAAATACACATTACAAATTCCACCACACTTAAACCAAGCTTGCCCTCAAGCGTAAATAAAATCAATTTTAGGGTTTTAGAATCAGTTAAAAGCGTTCTGAAAAGAGATTTAGTAATTGCCATGAATGTTATATACTAATATTTGATTATTATTATTATAATACACGATTGTCGATGAATATCCATTAATAATTTTAAATTCAAATTTATTTAAAATTCCCCAATCCTTCAAATACGAACCTTTTTTTCCAAAAAGCAATGCCCTAATTTTGTTTTTGATACTTTCTCCCCCTAAATTTAAAATGGTGAATTCATAAAAATTACCCCAAAAGTTCCAACTAACTCAACTTTCTCTTTTATAAACAAGTAAAAGTTGGTATGCTATCCACTCATGTTATCAATAGACAAGCTGTGCTTTGCACGTACAAAAAATCCTTCATTTTCTATTGCGGATATGTAAATAAAAATTCTTTTTCAAGGGTTTAAAAACAATTTTCATATTTTTGAATTCTTTTTGTGAAGGGATAACAGTTTACGATTTCGGTCACTTGCTAGTCATTAGCTATGCCATGAAAGATAGGTTGAGTTAGAAAAATTTTGCGAAACTAGTGGTATTAAAAGTAAGCTTTGAATTCTTAAAAGTTTTAATCACATCATTACTTTAAAGAAAATGATTTATAATTTTGTTAAAGGGGTAAGTGAAATATTTATGAATTTTTCAAACGCTTATTGGATTTTAAATGGATATTATAGATGGAAATGAGGTGGAATGTGGCATCCATGATGATAATTAATCTCTTTTTTGAATTTTCAAATCTTTTCGCCATTTTCCAAAACCCTAAGTATGTTTCAAAAGTTACTTGAGAGGGCTTAGTTTTAAAATATTTGCCATTTTCAAAAACTTTTACTTATTTTTATCTAAAACTCTTGATTTCCTTTAAAACACACAAATTTTATTTACAAAAACAAACAAAAAACGAAAGTTGTGCCATTTTCAAAAACTTTTACTTGTTTTTATCCTACACAATTGTGCCTTTTTTTATTACAGAAATGTAATTATTTGTTTGCATCTACTTTATCCTGATGCTTTCTCTTGTCTGCTGATGGATCTCTTTCTTCTTTCTAGTCTGTTTAGTAGGCCTAATATCAGCAACTGGATGGTGCTAGTTCAGACCGTTTTAATGGGTGGTTGGAGAGGTTAGGTGGTGGTATAGTATCTAGGGGATATTCTGGGTCATATTCCTTAACTGAATTTTCTTATACATATTGATCCTCTATTCTGTATTCTAGATACAGAACCTGGTTATTATTTTGTGGGATGGTTAATTCTGAAGGAAGCATATCTTGTTGATTCTGGTATTGTGATGGGTTTAATGAAGGGTCGGGTATTTGTTGACTTCCCTTAGGGTTGTTAGATACAAGTATTTGATCTTCAAATAGAGGATTATTTATAATACTATGTGGGCTGGAAGGGTTTGAAATTGGCATCCTGAACCCAGATCTAGAAGGATCCAGCATTTGGTCTTCCAAGAGAAAGGGGTAGTGATGATATATTATAAGAGCAAGATGCTACATTTTGAACAGATTATGCTGAAATCGGAACTCCTTTGCTCTTGGAACATCCCTTCAATCTCCACACTTGTATTATTTTTTGCTTAGGTCTCCAATCCATTGGTTTTGGCATATTGAAATAATTTAGAACCATCATATAAACTTTGTGTGAATTCTTGCCATCAGTAAGATCGAGAGAAAAATGTATATCTGATTTTTTATTTACTATGATTGTTAAAGAGACTTCCTTCACATCTCCTGGCCCATTTATGTTTATAATCGTTTCTAATTTGACGAATAATTCAATTAACCAAGCTAAGCTATCCTTCTCATGATAACCTTCACTTCTATTGGTTGGCTGGTATTTTACTCAGATTGTGGTGGTAATCTCTCCTTAATGGCTATAGTAAGTTGTGCCTTTCTCTCCTCCTTGAATCTAGCAGATTGAGTATAGTGATGATTGTTGATTGATTGTGAAATTAGGGTTTTTGGCTTTCATATATTTGGATGGGTTTGAATTGCTTGGGTAGTACAAATTTGTAGTCTTCTTGTTTGAATTACTGGTTTCAATAGATTAAATGAGATTTAAGGTTGTACTTTAGACCATCAATTCTTTGCTATGTGTCCTTGTTTGTTGCATTTGTAACAAGTTATTTTTTGTTTTTGCAATCTTTTGTTTTATGAGTTGATTGTAAGCATCTAAAATATTGAATTCTAATATTGGTTTCTGTCTCTTTCCTTGTCCTTTCTTTGATTTTCTTTTTGTTCTCTACTAAAACCAACCTTTGTTTTGTTGATTTCTAGTGGTTAAATTTTCTTGTTCTAAGATTTGAGAGAAGATCTGAGCAAAAAATGATTGATTAAGATCAGATCGAATTACATTAGCCATTATTTATCGTGTTGTTTCCTCAAAAATCAACTTGAGATCTCTTGTTCCTTCTCACTTTCTTTTTCTCTTTGCCGGATTTTTAGCCAATCCATCCCCTTTCTTTCTTGAATCTTGAATCTAGGAACTCCAGTGGTTGACGATTTCTCCCTTAGAGATAAGGCTCAATACCCCGAGTAAACTACAGAGCACAGCGCTTATCCTCTTTAGGATCGTCAGAGTTCTAGCTCGAGATTCACCGATGATAAAATTTCCGCAATTCTAGATTTTCTTAAAATTAAAGGATCTTTAACGGCCAAGATATTATAACCAAGTTACCCACAACTTTATTTCTATCATTTATGAATCAAGCATTCTATCGAACATATTATATACACTTTGAAAAATAATTATAATATCAAAACAAATTCAAGAATTTGAACAATATAGATCAAAAAGTGAATTATACTAGCAATATTAGTATGAAATCAAGATTCAAGAGTTGAACAATATAAACCAAGAAGTGAATTGTAATAGCAATTTAGAATCAAAACAGATTCAAGAATTGAACAATATAAATCACAAACTAAACGACAATAGCAATTTAATATCAAACCAAATTTAAGAATAGAATAATTTAAATCAAGAACTGAACTATCGTTGCAATTTAATATCAAAACAGATTGAAGAATTGAACTTTATAAACCAAGAACTGAACTAGTCGAGCAATTTAATATCAAAATAGATTCAAGAATCAAACTTTATAAACCAAGAATTGAACTATAGTCAAAAATTAATATCAAAACAGATTCAAGAATTGCACTTTACGAACCAAGAATTGAATTATACGCGCCATTTAGTATCCAAACAGATCAAGAATTAAGCTTTATGAATAAAGATTCGAATTATACTTAAGTAGAAATCAAGAATTTGGTGAAATATATCATAACGGAAGGTAAAAGATATTAACCAAAATATATCTGACAAGATCTAATAGCTTATTGATACACTACTGGTTCGATCCTCCGTTGAGACTTTCGTCACTGATTATGCGCCTCGCTGTGCGAGAGAGAGAGCTCTTCCAAAGAACAATTAGTGCAACTCATGAACTCAGACCAAATCTAGTTATAAATTTCATATCAAAATAATTAGAATATATTATATAGTCATTCATGAAAAGCTGTCAAAATAATCAAACTACCCCAAAACATAAGTATGAGATTTCGGTATTTGACACAATCTAATACTAACAAAATCTTGACTTCAAAATCCGACTTCTCAAAATCCATAACTAAAACCAAGAAGCACAATTTAAAACGCACACAAAGGATTAGAAATCCTGAATAATATCGATCCAAGATTTCGTATTTTACAATTATAAAGCAAGATTTCATGTATACAACTCACAAATTCCCCTCGCTATCTAAATCTACTCACACATATTCACAAGAACAAGAATTTGATAAGATTTGATCATGATTATTACAAAATTGAGTTATTGTGATCTAAAATTCAAATCAAGAAACTAAAAGAGAAATTGGACTAGACCGAGAGTTGGAGGACCTGCCGGTAGCTCCCTTGAGTCAATTTGGACCTCCAATTGCTCCTTGATTCAAGCTAGAATCGACTGATTCAAATTTCACCCAAATCAGCCCCAATTTGCTCGATTTCATTCAAAACTAAAAATTAGAGCTAAAAATGCATTGAGACTCAACAATGCTAGTTTTAGAGGAAGAAGAAGAATAAGAAGAATGGATAGTGGTGTATTTAATGGTGAGGACTGAGTGGTGTTTTATAGGCTGAAATGGACTTGAGAGTCAAATGGCTTGTTTTGAATGGAGAGGAGAGTAGGGACAAAACGGAGGCTTGTGATTGGTTCAGGCGGATCAAGGTAGGTGTACTGACAATCTGGAAGAAATTTCGTTCAAATTTGGCTAAAATTTTTGGCGAAAATCTGAAGTTTCTTCAAATTTGAAAGTATGATCACGAGTTGGTTAATTGCGTTGAGAGACTGTATGGAGATCCCCCACTCTGATGGGTCATAGATCACGTAAAAAGAGTCACACGAAACTATTTAGTTTGACGCTTGATTTTGGAAAAAATCTTTTCAATATTATGTGGCGTAAAGGGTCAGGAACTTATGAAATGGGTCGTGAAGAGTTATTTCAGAATAAAATTTTGGCGCTAGATCTTGAAGAGATTCTTTTTGATCTTTTGTGGCTTACGAGTTTGTGGTTTGTTCTGAAATTGAGCTCTGACATTATCGAGTTGAAGTTTGGACGGGAATAATCCAACTATACCAACACTAACATCCTCCCTCTCAACTTGCTTCTGATGATCTCTTTCCTTTGCTTTTCAACAAGATTTTCAATTGTATAACATTTCTCCCTATTATAATGACGCGATTGGAGGTGAATCGATGCAAAACCACTAAATATTCATCGAGTTAACACTTATATAACAACTTCAGTTCGTTCTTCCGCCATGTTTTTAACAGTTCCGAAACTCGAACTCAAAAGTTAAAATCAACTAGCGAAACCCAAAATGGCCAACTGGGTTTTGTTCCGTACTTCACCAAGAAACTCCATACTGAATTTGAAGTACTAATTCTGCTCCATTTCCTCGAATTCCATTATTAACCACTAGTCTTTGAAAAGAGTTCCAAAATAACCACAACTCGCGAATTGAACTCGACTCTCTGAGCAAAATTAGTTACATTCGTTTTTTCAGAATTTCAAAAACTCAACCGTTGAGACCAAGGTTCAAAAATTGGTTTTGGCATTGCATCGAATAGATTCAAAGACTCGAATTTCTCTCACACTACTTAACCATTATGTGAGTTCTTCTTATGGATAGAAAGGTTAAAAGAAGGAGGAGAGAGTAAGACAGGTCTTTGCGTGAATGGAAACTTGCAGAAATTAATGTAATTCAGCCATGGTTTATAGCTCGTTTCCTCCTCTGTTTCGGCAAAATTTCGGCGATCACCGGAGCTTTCAAGACCGGAGATTGGTACAGGCAGATTCCTCTCGTCATGCTGAATCCATGGCTGATCGGTTTGAGTGATTTCGAGTATGTTTGAAGAATTGAGATTTGGAGAAGAAGGGTCTGACCTGGTCAACCCGTTGACTTTGACTAGATTCGACCAGATTTTTCATTGGTGATTCTGAGAGTTCTAGAAGGTTTTTGATTGCGAGACTTATACCATTGGATTCGTCTCTTCGAGCTCTTCGTTTTGGTATACCGTTTGACCCATTTTAGAAAAGTTGACTTTTGGTCGACTCGGCGATTATTTGACGTTTGACTTGGGTTGACTTGGTTGTAAGATTGTTGAATTGTCCTAAAAGTTTGAGGAAATTTTTGTAGAGTGTTTGAGGGTTTTGTTTGGCCATTTTTTGCCCATTATATGCGTTTTGGTCTAATTCATCATTTTACGGTATTTTCGCCTGTAAAAGAACACAAAAATGTATTAAAATGTTTCAAATCATGTTTTATGAATTATGAGTCATTTTCATACATTTATTGTGAATTATGATTAAATTTTAGATGATAAAAACCTTAAAAATGTGTATAAAAATACATATTACAGTGATATTAGATTTCTCTTTTATTAGCATCAAAACAATTGTTGCAAAAACAAATGTTGCAACAAAAAAAACTTCATTCAATTTTTATTAGTATAAAAAAAGCCTCTTCATTTAATAGAAAAAATTGTTGCAATAAATCATCCAAATCAACTATTGTTTAAGAATATATTATAGAGGTTTAATCTATATAAAAAAAATCAATCTCTAGAAATCCGAAATGACCCGAAATCTGAACAACTCGAAACCCGAACGACCCGAAATTCGAATAACCCGAAATATGAGCGATCCGCAACTAGAATGACCCATCTGATCTGACCCGAAAATAAATATTTAATATCCAAAAAAAAATCTCTAAATTGAGAATTTGATGATTTTTTCTAGCATAATTGACATGAATATATTCATCGGAATAACTCAAATAACGCTGGTGGAAACTGTAAAAGGTCTTATCTTCTTTGCTGCGCACATGATGGATCTTAGGGATATGCTGACTACTTCGAGGAGGTTGTTTCATGTTGGGTTCGTTTGTCGCCCTAGAATTCTGCCATGAGTTTTGGGTTTGATACTCGCTAGTGAATCACTGCCAGTTTTGTCCTATGGGTCGCCTCTTTTCTCGCTCTTTCCATTTCTCTAGATCTATGATGTTTGACTCGGTCTTACGTAACTTCCTCTATATTTTTAATCCAATTTATTTTATATTCGTTCATTCTTATTAAAACAGAATCAATATTTTGTTAACATTTTATACCACATTTTTTTTTAATCTTGACGACGGTAGATTCACCCTTGCATGGTTGGTCCGACGTATGTGGAGCTTTGTGAAAGGACAAGCATGCATCACGCAGTTTACATGGTATCATTATGTCTGATTAATCGTCATCCCTAGTTAATGCAATTTAGACTTATAGAGACTAATTATATCCCATCCATGCGCAGGTGTTTTCTAAAGTCCTCATTCCTCTCCATTACCTTCATCTGCAAGCCTCTTCATTGATCGCACTATCATAACACCAAAGAAAAAGAAAGAAATCACAACAGAAAAAATAAACATTTTGTAAAATATTTTTAGCCGCAAAATAGATTATAAATTCAATATCATTTTCCGGGTGATGTGTCATTTTCTACATGTTAAATATATAACGATATAACTTGACACATAACTATACGGAATTATTTAATTTATGCATGATATACCATTTATACATATTATATATACCATTTAGTATATACTATTTATACGACTTGTAAATTAGACAATGAAAATGATGTATTATATATTTTATATAATTCAGCATTATACATGAAAACTATTAACTCTAATATCATTTAAATTAAAAAACTTTATTTCAGAAAATAGCTCTAAATCAACTTTATTTGCAAAATTAGCACTTTTTCTCATTCATTGGCCGAAAATGAAGAAATTTCGCCTAGTCACTGGCCAAAAGTATAAATTTTCATTTTTTGAATATGTTCAGTAATTAACTCTTAAATAGCTATTAATTATGGTAAAATATTAGTTTTTCCAGTGACTTGGTGAAACATAGCAAAAAAATTCGACTTTCTCAGTTTTTCAGTCCAATTACCGCTAAATTAAGTAGGTTACTGCTCTAAATCAATTTCTGAACAATTTCGCTCAGAGCTTGGCAAAATTTTCCGTTTCACTCGCGAAAATGCTATTTCTGCAAATAAAATTGATCAATAGCTATTCCCTAATAATTATTCTCTGAAATAAGATGTTTTCAACCGCTAGTTTAAAAAAATCCTAATAATCCCAATATATATTTTTTTTATTAAAACTAATAATCTCAATATGAAACTTAACACGGGAGTAGAATCAAACAATTTATCGCCATGACTTTTTGGGTGCGAATGAATATGCATACACTGAAATCTTATATGTAGTTGATGTGTCTGTTTTCAAAAGAAATTGAGAGGATGAAAGATTTCTTGCTTTAGGAGGCAAGTCTTAATCATAAATCGTATTCAATAACTTGTCCTTTCTCAAGTATAATTCTCATCAAATTTCACTACAATTTATATTAATTATGAATTTTATATTTCGTTTGCAATGAAGTCCCTCAAATCAAATACATGATTTCAAATTTAACACGGTAAACAACTAACAAATTTATCATCTTTCACATCAAAATCCTAAATTCTGAAAACCATCTATTTCTATGAAATCTAAAAACTACGACGTCCTACATAAGGATAACTTGCAAAAGTATTTCAATTTTTCTTTCAAAATAAATCTGAATGAATATATCTTCCATTCATTTTGTTTGAACTGATGTAATGAAATTCTTCTAGTTCAATCTTAAAATGTCAGGCATACAATTCTTAAGATTGGTACCTCTCACCTGGGACAATTAGGTGCAACCACTATCTTATTGAGATGCTGACAAAATGTGAATGGTTTTTTTTATCTCTTTCTTCTTTCTTCTATTTTAGACTAGCTAAGAGACGTTTCACCCCTCTTACCAATGAGAGGGAATATTATTTAGGTAATATAATTATCGCACAATAGAACATATACATTGTAACATGATACTTTTTTTTTCGAAGGAATGTAGCATAATACTTTATTAAGTATTTTAGCCAATATTGTTTGAAGCATTTCTCCTTAAGAATTACAAAATCCCTAGTTGGTTGCCAGTCCAGAATGTGGGGATTAGAGACTAGAGGGATTAATCAGAGACGAGACAGCAATTAGTCGGTCGGTTTAATCGGCTGAAAACTTTAATATTTATTAATCATCATGTCTTGGCTACAAACAATCAAAATAACACAAATATCATTTACAATAAATAATATTAATAAAGTATCTCCGCGTAAATATCATTCATAACAAAATAGCACGTGAAGCGTGGGTGTGAAGAAGAGAAAAGATAATACGAATCTAATCTGCAAATTTGAAAAAAATAATAATAATAATAATAATAAATAACATGTTGAATTGGGCTCAGCCGCTCAATTTGACCCAATGGCCTAATAACCGGAAGAAATTATACGCAAATCAAGATTATTGTCCCATAAGCAAAAGCAAAGATAAATTACGAATTACTTATAAAAATGGAAGAAGGAGTTGTGGCAAGATATTTACTACTGTATATTCTATTATATTTATGTTAGATTATTTTTTTTATTGTAATTCTAAATCAGGTAAGAGATTTCCTAACCAGCACTCACCATCTACTATATAAAGAGGATAGTGTCTATTATATTTTTAATTCACAATTCAATGCAATTCACTCCTTCCAATTCTCTCTTTTCTATTGTTTTTTTATTCTTTATTTTATAACACGTTATCAGCACGACTCTACAATAATCATTTGAAGTTCTAAATAATATAACTGAAACTCTGTTTCAGAAGGTACAATTTCAAATTATTAATTATTCATTTCCTGAAGGATGTGAAGTTTCTCAAGAATGTGAAGGAGGTGAAGGGTGATATTACTCACGTCGGTAAGAGGGTAAAAGACTTGTATGTTCTTTCGACTTCTTCCTCGTATGTTGACAAGATGAGCAACAATGATGGCGTGTCGGTTTGGCATGCTAAACTCAGCCATGTGGATATTAACAAGTTGAAGGCGATAGTTTCGAGGAATCTTGTCAATGGGCTTCCGTCTCTTTCTTTTGCAAGTGGTGTTGAGGTGTGTGAGGGTTGTCAATATAGTAAATCTCATCGGCTGCCTTTCGAGAAGCCCCAGTCAAGATGTAAAGATGCGTTAGAACTTATTCATGGTGATTTGATGGGTCTTACGCAAAACGCGTCATACGGGGGTGCTCAGTATATGTTGGTACTCATCGACGATTTTACACGGTACACTTGGGTTTATTATCTGAAGGAGAAACGGGAGGCATTTTCTAAATTTCGAGAATTTAGAACAATGGTTGAAGGAAGGCTCAGTAAAAGGATTAAGAAGTTTTGAACAGACAATGAAGGCGGGCTCACAAAACTAATGGGGATGGATTATTTGATTCAATATCGAAAGGGAGTAGAGAATAAGGTAGCGGATACTCTTTCAAGGAGACGAGAGTTTCGAACAATAGAAGAAGGCAAGATTCGGACAATAAGTGTTGTGGCTCCTGATTGACATTTGGAGATTGAGAAGAGTTATGAGAATGATGAAGAAATGAGAACAGTCATACAAGGAAAATTGATCGAATCAACGGCATTTTTAGATTATGAGCTCAAGGACGGATTGTTGAGATATAAAGGGAAGATTTGTGTTGGGAAAAAGAGGGATTAAGAGAGAAGATTTTTCGGGAAGTCCATGATTCAGCTACGGGTGGTCACTCAAGCGGATTAGCGACTTATCAAAGGCTAAAGAGGCTTTTTCGATGGAAAGAAATGAAAAAAGAGGTACAAGATTACGTTATGCCATGTGATGTGTGTCAAAGGAGTAAGGGGAGCATGTGGGATACCCCGCTTTATTACAACCGTTAACCATTCCATCGGAGACATGGTGGAGTGTGAGCTTAGATTTCATTGAGGGTCTTCCTAAATCGGAGGGGGAAAGATGAGGTTCTTGTTGTAGTTGATCGCCTTACGAAATACGCCCATTTCATCACCTTGATACATCCCTTTATAGCCGAACAAATAGTGAGAGTATTCTTTGATCAAGTAGAGAAACTTCACGGAATTCCGCGAGAGCTAGTAAGTGACTGAGACCGAATTTTCACCAGCCAATTTTGGCGAGAATTATTTAAAATTCAAGGAACAAAACTATGTCAGAGCACCACATACCATCCTCAATCTGACGGCCAAACCGAGCGGGTAAATCAATGTCTCGAAACTTATCTTAAGTGCATGGTCACAAATTGTCCAAGAAAGTGGTCTTCATGGTTACCTCAAGCCGAATGGTGGTACAATACCAACTTCCACCATTCGCTTAAGTAAAGCCCGTTTGAAACCCTTTATGGGTATGTACCCAACCAAATCGACATAGGCGTGCCGTCAAGTATAAGGACCGAAGCCATGGACGAATGGCTCAAGTAGAGACACACGGCTATGCTTCGCATCAAGGAGAATTTAAGTAAGCCTCAAGAGAGGATGAAATTATATGACAACAAGAAAAGAGTTGAGAGGAAATTTGAAATCGGAGATCAAGTATATCTAAAATTACAACCGTACCAACAAACCTCACTATCTTTGAATAAAGGTGTGAAACATAATTCAAGGTACTACGGACCATACGAAGTGTTGGAAAAAATAGGTGAGGTGGAGTATCGGTTGAGATTACCGCACGGACGGGTCCCAAATACATCTGGTTTTTCACGTTTCGCAATTTAAGAAGAAGATTGGGGAGAAGAAAGTAGTAGTGCTAGCCTTATCACTTATAGGACTGGAAGGGAAGTTGCAAGTAGAATCGGTGGCGGTTTTACAAAGAAGACGAGTGAAAA
This sequence comes from Juncus inflexus, assembly GCA_024447665.1. NCBI lineage: Eukaryota > Viridiplantae > Streptophyta > Magnoliopsida > Poales > Juncaceae > Juncus > Juncus inflexus. The sequence continues at coordinate 4,700,872 of JAJHPC010000001.1, read as the reverse complement.
GAGGAAATGCGGTGGTGGTACAACTCTTAATCCGATGGTCGAATTTGCCGAACGGAGATGCGACTTGGGAAGACTATAACACTATTATGGAGAGGTTTCCTAATTTTAAACCTTAAGATCAAGGTTTTTATGGGGGGAGTAATGTAACAATTGTAAGAAATATAATAAAATGTAATAATAATAATAAAAGTATAGGGGTGAAATAATAAAAAGTCTAGTTAAGAGTGGGTAGAGGCAGGGAGGTCACGTGACTCATTAAAATAGTCAGGTCACAAGATTGTATAAGGTTGGTGCACCAGTGGTCTATGCACCGCATCTACTTTTTGAGTCACTAGGAATGGATAGAAGCTAGTATAAAGAGGGAGAAGTCCAGTTCAGTCAATGGTGATTATTGTAAATCATCTTTCCACTGTATAAGATTTGTTCTTTCTTTTCTTGATTGAATCTTGAGTCAATTTCCCAATTAACCTCTTAATTGGGCGAAATTCCACCAATTAACAATAGAAGTTGTTACAGAATGGTGGGGCAAGTACCGTACCACTAGGATATTCTAGTGGCTGTTGTTGTCGGATTCTTGATTCGATTTGGATTCTTGATTCGATCTGGTTGCAGTTCTTAATTCGGATCTTGTTCTCGGGTTCTTGATTCGATCTAGATTCTTCATTAGATCTCGATTCTTATGGGGGGAGTAATGTAACAATTGTAAGAAATATAACAAAATGTAATAATAATAAAAGTATAGGGGTGAAATAATAAAAAATCTAGTTAAGAGTGGGTAGAGGCAGGGAGGTCACGTGACTCATTAAAATAGTCAGGTGACATGATTGTATAAGGTTGGTGCACCAGTGGTCTATGCACCGCATCTACTTTTTGAGTCACTAGGAATGGATAGAAGCTAGTATAAAGAGGGAGAAGTCCAGTTCAGTCAATGGCGATTATTGTAAATCATTTTTCCACTGTATAAGATTTGTTCTTTCTTTTCTTGATTGAATCTTGAGTCAATTTCTCAATTAACCTCTTAATTGGGCGAAATTCCACCAATTAACAATAGAAGTTGTTACAGAATGGTGGGGCAAGTACCGTACCACTAGGATATTCTAGTGGTTGTTGTTGTCGGATTCTTGATTCGATTTGGATTCTTGATTCGATCTGGTTGCAGTTCTTAATTCGGATCTTGTTGTCGGGTTCTTGATTTGATCTGGATTCTTCATTAGATCTCGATTCTTGATTCGATCTGGTCGCAGATTCAAGGTGAGTCGGATCTTGATTTGGATATTGTTGTGTGATGAAATAGCTCAATTTTAGCATAACTTTGCTCGAACAGATCTATTCAGATAAATTTTCGTGATTAGATATGGAAATCAAAGGCTCTGATATCAATTGTCATGAACCGAGATCGATTCATGACGATTTAGTGGATTTCTTGATTGAATTTCTGGACAAATTATTTTTTTTGAGGGATATTTTTGGGTAAAATAAGAATACAAGCTCCGAAAGAGCAAAACAAGATACAAAGAAAAATAACGCTCAAACATAATATTCAATACTCAACGCACACACTCTCTCTCCAGTACACTATTTCTATTTATACTAATATGTTCTACCATTTAATACATGTACATGAACAAAAATATAAAAATGAACTAAAAAACTCTAGCAGACCAACATTAAATGCATACTCCGAAACAGAGCTTCAAACTCAAAACATGAATTTTATGCACATAAGCCCCTGAAATATTTAATATTATGAATAGATCCAATTCGTTACATCTTGATTTTGATTGGTGAGTTGCACAACTAAATCTGTAGTATATATATTTGTTTTAATTTCTAGTTTTTTATTACTGCGTTTTCATCGAGAACTATTTGATTTTACTGTTCAGCTTAATTAGTTTTTCTTTCTTCACAATTTTCTAAACTTAATATTCCATGTGTTTGTTGGTAATATTCTATTTTTATACTAGTATTCCATTTTTTGAGAAAATATTCTATTTTAATGTACAAATATTCTATTTTCCATAGGGTAAGTGAAGGTATGGCGGTGGAAGCATTCTTCTTGGTGTCGTTCTCATAATTTGTGTCAATAGTATTTTTTTTTTCAGCAACTAAATGATTACGGAAAGTCTCCACTTCCAGCACTTAAATGTAGAGAAACACAATATTTAGCTAGAGGTTTGTTAACTAAATAAAATACTACATTTTCTTTTTTTCATTCATTTATGCTCATATTGTAATTATTGATATTTTGTTCGATTAAATTGTAAAAAGAACAGATGATAAGTGGCGGAATTGAGTGGTTGGTGATATATTTCCACCTGAAATTGGCGATCAAGTAAGTTCAATTATTATTCTAAAATAATATTTTTGTGATTTTTTATTTAAATGTGTATTTTTTTTTTCATTTAGGTCCCTGCAGATGAAGTATTGAACTGGCCATTTTCTTTCAATCGATGAATTTACCCATGACTGGCGAATCCAAAATCATAAAAAAAAAATCTTCTTTTCTAATCAACCATGACTAGAATGTGGGATATAAGTATATCTTGTTTGTATGGAGTATTTTGATTAAATTTAGTATATATTTTGTTCAAATATGATCTTATTATTATTATTTGCTTGATGATTGAAATGCTTATAAAATAAGAATATAAATTTTGCTATTAAAATATAAAATATGAACATATCATGTTTTTATCCGTGATAAAAAGTGTGATATTGATCTGTAAGTAATTAAGCATGGTTCCAACCGTGTTAACGAACTCGCGGTTAAAACCGTATTAAGATATTAGAACATAAACATGGTTTAAACCATGAAAATGAAATCATGTAATATTTACAAGCAATTTCGAAACCGTGAGTATAAACGCTTATCACGTATGAAGATACCACGGTTTCATAACCGTGTGAAGACGTGATTTATCATTATTTAAACTGTATATATGAGTTACGATCCTATTGAACATATCCTGTTCAAGTAATGTTGTTTGCCCCAATAATATTAAGAGAAGCTCCTTATATGAAAATTTGAGTTTTAATATAGAAGGCTAATCTACTCCTCAGAAAACAATAAATTTCTCCCCAATCCTTTGACAAAGTCGGCAGGACTAACTTATATTAGTTATAAAATAAAGAATAAAAGAATAATAGAAAAGAGAGAATTGGAAGGAGTGAATTGCATTGAATTATGGATTAATAATACAATAGTCACTGCCCTCTTTATATAGTAGAGGGTAAGTGCTGGCTAAGAAATCTCTTGCCTGATTTAGAATTATAATAAAGAAAATAATCTAATATCAATACAATAAAATATACAACAGTAAATATCTTGCCACAACTTTTACAAGCAATTCCTAATTTATCTTTGCTTAGGGGTCATGTATTGAGCATCCACATTAATTATATTCATAACACTCCCCCTTAGATGTTCATATTTCGTAAGCATTAGAAGCAACCTCATTAAAAAACTTGCTAGGAAAACCTTGGCGAAAGAAAAAGAGTACATCGGGTATTATCGTTATTTCTCATTATTTCATATATTTAATATGCCTCGTTAAAATCTTACTAGGTAAAACCCTATGAGCAAAATTTTCTAATGAAGGAAAAAGAGTGCATCATCATTATATATATTACGCACAAAATCTGTCTCGTTAAAAACCTTGCTAGGAAAACTCATTGGGAAAAAAATCATAAACAAGGAAAAAAGAGTGCAGTGCATATTATTTCTCTCCCTCTTATATGCAAACTATATGTGAGATGTCAAAGTCCAATCTCTGTAATATATGCTTATGAAGAGATCTGTTGGATCATCATTTGAGGAGATTCATTAAATATTCATTTCACAATCATCATGTTCATGCATGAAAATAACTCAGCATCATTTATTTCAATTGTCAATATATCGAACAAGTTATCTTGATGATCTTAACGGATGTGATTGCTCCACATTATATCATTGTAATAGATGGATTATGAAACAATAACTCATTCAGGAAAATAATATTCAATTTAATCTTACATTATTTTGAATAATATGGTAGATTTTGGAGTTCTTCGGGAGTACTATAAAGTTTTAAATCATCAATATATATATCAACATTCAAAAGGTAAATATATAGTTTCCTATATGTAATTTTGATCAATTACATAACAATCATTCAACAAATATTCGTTATAGCAATTTTACCACATATCTCAATATTGCATTAATTCGTACAAAGAACTTTGTAATTTAATAAATTAAATTTCTCGACAGTTTGAAATGCTTCAGGCATTCTAAATCTTTCAGGGATTTTCATTAACATATTGCAATCAAATGAGATATGAATAATTTTCTATTACGCTAATGAGTCCTCCAGGGGCGATACAATTAGAAATATAATTGCATATCACAATTTAATTTTCTCATTACATATTCTTAAAATACCCTATTATAAGTTATACCCGCTTATAAGTTATCGTTATACAATGCCAGGTATTTGCACTACATGTCCATAATATTGTTTTTCACTAGTGAAAATAATGATGCTTTAATCACATCTTTCAATTTGGTCAATACTTTATCTGTCGACATTAAACAAATAATTTTAATTCTAGATCGTCATTTTCATTTATTATATCCATTGCAATTGCATATATAAATTTTGATTAATCGTAATTTTATTCGGTTTCATATTTATTCTAGTAGAGACATAATTTATTGAGATCTCATAATTTCTAATATTATCAGTATTGTTAGATACATAAACCTCTTCTGGGGTAACTTGCTCGTCATTGTCTTCTACTCTATTTCAAATAATTCCGCAATCCAACATTTCTCTTACTGCCTACTCTATCACCTCCTTTTGGTGATGCGCGTAACAATAGGGTCCACTTGAACCGATTTCGATTCGGTCTCGAGCGGGATAGTGTGATCACAGGACCGAGGCGGTGGAAGTGTTTTCGGCTCTTGAAAAATGGAGCTATAGGTCTCGAGTAAACTATCTAGCTCATTTTTGGCTGCACATTTTCTGAAGTAAGGTTTTGTACTCCATCTGTTTGGACTTTCTCTGTTTCAATCGGCACTAATTTTGATGCAACAGCCAAGGATGTTGAAATCCCAGTTTTAGGGCATTTATTGGTTGGGTTCTCGGATTTAGAAGTTAGAATTTCTAAAATCTTGGTTTTTGGACATTTAATCTTTGGATTCTCGGATTGAAGGGTCTGAGGATATGAATTCTCAAATTCTAGTCATTTAATCTTTGAGTTTCCGATTTTTAAATCTTAGGAAATACCTTCCAGGTTGTAAAGATATGCTATCTAACGGAATTGATTTCTCTCTAACACACATCTCAATTCATCTCCCTCTACCAACCGAGCTTCACCCCCTCTAATGGCTTCCCCATCCTCTCTAAGCTCCAATCTTCTCTCTCCTTCGTAAAAAGACACTACCCGCTGTAAATAGTCAAACTCCATCAGGCTTAGGGGTGTCATTCAATCCACCCCATATACCACATCCACCGATCCCAACTCTAACACTCGTAAGTTCGCTCTCGCCATGAATCCTTGCATCTCCCATTGAAATCCTTCGCAAATCGAATCACAAATCACACGTGAACCATTGGCAATGGTGACCCTCAATGGTGATGGGAAAACTTGAGTTAGACCCAATACTTTTGCAAATTGCGGGTCGATAAATGAGTGGGTACTCCCACTATTCAAGAGAATGGTGAAAGCTCTTTTCTTTGCTCGCTTCCATCCACCATGTGAACGGTCCCATTCCTCCTCTCTTCGCAATCGTGCCCCTTAACGAATGGCGCCTCGCACCAAAAACACAACTTGTTGGCTCGCCTCTCCGCTTTTAAGGCATCCCAATTCGGTGTGGGTTTTGGTTGAGGCTTAACCATTTGAGAAAACTTTCCCATTTTTCCTCCAAAAGATTGGTTCTTGGATATATTTTTCGCCCGTCGTTGTATCTCAAGGATCTTATAATGTTGGATCGCGTTCTTATATGCCTCACATAATATCTTAGGTCTCGAAAGAATCACATACGCCTTCAATTCCTCTTGAAGCCCCGACACAAAGCAATTCTTGAAAAATTCTTCATCTAGAGCCGTGTACCTAGTCCACATGTTGCCTCGCAATTTTTTGAACCGAAGATGGTGCTTCTCGACCGTACCAGTTTGTTCGAGCGTATGGAATTCTCCTTCTAATCCGGTTACCGGTTGGTCCTCAAACTGCCGGCACAAATCCACCACGAACTCGCTGAATGTACTAATACTATGCCCGAACCGATGGCCTAAGTACCATTCTTCCGCCTCTCCCGTTAAGGAAAGAACGGCAAAATCTACTTGTTGACAATCCGGTACCTTGCACACCCTAAAACAGAGCTCGCATTTCATGATCCACCCTCTTGGATTTGATGGTGTTATTCTCTAGGCCAAAGTGTTTGTGACCTAGTTGATGGATTGTAATAATAAACATAATATTTATTCTAAGATATTTCATATAATATGTGCGTATAGGTTATTTTAATATAATTAAAATAAAACATGAATATGCAATTCAGCTTTATGTCATCAAAGTGCGTGACTTTGATAGTAAAACTATAAAGTGTTATGAATGCTATTCCAAATCGTCCCTGGTCATTTATAGGATATTTGTGGAGACAAATATACTTGCAGATACAAATAAATATATATATTTATATACAAGCTACAAATGTACACCAGTATATTAGTTGACTGATGATTATGTTTTACTGATCATGGATAAATAGTTATCAAGTCATTAACATAGGTATATGTTAGAGACCATATACTGGACTGACCCGCCACAAGAATGCTACGTGTTTTACATCATTAGCGATTCTTGTAACATAAAGTATTTATAGTCCTTTGACCTGAGATTGTCTCGGTTCCCAACATGAGTAAATTTATACTTTAATATAATCTAATACTACCTTTAACCGGGTGGTCATAACGGTTATGATTAGGTATACAATGAATCATGTAGAGGGATGAGTGCAATCAAGATGGGATTTGTTCCTCTCATAAATGAGAGAGATATCTTTAGGCCTCTTGATGAATTGAACTTAAGAAATGTATGGTCATACTCAAATGAATTAATAAGAGTTATTAATGTCATTTGTTCTTGGTCAGTTTAATTTGGGATCAAGAAATATTAATCGATTTATATAAGGATGGCATATTACATGCCTTATGATCGATATAGATATAGCGTGACAAAGGGACGAAATATGTGATTGTTGATTAGGTAAATCGTATCACCGATATTCACTTAAATTGGGTAGTCATGATGGCTTGCTAGAGTCCGCTCCTAATTTATAGACTGTCAAGTTTATTGCCAACATTAAGTGAACCTACAGGGTCACACACAAAGAAAAAACTGAAATGGGCGCAGAAAATTTGATGGTGTTTATATTTGATATATTTGTTGATATGTGTTGATATAATGAGAGAGTTTATTAGGCATAACACATACATCATTGAGATGAAGGAGTTCATCGTCCATCATGAATACATCATTAAGATGACAAGTTTATTTTAAAACACACATCATGGCAATGAAAGAGTTCATCGATTTCTATATATGGAGATAAGATTTCCAAATACAATCTAAGAAAAATTTCATGGAGATGAAACATATATTAGGAAATCTTTTTGTTAGTTCGTAAAGATCAAGGCCATGATATATCATTGTTATTATCTTTATTCTATTAGTACATGTGATGTTCTTTGAATATTGCATAATAACATATAATATTAAATAAAATCCCTCAAAACAATGTTAAGTCATGAAGTGCCTTCCATAAGTCTAAATCTCTCGATACTCTGATCGACCCTGCATAGGTCATGCCAAAGCTGGGTATGTAGGGACAATCTTAGGAGGAGAGAATGTGGGAAACGGGAGCCAACATAGGTCATGCCAAAGCTGAGTGTGTTGGGTACTATTTTGCCGATGATTAGACATGGTTTGACTTAACTGGGCTATCAAGTCGGACATGGGCTCGGGGCATACGATAGGATATATACGTCAGACATATGATGCTTATCCTATGTTGTTCAAGAGTTGTATGAGATACAATTGGAATTATTCCTACCTAAATAAGTTAACTTCTGGGCGATGAGCCAAAGCTCACTTAGGACTTAATTGAAATATGGATCTTGTCTCACTATGAAACTTCATGGAGGTGAATCAATGCGATTAAGGGTTATTGATTGGATTAAAAATAGTGGGAGCCATTATATATTTAAAGAATAATAGTCTTTGCATATTATTCAAATCGAATAGTTTATCTATTTATGTCTCACAATAGGTCCTTGAGAAGGACAGATAACATAAGATGCTAATAATCGTTAACATGAACTTGGACAAATATTGTCAATAATGCTCTCGTGCTTAAAAGGAACGTAAAAAGTACTCCCAAAGATAAGGGCAAGATGTTGTCGAGGCTTCGCCCTTAGGTAAGAAATTAGTATCTTTTGCAGTGAATCGGTTCATTGAAAGAAACCATAATTTCTCAAGAAGATATGAAAAAGGGAATGAAAGGATAGTGTGACTACCGCTTCAAGTATTTTTGTTATAGAAATTAACTTGTCTATTTCACATCATGTGTATTAGATACACGATGTGAGTCACACATTTGTGAAAATGTGCTGACAAAGTTGTAGACTATTGAGTAAATATGATGTTATTAACATATGAGTGACAAATGTAGCAAAAGTTGTTGCATTTTCTCAAGTAACTCATTTATTTACATTGTCTTTTTGGACTTATCGCCGACATAAATAATTGTTATTTAATGTTGACAATAAATTTTGTATTATCTATAGTTCGAGTTTATCTATGAATGGTTATTAATTTATTATTGAGAATAATAATTTCACCATTCACAAAGGTCATTTTTCTTTGGAAATGTTCGAATAGAAAAATTACCTTATGTTTTATATCGAACAAGATAATTATAAGTCCATCTATAACATCAATATTAAGTATTTAAATCTAGCATTGTCGCTTGGTCTACTTAAATAAGATGAACATTTATTAAATTCATAAAGATGGATTTTCAAATTCATTTGATTTTGAATCATTTGAAACATGTGTAACTTATTTATTAGACAAGATGACATATACGTCTTTCACAAAGTAACGTGAAAGCAAGTAACTTATTGGCTCTCATACATAGTAACGTATGTTCATCAATGAGTGAAGGTGCTAGAGAAAACTACTTCATCACTTTATTCAAACAATAAATTTGAATATTTTGAAAAGTTCAAAACTTTCAAATAATGAAATAGACAATAAACTTGGCTTTGAAAAATCAAATTTCTTTGATGAGATTGAGACGTTGAGAATCAAGTGTTTGATGATCATGATAATGGTATCAAACTTTATTAGATATAGTTCGATTATGATGAGTCAAATATATCTTCTATTTCTTTCGGGGTTACGCTCTTATTGCGTTCGTACTGAATATAATTCCTTCTACAGCAGTTGTAAAAGACTCCATATGCGATATGGATTGGTAGGTGTATCAGATTGTCTTTTATCAAGATTTGAGGATATGATACTTAATTGAAGCATCATGCATCTAATCGGATTATTGTTTATTGTGTAATATCCTAAGAAAAGTAAAGGATATTATTTCTATAATTAATATGAGAATAAAGTGTTTGTTACTCGAAAATTATATCTCTTTGGAAGAAGTGTTTCCAAAAGAATTAGTGGGAGTAAATTTGAAAAGTTCAAATTCCACATACTGACAGTAATGCTCGGATGGAAATTAATTCGGATTTCAACTAGTGATTGAGTCTACAATTAATTAACTAGACTCTCAAGATGTTGAAGAGTCTGAGTATAAATGTATTCATGTAGATCTATTATAATTTATCGCAGGCCCGAAAAATATAGATTTTTCGTGTCTAATGATAAAAATTCCGTGCTCATAGATGATGAGTCCAAATTCTACTAATAGACTATGATGAGTCAAGGCTCCAATGGTTAGAGACTTTGAAAGTTGAGATGTAATCCATGTCAGACAATCAAGTTTTGAATTTGATTGATTAATTAGATGGAAATACGGTTTTAAAAGAAAGACCGACATTGATAATGTGCAAACATATAATGCATGATTTGTGGTTAAGTTAAACTCATAGTATAGACTATGATAATATTTTTCAAGGCTATAAAAATTCCGTGTCAGACAATCAAGTTTTGAATTTGATTGATCCATCAGATGGAAATACGGTTTTAAAAGAAAGACCGACATTGATAATGTGCAAACATATAATGCATGATTTGTGGTTAAGTTAAACTCATAGTATAGACTATGATAATATTTTTCCAAGTCATCATGCTTATGTATTTCATAATTTTCTAGGGCATATGTTCATAGTATGACTATAAAAGATGCCAAGTGGATGTCAAGACATTGTTTCTTAATAGAAACATATGAAAGTATGTATATGATACAACTTGAGAGTTTTGTCTATCCTAAAAAATTTTGAAACGAGTTTGCAAGTTGCATAAATTCATTTATGAATTAAAGCAAACATCTCTAGGTGAATATTTATTATTTGATGAAATAACCAAATAGTTTGGTTTTATCAGAAATTAAAGATAAATCTTATGTTGACAAGAAATTCAGTGGGAGCATAATTACATATGATGTGAATTAAGTGTAACAAGCACACATAAGTTTAATCTTAGTGAAAATCACTAAATAATAATCAAGAGTATGATTATATACTTGAGAAGGATAAAGTATTCTTCTTAGATTATGGTTGACATAAAAATATGCAAAGTATTTGCATATGACAATGTTTGATAATCCATTTAAGAACCCAATCCCATAAATGATGGTGATCATGTTAGGTCAACTGGTATGTGATACCACATAGATCAGTGAGTATGAGATACTTGGTTGATTTGGCCTAGTGCAAGTGGGAGATTGATGGTGTTATGCCCTAGGCCAAAGTGTTTGTGACCTAGATGATGGATTGTAATAATAAACATCATATTTATTCTAAGATATTTCATATAATATGTGCATATAGGTTATTTTAATATAATTAAAATAGACCATGAATATGCAATTTAGTTTTATGTCATCAAAGTGCGTGTCTTTGATAGTAAAACTATAAAGTGTTATGAATGTTATTCTAAATCGTCCCTGATCATTTATAGGATATTTGTGGAGACAAATATACTTGCAGATACATATAAATATATATATTTATATACAAGCTATAAATGTATACCAGTATATTAGTTGACTGATGATTATGTTTTACTGATCGTGGATAAATAGTTATCAAGTCATTAACATAGGTATATGTTAGAGACCATATATTGGACTGACCCGCCATAAGAATGCTACATGTTTTACGTCATTAGTGATTCTTGTAACATAATGTATTTATAGTCCTTTGACCTGAGATTGTCTCGGTTCCCAACATGAGTAAATTTATACTTTAATATCATCTAACACTGCCTTTAACCGGGTGGTCATAACGGTTATGATTAGGTATACAATGAATCATGTAGAGGGATGAGTGCAATCAAGATGGGATTTGTTCCTCTCATAAAGGAGAGAGATATCTTTAGGCCTCTTGATGAATTGAACTTAAGAAATGTATGGCCATACTCAAATGAATTAATAAGAGTTATTAATGTCATTTGTTCTTGTTCAGTTTAATTTGGGATCAAGAAATATTAATCGATTTATATAAGGATGACATATTACATGCCTTATGATCGATATAAATATCGCGTGACAAAGGGACGAAATACGTGATTGTTGATTAGGTAAATCGGATCACTGATATTCGCTTAAATTGGGTAGTCATGATGGCTTGCTAGAGTCCGCTCATGATTTATAGACTGTCAAGTTTATTGCCAACATAAGTGAACCTACAGGGTCACACACAAAGAAAAAACTGAAATGGGCGCAGAAAATCCTAGTGACTTATATGATGAGTTGCATAAGAATGTCACAAAATATATTGTCATCTTATGTGATAAGATGTGATATATATGTATATAAAGACTATGAGCACAAAAGATCATGTAATCTAGAAGATTCTAGATGATGACATATGGATAATGATGAGTGATGTCATACACATATTTTAGTGTGAAGAGACATGACTCTTCATCTCTATATAAGGACATAGAGGGCTCCAAATTCACAAGACAACACATCATTCTCTCTCTCATTATTTCTCATTCTCTTTTGTGACACAAAAGAGAGAAAATATACTTTCTAATTTGTATGAAAAAATTATGAAAGGGTGCTTTCCTTTTGTATGACAAAAATGAAAGAGTGTGATTATATGAGAGGAATTATATACATCTTTTGTGAGATAAAATAAGAAGAGTTTTCTTATGCAAGAGGAGAACAAGCTACTAGCATATATATTGTTCTTCTTCCCGTTTTAAGAAGTTTGTTTGTGTGGACACCGGTAGAGGTGTTCGTACTTTCGGCGCTTGTGATTTATTTGGCCTAAGAAGATGAAAACGGTTTGTTGAGAGTTTTGGTGGAGACCGATTGTGTGTGCGGTAGAGGACTTCTGCACGATCCGACCTAGATGGCCTAGATGGACGTAAAATCGGTTAGGACGGTAACCGGTTTAGAGACGCATGGACAACATGCATGGTTTGAGCGTCATGGATTAAGCGTAATCCGAAAGGTATCTTTAAGATTGGTTTTGGACGAAATTTTTATTTTCCGCTGCGTTATGCACGTCCGAAACCCAACAGGATTGGTACCTTGAAAATACGGGATCTCGACCTTAGACGTGATTGAAACTCGAACCCTCTTGCCCTCGGTGTAGCATAACCCTTGAGGCCGTGCTCCGAAGTTTGCTTCGCCTCCAAACACGTATCTCCCTGCCCCCCTTTCAAGTTTTGGTGGTCCGACGATCTTGCCGATCCGTCCTCCGTGGAATCGGAACCCTTCCTCTTCTGTTGCGCCTCCAAACGTTCAAACCGAGATAGCATCTCAATCATCATTTGCTCCAATCGCTTGTGACCGAATTCAAGATCTCCCATTCTTGAGTCGAGGTGGTGGTTATCCTGGGCCGCACCTGGCTGGCCGTCAATGGATCAGGTTTGAGATCAGGTTTTTGTAGGATTAGTGCCTTATGCCAAATGTATTTGTGCTAGGAAATGGATTATGTATTAAGACATTATTATATATTCAATAAATGTTGTTTCTTATATATCTGTGTGTATGGGTTGTGAATGTAAATATCTTATATCAACCATGAATGACACTTCAGGTTCACGTCATCAGAATACGTGATTTTGATAGTAGAACTGTGAACCAATGAATGACATTCTAAACTATCCTTAGTGAACCAACGAAATAATTAATTATTGGATAATTGATTGAACAAAATAGTACCACAATGAAGTAGTTTCGTTCCCAACGGAATAGATATGGAAACTGTAATAACCTTATCTGCTAAGTATTTCGTAATTCCGTTGGCAACGGAATACGCACAGATTAGGATTTTTAGTTATGGTAACTGAGCAATCATTCGCCTCTCTCTCTAGTATAAATAAAGGGTAGAGTTTCTCTATTAAATAGACAATTCAGAAGCCTTAGAGCCCGTCTAATACACAAAAAGAGAGAGAGAGAGTTTTGAGTTATTTTCGGAAAGTATTTTCGGACTCGTCTAACCGAGTCCGGTTATTCCGTGTGTCTGAAGTTCGACGTGGATACGAGTATATGCCTTCTACTTTGAAAACTAGTGAAAGATCAGTTTCTTTACCCTATGAGAAGCAAGAAACTCGTTCGAGTCAAGATTCAGGAACGAGAAGGTTGCGCGTCAGAAAAGTTCAGATCTACATCCGTTCTTCGTCTCACGGATCAGGAAGATCCGAGGTATAAATTTTAATAGCTAATCCCATACTTTTATTCCCTTAAGGATGATTCTAAGGCAGGTTAAATCCATAGGTGCCGCTACGCATGTAACAGACATGGCTATGAATTTCTCATCAGTGTCAATAGAGCGTTCGTTAAGGAATAATAAATTTAGTAAATTCTAGTATAATAAATTTTTGGATTTTGAAAATGTTATTTCAAAACATCACGGAAATAGTTTATAGGAATATAATATTGGATATTATGATTTTCTAGAGTTTCAAAAATTAGTTTTTCGGAATCTGTTTTGGAAACGGAACTAAAATTAAAGGTAACTGAAAAGTCAGCGTTATTCTGTTCCGAAGGGAATAGTTCCATTCAGAACATAATATGCCGAAATGTTCGCCAGAATTATTCAGCGTTATTCTGTTGAGAACAGAATAGTTCCGTTCCCAACATAATAAGGTTGCTTTTGCGAGAAACCCTATTTTTTGTTCTATAAGGAATTTAATTTGTTTAAATATGGTATGAGCCTTAGATCTGTGATTGTTCTGTGTTGTAATCTTGTGTGAATGCTTGTATTTTATTTAATATCTATGGCAACCTGTGAGTTGTCCAAAGTTGTAATTATAGCAACCAGTGAGTTGTCCGAAATTGTAAACTATATTTTCTAGTAATAGGATAGTTAGGAATGATATTATGTCAAGACAAGAAGAGGATTTTGGTGCAATCTTCGAAAGATGGCATTGGGTCTTCGCACACATACAACGAAGGGTTCTTTGAAGGTTCACCTACAACCTAGAGATAGATCTAGGATTAGGAACCTCATAATCGCTCATGAGGATTAGGTTCATACTATATTTATCTTGTTTCTGTGATTTTTATTTTTTTATAAATCTAAAAACAAAATCCTTCAGAATATTAATTAATGAAGTGTCTCCCATGTTACTGTAACCCTCAGTACTCAGACAGTTTTCCACATGGGTCATGCCGGAGCTGGAAGTAGTGACTAGCACAGGTCATGCCTGAGCTGAGTGTGCTAGAAATTGCTTTGTCGATAACTCATACATGGTTAAACTTAACTGAGCAAGTAAGTCAGACTTGGGCTCAGGGCACAAGATGGGATAAAACACCGAATATAAGATACTCATTTTAACTTGTAGAATAATGGCAAACAATAATAGTTCAACTGGGTTGAATTTGCGATCTATCCTTGAGAAGGATAAGCTCAATGGGTCTAACTTCCTTGATTAGTTTAGAAACCTGAGAATTGTTCTCAAGGCTAACAATAAACTATATATCATAGAAGAGGCGTACCCAGAGGAACCAGAACAGGGAGCCACAATGGCTATCCGGGACGCATATCCTAAAGATGTTAAAGATGGCACAGAGGTAGCTTGTCTCATGCTAGCGACCATGACCTCCGAGCTTCAGAAGCAACTGGAGGACATGGGTGTGCACGATATGATCGTGACTCTCAAGAAAATGTTCAAAGAGCATGCTAGAGTTGAGCGCTACAAAGCAACCATCTCTCTAACTTATATGAAGATAGCTGAAGGTTCGTCTGTGAGTGCTCATGTACTCAAGATGAAGAGCTACCTTGATCAATTGGAGAGGCTTGGTTCGGCTAAGCCCAGAGAATTGGTTGTTGACATAATTCTCGGGTCGTTGCCTCCTAGTTTTAAGCAATTCATCATGAACTATAATATGCATCAGATGGAGAAATCCATCACTGAGTTGCATGGGATGTTTAAGAACGCTCAGGAGGAAATGAAGATAAATTTGTCAAGGACGTCCTAATGGTTCACAAGAAGAAGGGTAAGAAGACCGGGAACAAGAGCAAGGGTAACGGCAGGTGTTGCCTAAACCTAAGATCAAGAAAGACAAGGAGGGAGTTTGCTTCCATTGCAACAAGGTTGGCCATTAGAAGAGAAACTGCAAACTCTATCAGGACGAAATCAAGAAGGGTAGTGTACTACCGCTTCAGGTATTTTTATTATTAAAACTAATTCACTTACTCTTAAATCTTAGGTATTGGATACCGGATGTGGTACTCACATTTGTAATGATGTGCAGGGACTACAAAGGAGTAGAAGATTAGTTAAGGGTGACGTCGACTTGCGTGTGGGAAATGGAGTAAGAGTTGCTGCATTAACCGTAGGAATTTATTTATTGACTTTGCCTAGTGGACTTGTATTAGTACTTAAAATTATTATTTTGTACCCGCTATGAGCAGAAATATTATTTCTATTTCTATTCTAGCTTTAGATGGTTATAAATTTGTTATTGAGAATAATAATTGTTCTATCTTAAAGAATAATCTTTTCTATGGAAATGTTCTATTAGAAAGAGGTCTTTACGTGCTAGATCTTAAGAAAGAGAATTATAAGTCCATATATAACATTAATACCAAACAATTTAAACCGAATGACTCAAATATGACATACCTCTGGCACAGTCGCTTAGGCCATATAAATGAGAAACACATTTCTAAACTCCACTCTCAGGGACTTTTAGACTCATTTGATTTGGAATCATTTGAGACCTGCGAGTCTTGTTTACTTGGCAAGATGACTAAGAAACCCTTTATAAAAGTTGGTGAAATTGTCAATGACTTATTAGAACTCATACATACTGATATATGTGAACCAATGAGTATGTCGGCTAGAGGTGAGTATCAGTACATCATAACTTTCACGGACGAATTCAGTAGATATGTTTATGTCTACCTAATGAAGCACAAGTCTGAATCCTTTGAAGTGTTCAAAGAATTTAAGAATGAAGTACAAAATCAACTTGGCAAGAAGATTAAAGCACTTCAATCCGATCGAGGACGCGAATATCTAAGTAAAGAATTTGAGGATCATCTCAGAGAATGTGGAATAGTTTCACAACTGACTCCTCCAGGAACTCCTAAGTGGAATGGGGTGTTCGAAAAAAGGAACCGAACCTCATTGAATATGGTTCGATCAATGATAAGACAAACGAATCTTTCAACGTCTTTCTGGAGTTATGCTCTTGAGAGAGCTGCTCCGTCAAAGGTGGTTTAAAAGACACCATATGAGATATTGATGGGGAATAGCCCCAAGTTATCTTTTCTTAAGATTTGGGGATGTGAGGCTTATGTCAAACGTCAAGCTTCCGATAAGCTCGGACCCAAATCTGATAAGTGTATGTTCGTGTAAATAAAGAGACAAGAGGATATTACTTTTACAACCCATCGGAAAATAAAGTGTTTGTTGCCCGCAATGGTGCTTTCATAGAAAGAGAATTTGTCTCCATGAGTAGCAGTGGGAGTAAAGTACAACTCGAAGAAATCCGAGACTCACCTACAGTTATAGAATCTGTGACGGAAGACCAAAACAAGCTCTCAAAGAGTTTATGAGCTTGAAACACAATAGACTCAACGTAGATCTAGTAGGATTCGTTATGAGCCCGAGAGATACGGATTTCTTGTGTCTAATGATGATGATGTGATATTCATAGATGATGAACCCACGTCCTACCAAGATGCTATGAAGAGTCCCGACTCTCAAAAATGGTTAGAGGCCATGAGAGCCGAGATGCAATCCATGCAAGACAATAAAGTTTGGAATTTGATCGATCTATCCGAAAGCTTGAAGACCATCGGATGTAGGTGGGTCTTCAAGAAGAAGACTGACGTGGATGGAAAGATACAAACCTACAAATCAAGGCTTGTTGCAAAAGGTTTCAAACAAGTTCATGGTATTGACTATGATGAAACTTTCTCACCTATAGCTATGCTTAAATTCATCAGAATTCTATTAGCCATAGCAGCATATTATGACTATGAAATATGGCAAATGGATGTCAAAACAGTTTTCCTAAATGAAAATTTGACTGAGGACGTGCATATGATGCAACCCGAGGGTTTTGTCGATCCTAAGAATTCTTGTAAGGTTTGCAAGCTTCAGAAATCCATCTATGGATTGAAGCAAGCGTCTCGAAGCTGGAACCTTCATTTTGATGAAGTCATCAAAAAATTTGGTTTTACCAAAAGTGAAGGTGAGCCTTGTGTTTA
The DNA here is from genome assembly GCA_024447665.1 of Juncus inflexus. NCBI lineage: Eukaryota > Viridiplantae > Streptophyta > Magnoliopsida > Poales > Juncaceae > Juncus > Juncus inflexus. The sequence continues at coordinate 4,682,963 of JAJHPC010000001.1, read as the reverse complement.
CATGAAGTTCAGTGGGAACACGGTATATTCCTGGTGCTTTACGTAGATGACATATTACTCATGGGAAATGACGTCCCAACATTATTGAACGTCAAGAAATAGTTGGCAGATAATTTCTCGATGAAAGACCTAGGAGAAGCCTCCTACGTGCTAGGAATCAGGATCTTTAGAGATAGATCTAGAAGCCTTATAGGTCTGAGTCAAAGAACATACATAAATAAGGTCATGAAACGGTTCAGAATGTAAGAATCCAAGAAAGAATTTTTGCCCTTGTCACATGGTATTTCTCTTAGTAAGACGCAATGTCCTACAAGTGAGCAAGAACGAAGACGAATGAATAAGATCCCATATGCTTTAGCTATAGGATCTATCATGTATGCCATGATATGTACTAGTCCAGATGTGTCATACTCATTGAGCGCAACAAGCAAGATTTCAGTCTAATCGAGGTGAAAGTCACTGCATTGCTGTTAAAAGAATCCTTAAGTACTTACGAAGAACTAAGGACCTGTTCCTAGTCTATGGAGGTGTGGAAGATGAGCTCGTTGTAAAGGGTTACACCGACGCAATCTTCCAGACAGACTCAGACGACTTTAGATCGCAATCAGGTTATTTATTTTGCCTAAAAGGAGGCGAAGTGACATGGAAGAGTTCCAAGCAATGCACTGTAGTAGATTCTTCAACAGAAGCAGAGTATATAGCTGCTGCAGAAGCTGCTAAAGAAGTTGTTTTGATAAAGAATTTTTTGGAGGAGCTAAAAGTAGTTCCGAGCATCTCGAAACCGGTGGATCTATATTGTGACAACAATGGAGAGATCGCACAAGTAAAGAAACCGAGAGCTCACGAAAAGTCCAAGCACATACTGCGACGCTTCCATCTAATCAGAGAGATCATACGAAGGGTGATGTTAAAATGTGGTAGAGTGTCATCGGACAACAATGTCGCCGATCCATTAACTAAACCACTCACGCAAGTGAAGCATGAGGTTCATGTTAGGTCTATGGGCATGAGAGGCTTAGGGTTGGCCTAGTGCAAGTGGGAGATTATAGGATTAATGCCCTAGGCCAAATATATATGTGCTAAGAAATGGATTATGTATTAAGACATTATTACTTATTCAATAAAGATTGTTTCTTATATATCTGTATGTATTGGTTGTGAATCTAAATATCTAATATCAACCATGAATGACACTTCGGGTTCACGTCATCAGAATACGTGATTCTGATTTTAGAACTGTGAACCAATGAATGACATTCTAAACTATCTCTAGTGATATATAGGATGTTTATAGAGATAGACATACTTCAGGTAAGAAACTACATATACACACTAATATATTCGCAGACTGGATGATCATGTTATGCTGATCATGGACATAGAGATGTCAAGTTTGGAATATATGTACATGTTAAAGAACATGTACTGGACTGACCACACTATGAGAATATGCATGATATATGTCATTAGCGATTCTCATATGAATAGTGTGCTTGTTCCTACTACCTGAGGTCACCATGGATTCCTGTATGTGGAACTGACCACACTTTAATATGATCCTACGTCATCCGTAATGGGATGATCATTAGGGTCATCATTAGGTATGCACTGAATCATGACGAGCAATGTGAGTGACCAAGATGTGATTTGTTCCTCTCGTCATGAGGGAGATATCTCTGGGCCCCCTGATAAACTATGACTGAAAACTACAATAAAGTAGACAGTGGAAGTAAGGGTCGAACCACAGAGAGCTATTTAGACTAAACCAGGTAAAAAGATTACTCCTCTAATGAAAACGGACTCGAACAAAAACAGAAAACTAAAATAAAGAGAAACCAATACCGTAAATAAAACCAAACACAAGACCTAAAACAAGACACACAATTGGGGGGGTTGTTGATTGGTTGATTGCAACAAAATGAAAGTAACAAATAAAGAGAAAACTTAAAGTAAAGACTAAGAGATGTGGTGGTTTTGTAAAATGAGGCATAGTTTCGTGTAGTGAATTTGTGTGTAACTTTATCCTTGATTATAATAATGAATTTGGAATTAATATCTTGAGTGCAGTAAGATGAGCTCTAACCGATAAATAACTCAAACGAAAAGATAGAATTTTAGTTTAGATGAGCTCGTAAATAAAAACACTAACCTACTTGAATATCATAACCAATTCAATAGGAATCATTAGTTATTTAAACAAATCAAAACCTCCTAAACAATGAGCTTGTTCAGAACTGTTTAGTTCGTTATGAGTTATTTGCACTTGGCTATTATTCAAATTCTAATGGAAGCTATTGAGCAAAGCAACCAAAGGAATTTTGTGTCCCTTGTTAATTACTACTGAACATAGAATTGACCGAAAAAAACTTAAAACAATTCATTGAGCATGAAAGATAATAAGTAAATAAAAACAGAATATAACCGTTCAAATGAAATTCATTATTAATGGTCTCAAAAGTTACAACACAAAAACATAAACACTAACTATGCCTCGAAGGGCTTACTCGAAATACATGGAAAATAAAGAAAATAAAATAATGATAGAACCCATTAATGAAGCGTGGATGGAAGAATGAAGCTTGCTTGACTTGCCCGTTTCTCTCCCCTAATGCTGGGAACATGGTTTCATCAAATTTACAGTCAACAAATCTTGCTGTAAATAGATCTCCAGTTAATGGTTCGAGATATTTAATAATCGATGGAGAATCGAAACCAACATAAATTCCCAACCGTCTTTGTGGTCCCATTTTTGTGCGTTGCGGTGGAGCTACCGGAACATATACCGCACATCCAAAAATTCTTAAATGGGATATATTTGGCTGCTGGCCAGTTACCAGTTTTATGGGGGAGTACTTATGATAAGCAGTTGGCCTTAATTTAATTAGTGCTGCAGCATGCAATATTGCATGGCCCCATACAGGTGACGATAATTTTGATTTCATAATTAGGGGTCTTGCGATTAATTGTAATCGCTTAATAAGAGATTCTGCTAGACCATTTTGCGTGTGTATGTGGGCCACTAGATGCTCAATTTTAATCCCAATTCACATACCATAGTCATTAAATGCTTGGGATGTGAATTCACCGGCATTATCAAGTCGAATAGTCTTAACTGTATAATTCGGGAATTGTGCTCTTAATCTAATTATTTGAGCAAGCAATCTCGCGAATGCAACATTCCGAGAAGATAATAGACATACATGTGACCATCTAGTAGATGCATCTACTAATACCATAAAGTATCTAAATGGTCCACATGATGGTGTAATTGGCCCACATATATCACCTTGGATACGCTCAAGGAAATTGGGTGATTCATTCCCAACCCTAGTTAGCAACGGTCTAGTGATTAGTTTTCCCTTATAACATGCAGCACATGCTATCTCATTTGATGAAAGAATCTTCTGGTTCTTTAATTGATGCCCACTTGAATTTTCTACAATTCTTCGCATCATTATTGCTCCGGGATGACCCAAACGTTCATGCCAAGCCATCAAATGGCTTTGTGAATTATTAAATTCATTTTTTCATTATAGCATGATGTGGCTCAATAGTACGGATATGTGTATAATATAAGCTAGGGCTGTCAACGAGCCGAGCCAGGTCCAGCTCGAGCTCGGCTCGGCTCGGCTCGATAACAATATATGTTTCGAGCTGGTTTGCCCGGCTCGAGTTCGGCTCGTTTAAACTCGAGCCAGCTCGGCTCGGCTCGGCTGGCTCGGCAAGAATTTTTTTTTTTTGTAAAATTCACAATTTTGTTGAAATAAAAATAATAAAATCAAATAAAATCTAATTATAAAAATTATAGCTAGAAAAAAGTAATATAACCCAAAGAACAACATGAAAAACAACAAAAATAAAAATAATATAACTAAATTTTAGGGTTTTTTATAATTAATCGAGCCACGAGCCGAGCCGAGCTAGAGCTGGGCTCGGCTCGGCTCGTTTAGATTCGAGCTCGGCTCGGCTCGGCTCGGTTAAGTTTCGAGCTGTTTCGGCTCGAGCTGTTTCGAGCTTTTATCGAGCGATTTCGAGCGAGCTACCGAGTCACGAGCTTTTTTGCCAGCCCTAATATAAGCCTATTGACAAAGCATGCAATCTTTCTAAGACGCGTTTATTACCTGAAACGATATTTGTGATGTGAAGGTACTCAATATTACCTTCATTTATTGTTTCAATATGATATCCATTTCGGCGGGTATCTTTAAAACTTAGCAAATTTCTTTTTGATTTAGTAGATAATTGAGCATCCTCTATTATAAACTTTGTTCCTCTAGGCAGTAAAATAGCGGCTCTTCCGGAGCCCTCTATTAAGTTAGAGGTGCCTGATATAGTATTGATATTTGCTTTTATCTTTGTCAAATTGGCAAAATATTTTACGTTCTTAAGTATAGTGTGCGTAGTTGTACTATCCGCTAGGCATATATCATTGCCATCCATTTTTGTAATATTCGAAGGAAACGAGATCTTCAGGTCTCAAACAAAACAAAATAAAACATTATTGATGCATGAAGGAAAATTATTCTAGTCTTGAATATTTTTATTAGCAAGGGAGTATTCATTATCTCCACTTGGGTGGTTAAGATAGTCTTACACATATAAGTGTGTATTAATCATCTTTCTCCTTCAGGAAGGCTTCATAAAGTTCAACGAGGTGCTTTGGCGTACGACATGTATGCGACTAGTGCCCTTTCATCCCACATCTTAGACATTGATCCCCAGACACCTTCAGGGTGACATTTTGAGGTTCCTTGCTTCTTTTATCTGCGGGTTTCTTAATTTGACCATTACGGTTCTAAGAATGAATTTACCTCAGCCTCTTCCACGTCTGTATCCATGAAAGTGATTACGGTCATTAAATGTAGTAGCATTCGCTTCTGGGAATGGGCTAGATCATTTAAGATGACACTACAACGGCATTCGCTTCTGGGAATGGGCTAGAACTTGTCGAACGAGGCTCATGATTTTTAAGTAATAATTTGTTATTCAGTTCAGCTACAAGCTGGTCCCGCTTTGATGGTGTCTTCCAACCCACGACATCAAGGTGGATCTCTTCATCGAGGATCCATGATAAATAATTGTTGTGCGATATATTAGGGGCAACAAACTCAAGTTTCGCTAAATTTGCCATGTTGAAGCTATATAAGTGGGATAAATTAAATTAGACCCTTGCCAATTTTATATTGAAACTTCAGGTTTCAATAAGAATAAATTCCAAATTTTTAAGTTCATCAATAATTTAAATTGCAACTGCATGTGCATAAAAATAGATGTGCAGAAAATAAATATACAGAAAGTAAATGTGAGTATAATAAATGTACATAGATAAATATACTACAACTGCTGGTGCATAAAAATAAACATGCAACCTTTGGTTGCTTAGATAAAAATTGAACAAGCAACTTCTGGTGCGTAATTAAAAATAATATAAATATGCAACTTTTGGTTGAGCAAATAGAAATTGAACAAACAACTTCGGGTGCGTTTATAACATATAAAATAAACATGCAACTTCTGGTGCGTAATTAAAAGTAAGATAAACATGCAACTTCTGGTTGCTTAAATAAAAACTTAACTAGCAACTTCTGGTGCGTAGTTAAAAATATGCAACTTCTGGTTGCTTAACTAAAAATTGAACGTAGTTAAAAATGTGCAACTTCTGGTTGCTTAACTAAAAATTGAACGGGCACTTCTTGGTGTTGAATTAAAAATAAAATAAATATGCAACTTCTTGTTGCTTAACATCAAAAGTAAGATGAAACATTAAACGAGCAACTTCTGGCACTTAAAAAAATAAATATACAACTTCTGGTTGCTTAATATTAAAATTAAAATTAAAAATTAAATGAACAACTTCTGGCGCTCCCTAAACCCTAAACATGCAACTTCTGGTTGCTTAAAATGAAAAATTAAACGAGCAACTTCTGGTGCTTAGTAAAATGAACATGCAACTTCTGGTTGCTTAATATTAAAAATAAAATAAAAAAAATAAACGAGCAACTTCTGGTTGCTTAATATTAAAAATAAAATGAACAAATAAACAAGCAACTTCTGGTGCTTTTAAGAATAAACATGTATCGATAATAACATGTTGTTAGAAGTTCAAATAAGTAAATAGAATAAAAGTTTAGTCAATCGGAAGAAAAGAATCCGAATAAGAAAATATTGATGTATAAGAAATATCTAGAATTCCTACCTCACTTACGTTAGGTCAGAGTGTCGTGCTGATAACGTCTTGAATAAAAAAACTAAAATAACATAAGAGAGGTGGATTGGGAGGAGGTAAGTATTTCTTAGAGGTTGCAAAAGAGAAATTGATTTCTTAGAAGTTGGAAGAGAGAAATTGATTTTTCCAACTTATGAAGAGTCAAAAAGAGAATGGTGAAGAGGCACCAAATACAATAGCCTCTACCCCTTTATATAGAGAAGGGTGAGTATTCTACTCTAGAATCTACTCTAGAATCTATCCTAGAATTCAACATTCTACTCTAGAATCTATCCTAGAATTTAGTACATAATATACAAACAAATACCCTACAATAGCTCCTCATACAATACAAGATATTTACATCTTTACAAGTGGAGATTTGCAATAACTCTTCACATAGTAAGAGAGAATATATTTGGACATCCATAATTAATAACTCTTCACATGCTAAGGAAATAATTATTTGGACATCCATAATTAATATATTCATAACAGTCTACTCTATATCTCTCTATTTTCGATCTCTCTACCTTCCTCTACCAAATCTAATTTTTTCTTAAATTACAACCAAAATATCAAAAAATAGAAATATGGATTCGAGAAAGAAGAATTTCGGACACAACATGATCCTTGGGAGCTTAGCACGTGGTTGGAGGTATAGATTAGTTTTGTTATCTCTCTGTATATGTTGAATTTGCACCGAAATTTAAGCATGGAACTTTTATTTATTTATTTTAGTATTGAAAAGCTGATGCTGAGTATTCATTACACTTGATTTTTCCCTCTGACTTGACCTACAAATTCCTTTTATTCCGACTCAGAAATCTTAGTCCAAGACTGTCTTCTTGTTTTCATGCATCTATTCAAAATTGAAAATTGTCAAATATTCCACTTGGTCCTCCAAATCGTGTTATTCAAGTTCTAAAACATGATTAACCCCTAAGTTTAGCAATAATACCAAATATATCTTCAATTTGTTTGTCGAGTTATATGTTTCTTTATTATCTTTTATGCTTAGGCGGATCAAGCTCTCACGTCTTTCATATTGTTAAATTGCTTCCAAGTCTGTCTAATTCAAATATAGTGGAATGATAGTCATTTGATTAGCATCAAGTCAAGATTCCAACCCATTATACTAGACTATGTTTATTATTAGTATTAGTAATACAGATATATTTTGGATATTTTGCTTATTTATTGACTTGATTTTTTGTCGAATATTGCCCCTAAAATGATATAAGCATAATATTATCACATTTCGTGTATTTGACACTCTTAGGGTTTTTTGGTTTGTGGGTTTTTATTAGGAGGTTGTTGGGTAGTTTGGGTTGTGAGCGGCTCGTTATGTTCGCGCGGCTTGTGTGGAGACGACTAGGAGCATGTGAAGTCTTGCTACACGATTGTGATGGTCGAAGGTTTTGCTTAGGTGGATTGTTGGTGAGTGATTTCTCACTATTACTCACTTTTAAATTCTTATTAAGACCTGACTATCATAGGTCGAATTAAGTCATGAGTCGGGTTTAGCCTCATATTTTGCAACCAAACGATATATAAATCATATTTTTGGGTAGAATTATTTAGAGTGGATTTATTATATAATCTAATTATTTTTGTGATGAGATTTTAGATAGACAATCATTTTGAATGAGAAACTTATTTTTGAGGATAAATATATATTATATTATTTTAAGGATGTGCGCTATTTATATATGTATTCAATGCATAATATATATTTTTTTGTCTCTTTTCGGGGACCGATTTATACACATATATTATGAGATATCTATATTATTTGAGATTTTGTGAAATAAGGAGGTCATGTGAATTTGTGAACTGTGATTTTGTGATATGTGATTTGTGACATATATGACCTCTATTTTTGGATTTTTGAGGAGAGGTTAGTACTAGATGTAGTGGAAAAATCCTACACATGTGAGTGATGTGCGAGGTGGCGACGCGAGTGGTACCCAAGACGTCAGGGATTCGCGGTCCCTAGGTCTACAATGTGATTTCCAGATAGATACGGATTAGCTATCCTGTCGCATCTGGCACTTCAGTTGAAAGCTAAACCAAAACTTAACTTAATATATTTTAGTATAAATCTTATATTACATTATGTGGAAACTAATGTTTCAAAACAAGAAGATTACTTAGTTTTGAGAATTTGAGAATTAAGTAATATTTTGAGTCTTTTACTTTTTGAGAAGTATTAAAAGTTTTTGAAAATAATTTTTGTACGCTTTCGCATTTCGTATTTATGATTATTATATTATTATTTTATGATGGTACTCAATTATATGTGGTATGAATTCTATATTTTATAAATTATTTTACTTAACTATTTTGAGTGAGATTTGGGGCTAGCTTTGAGACCCTGATTGTCTTAATAAGTTAGGCCCAAAATATCTCCTCACTTAGTCACAATTGTGGCTAACCACCCCTTTGTTTTTCTCTCTTGTTGTTGTATGTTTTTGGGCTAGACTAAGAAGGGTAGCTGCTAGAACTTCAAGAGAGAAATCTCAAGTTGTGAGAGCGTTCGTAGAAGATATCACAGATTTGAAGATGCAACAATTTTCTTTGGTATTTGATTAATTGTTCTTTCGAAGACCTTCACGTCTCAATTCGTTTCACTTTCGCTATTTGTAATCTAAAGGGTTGTAATATTTTTTTACTCCGTGATGTTTATTTATTGTATTAAATATTTATGTTTTTGATAACCATTGTGAAGCCCGACATACAAGGTATGTGGCGGGTTGCCACACTCGATCCAAAGTCAGGATTTCCGTTTTGGTTTTGGATGTGACAATAATCTTGTAATTTTGCAGAATTTTGATGAATAGTCATGTACACACAAATTTTTGAATAAATTGGGAAAAATTACTTAGCTTAGTATTTTTTATCGATTGATCTATTAAATTCAGAGTTTATTGACTTGTTCATCATCTAGAATATTTAGCTTAGTATTTTGTGTGATTAATTTGGAGTTATGATTGATTTAATTCAAGTTTTGTTTTAAAATGGTTGTTTTGGGATGAACTAGTTCTTGAATCAATTTATTGAGTAAATCTAAACCCATCATATAAATCTGAAATTATATCCTAAATGATTAATGATTGTTACATCTCATGAATTTCCTATAAATCCTTATTTTTAAACTGAAAATCAAACTCTAATCCAGTTTCTGTATTGCTCAAGTTTTATCTCTATTTTTCAGACTTTTCATTCTAAATTCGTGTCCAATTCAGATCTAAAAAATTAAATAAATATTTTAGAATTTAGTTCTAATTTAGTAGATAATTTTCAAACCAAAATTTGCCCAATTATGAATTATAAATTATGAGATATTAATTTTCTAAATTTGTAATTTTTTCTATTTTTGACCTTTCTGTTCAGATTTAATGTTTTCTGTTTTCTGAATTTTTAAAAATATAAAAATAAATAATAAAAATACAAACATAGTCATATCTGAAGTATTTTGAATGTGAAATCCGAATCTGAATTTTAAAATAGTAGTTGTTAAGACAAATCAGAAAATATTGCCACTTTTGTAAGTACTGGTCTGTCAGATCTAATTTCTGAATCCATATCTGACTTTTCATTATAAATCTTAAACCACAAATAAGAACTGCACCAAATTTGGAAAGATGATCTATAACCTAATAATTGAATTTCTGTAAAATATTTTGGGATTTTTTAAGCTTTGGTGGTTTTTCTATAATTTTCTGAATATGCTACTGAACAGATTTTGAATCTGAAATAAGTTCTGGACTGATCTACAAATATCTCAAAATTTTTGAATAAAATAATCATAAAAGTAAAGGACCACATCGTAGATCTCTCTTTCTAGTTTCCAATGGTGTCTAGTGTGTTGGATTTGGAGTTTATTTGGTCTAGTTACGAATTAAAATACTAAAGTGTGACGTGATGAATTCTTGAAACAAAAAACTGAATTTGTTGAATTTCAACTTAGAAATTTACCTAGTAAACCTTGAACTTAAAGACTTTACACTAGAGATAAATCATTGAGATTAGTTCATTCTAGGGGCCACTCCTCCTTGTGTTTGACCCCTAACCTTATTTACCGCTCATACTCATAAGTTAAATAATAGGAAAATATAAATTATTTTGTTAAATTGTGTGAAATTCAACGACGGTTTTACACGATTTACAATCACGGCTGTGGTTCTCGGTTTAATGATGTTTATAACTATTCCGTAATTACTAATCTTGTTTTAAAAGTTTCATCTCAATCGGATCATCAAAGTTGAACAGTTTTTATCGTGTTTCAAGCTTTCAAGACTCGTGATGCTCAAGAGTTGAAGACTTTCGTGTATTTTTCTTTTGTGTTGGTGTTTTTGGGTTGGTTAATTAAACTAAATTTTAGAGAGAAAATATCATTTTTCAACCTCATCCGTTCGAACTGATGTTTCATCCGTTCGAACCGATGACAGTTTTTTTTTCAACACAGTTTCATTTTCTGTGATTTACTTGTTTTCCTCTTTAAAAAGGCAGCCGCCTCATTTTCGATATATTTTTATTCTTTATGCATTATTTACTTCTGGAATTTATATATATTGTTTTAATATGATATTTTATTTTTTATATATTATTTTCATTGTTTACGTATATATTGTTATAAAAAATGAAATATATACTGTGATTTTCACTATTAATTAGCTATATATATTATTGTCGTGATTTCGGCGTACTACAATGCGTCATGACATATAAGATCTCCTAATAAAAATCCAATCATTTCATCTTCTTATATTCTTCACTCAACTAACTAAAGTATGAGTTATTGTCCGGCCGTCATAGATGTTTTCTATTTTTAATTAACTATAAATTTTAAATACTCGCAGGGCGAGATTTTTCCTAGTGGTCTTTATGCTCTGAGTCTTTTTGAAAATAATGCTGGTATGAAAACTATTTCCAAATCTAACTTCGGATGAAAATGTTTGCAAATATTACATTTCCGCCAACTTTTTTGGCGAAAGTCTATTTTTTTTCAATTTTGACTGTGTTTGGAATTAGTGTTAAAAATAACATTTTCATCTCTTTTGCCAACTATTTCACCAACAATATTTTGAGGAAAAAAGTTTTTTTTTTATTTATCCTGCTCATTTTGGTGGAATATAAAAAACTGTTTTTCAAAGTTGGCCAAAGAGTACTTTTCTATTTTTTCCGCTAAGGTCAAATTATTTTTTTACTGTTTTGCCAACTTAGTTGGCGAAATAAGTGCAAAAATAGTTTTTCCGCCAGCATGTTTGACAAAAGTGCTAAATTTGAAAATATTTTCAATTCGAAGTTAGATTTGAAAATATTTTTTAAACCAATGTTATTTGAAAAAAAAAATCTTATGCTCCACATTTATAATCAGATGTGGGAAATTTAAATTGATGGAGTTCAATCATTAATTTGTGCAATAAATTAATTGCAAGATTCCATGGGGTATTATTATTTTCCGTATAGTATTAAAAGAAGTATGTATAGACAAGAATCTAACAGAGCAAAGGCAGACCATGGTGTTCTTTGTTTAGATGTGTGCATATATATCATAGCCATGTGCAACAGAGACACCATTTTCACTCATATATATATTTAGAGAAAATATTTGCATCACCGGCTTAAACAGCGCTATTATATATTTATAGTTTTTTAGTTGTTGATTAATTTAGCTAATTGAAAAATTATATTGTTTGTATATCAATATATCTTTATAAGTGTTCATTCTATCTTCTATGTTTCTCAATATATTTTCTTGTAATTCTATTATATCTTTCTGAATTCGGGTCATTTTGGGCAGCAAATAATCTAGCGGTGCGTATCAGGTCTCAAATATTTATTAATTTTTATTTTAAGAAAAACTGATGCATTATTGTCAATTTATTACCAAATATATCTGAAAATCAATTTTGATGTTTCTGTTAGAGAATAAGAATAATTGAGATTATAACATTAACTATCAATTAAAGGTTGCTTTGTTCCAACTTATAACTTCTTATGAGTTTATTTCGGATCAATGTGGTCATAATTTTACTTGTTATCTTCCAAAGTTGGCTCGGTGAAAAGAAACACCAAGTCCCATTTATTTATGTGACAGTTTGACTAACAATAGGTCTAATTGAAGCTTTTTCTACGGTTTTCTTTTTCGTTTCTCTTGTTTTGGCATGCACTCATTCTAAGAGGATTTGCATCAAAACAAGAGAAATGTGCAAACATGATGGCACTGTAGATATACTATTTTTTTCAATTTTATATACTGTTTGCTTATTTTATATACTGTTTTTTCATTTTACATATTGTTTCACTTTTTATTTATATATATTGTTATTAGAAAATAAATTATATATATTGTTATGTATATATTGTTATTATAAAATAAATTATATATGTTGTTATTGAATCCGATGTGAACAGTCATGCTACAATACCGTCGTGCTCTATCGGGTCCCCAAAAACAAAATGTCACATTACATTACTATATTAATTATTGTTTGATATGATTAATATATCAATCTTAATTTGTCAACATATTTTTTAATATATTTCTCAAATATATATGCCAGTTATATATCAGTTATATTATATATAAGTAAGATATAATTTTAATATATTTATCAAATGGAATGACTTCATTAAATACTTAAATTAGGTATTTAAAATGCATATATGCAATGAATGAAAAGATTTAAATATAAAATTTCATATAATTAATTATGTTAGCCTCCTTCTATATGTATAATCAGGTCAAGATATGTTACATGGCAATAACTTCAGTCAAACTTTGGAAAAAAAAAGGAAAGGAAACCCTATATATTCAACGAATTTAATTGAAGTTGGTTTGGTCTGCAGTGAATATTAGTACAACTGATAACAACATAACCTATCAATTGATTTATCCTTTAGTGTATCATAGCGAACACATGCTACTTAATCCAAATTAGGGCAATTTTTGGATTATATTCATCACTCAATGGGAATACAACTAGATCCATCATCAGCTTTTACTAAGGAAACCAAGTTCTTTATTAAAGCTATGCCCTTTTAATTAGTACTAAAATCTTTGCTAATCCTAAAATATGTCATAGAAATTTTAAGAAGCCCCCTGCATATATATCCAAATACTTAAACAATCAGAAGTTCTTTTAGAAACTCTAAACTCAGTACAGTAAAGGATTGACATTTTTACTCTTTGTTGATTTTTCTTTTTTTTGAAGCTCAGCAGGCAAATTACCAGCTAAGATACCATTAAATAAGTTAAAATTTAAATAAAAAAAAAGTACACAATTTTTCCAAGAGGGATAAACAAATTAAAGATACATATCACGACGACCTACTACATTGAATCTACCAAGATGAAAGAAAGAACAAGGAGAAGGAAGATCCAATCTATCAAAATTCTCCGAAGGTCTTGAAAGCGCCTCGAGCCATTTTTTCTTCTGATGTTGACTTTTCAATCATATGACTATATAAGTCGAGCAAAATTTGTTAATGAATAAAGTATTGTAATATTATATCTTATGCGGTTTATAAAGTATTGTAATATTATAATTTAAAAATTATTCTTATGAATAATATAAAGCCCTAAAAAATATATTCATGAAAATAGGAGTATCAATTCATTACTGTTGGTAGAAACAAGATATAATAAGTAGGGTTTGGGACCATACAGGAAGCACATGGGATCACCCCATGTGGGGTAATTAGGTTGGCTCAAATTAATGATCATTCTAAAATGTATGTTACCTAACGGTTTCTCCTCCAATAAGACTCATGACAAGTGTCCCATATGCAAGCAAATAATGCAATTTCATCTGTTTAATGTTAATTTAACATAGTTTAATTATTTTTGCCCCATGATTAACTAGCTAGCTAGGACTTGAAGAGGTTCCCCATTTTATTTGCCAACATGTTTTTCATTATTAATTATTTATGATTGAATTATTTGCGAAGGAAGAAACGAATGTCCATTGTGGTAATCAAAATAATTGATCGAAATGAGCAAATCAGACAATATTTCTAATAACATTTACATTTCATTGTGATTAAGCTGATCTTTATTCTAGATGGCCATATGGCCTTGCACTACATGTGGAAGAATTTGGAAAGAAGCAAAGAGCCAAATAGCAATGACAAGGGACAAAGACGACGTCCCTATATGTGTCTTGGAGGGGATAGAGCTCTCAATTTTCTCCGAGTCCTTACCAAGATGTGGTCTGTAACGAGTCATTAATTTGTTTATACTTTATTTTTAAGTTCTAGAAAAAATCTCATGCAGTCATGCTCTTGCTAAATAGGTTTTCACTCGAGATGTGAGTGAACCGTTCAGAAGATTACAAAACAATATATAGGAGATTGAGATGGGCGTGGGTGGATGATAAGGATCCAGACACAAGATCCAGAAGAGAGGAGGAGGGCAAGTCGCATGGCGAAGAGGCAAGTGCACATGCATGCACTGCGTTTCCCAAGTCGAGTGATAAGATCTGCAGGATATAAGGACACGAAGCCATTATTATGAGATGATACATATCAATCTAGGGATACATTGGATTGATTTAATTGGAATATAGCCCAACGAGAAGATCAAGACTTTGGTCTAACATGTCGGCCATGCCCATTAATTAGTTGTATGTTATGCACACATAGTTAGAACTTAGAGCTAGCAAATTTGACTAAAAATGTTCGACTCATCTCAAACCCAACTCAGAAATATTAACAAGTTAATGACCAGAAAAGTTGATATAATTGCAATTCAAATGATCAGAATGACTTGTAAGCTGAACGATCTGCAGCCCATTTAAATTGATACTTAAATGACTTCTAGCACGATCATCGAAATTTTTTAAAAAAGTAACACGAAATGATATGTACCTGAATGACCCGTCTAATATGGCATGGAAATAACCCGAATCCAAAGAAAATGATGTCGAAATATATATTTCATGTGTTAAACCCAAATAATTGAACTATGATTACTAATCCAAATAACCCGAAACACTAACCTGAATGATCTATGACCAAAATTTGACCCGTGACTTAAATGCAATTGATTTATAACCTAAGCTTGACTAACCTGAAACCTGAATGAATCAAAACAACCCGATCTAACCTACCGGTTTGCCACTTCGGATCTATAGTGCAAAAAATGTTTATTCTAATAGCTAATTTGCGATGATTAAAATTTTATTTACTAATAGATTTTATTTAATAGTAAACTTAATTTTCACTTATTCATCTATTAACTCACCAAGAATACTGTCCATTACTTATTAGCACATCAAGAAGTCACGAAATCTTTTTGGAATTATTCAAGTTTCTTCTTGATTTTCGTGTAATCATTCTACATATATATTATGAAAAAGAAAAAAAAACTGTTTACATGTGTACAAACGTTGGCATGCAAGTGAAGGTACCGGGTGCTTTTATTGTTGACCTCATTACAAACTGCTGCTCTCGAAGCACGGGGTTCAGTAACTACTGCTAATAGCTTTCACCAAAAAAAAAGTTCTCAAAAACTAATGTTCGGTTTCTCTGTCACATTCACACATATCCGAGACATTTGTGAATTTATCTTCTCTAATTTGTTCTCAAAAGAATTTTTGTTTTCAAATAAATATCAAAGAAATTTGATAATATATCTTTTTGACATAATATATCTTCCTATTTTATTATTCTTCAGATTTCAACTGTTACACATTTTACTGTGTTTTACAGAGTACTGATGAATGCCGTGACACTGGAAACTTTTAATGAGATTCAGAAAAAGGAATGTAGATATATCAACTAGCTGCCAACTTGAGCCGGATGCAAGAAGGCAGGAAATAAATAAGAGCATCATGTAGCAGAGAAAAAGACACAATTGTGTAAAGAGGCGGAGAGGTCCATTGGCGGTTGTTTGTTTGTTTGTTTTTTGCTTTTTGCGTATAGGATTGTGTGCTTCCTCTCTTTGGTTCAAGTATTTAATTAGAGAATTGAAGTGCAGTGAAATGGGAAATGACCTCAATTTTAGGATTATGGTGGAGTTGTTGTGCATGTTATGACCAAAGATGAAATTATATCAATCATAACGATTTTAAATTTTCTGCTTCAACAGAAACTACGATGCTTCAATCCAATAGAAACCATAATGCTTCAAATCCAGTGATGTTCTCTTGCTCAGTTGGAAAGATTTTTATATTTCACATTATATATACACTATAATAATATATAATGATTAGATAAGTGGAAGATTTTTATAAATCAAAACATAAATTCCGCTAATCAAAAAAATATATTGAACTTAATACTTAATTTTATCCTCAAAATTGACTTTGACAAATGCAAGTTCTCACATTTATATTTCTATCTTTAAATTCGTATTTCATATATCATCAATAAAACTAAATCCACCGTCAAATCAACATGTGATTTTTTCACAAACACAGGGTGAAGAATTATATACACGTAAGGCAATATGGAATCTAGAAGTGCCTCCAAGAAATTCTTTATATAACATGTGCATATAAAGGAAAACTTCCTATCAAAAAAAGATTAAAAGGAAGAGGACTACTGTACAACCTGCAACCAAAGCGAAACACATAAGCACTTCTTCTAGAATGCAATTTTGCAAACACAATTGTAGCAGAAGACATGCATGCAATTTGGACAAAGTATGCCCTTAAAAGCATATTTCCCGACACAAATACTCCTAGGGTTACAAAGAAGTTGGACATAAAAGCAAACACAACAAGTCTCACATGTTAGGAAATATGGAAGGAAAAACAAAAGAGTTTTCCATAACCCAAGATCCATCCGAACACAAATCTTCAACCTTGCCATTGACACGGTATCTCAACGGTTGAAGGCGGGATGTGATTTGAAAAACATGCGACAATAAAGAGTAATCCGACAAGCAGCTAGGATTCTAGATAGATAGAGTGCTAAAATATAGCTTTGTTTTGTTAATTGCCGTTCTAAAGATCCATTTGTTATAATCAGAAATTGTAGCAATTTTTTTTATTTTATTTTAATGAAAGTCTTTTGTAGCCTTAGCTACACACTCAACTTTAATTATTTTATTTTATTTGTACTTGTGAAGTTAAATTAATATTAATATCTCTATGATAAATTGCAATTAATAAACACTAACTGTGATTTATGATAATAAAAATTAAAAATATAATGTTAACATAAAAACCTGGAGCATAAAAAGAAATAAATTATTAAAATATACGAATATATAGTTTTCAACACAACGAGTTATGCTAGGTTAATTTGAGTTTAATTTTTTTTTTTGATATAATTTGAGTTCTTGATTTTAAACCACTAAATTAATTCTTAACTAGGTACAATTCCACACAACGTTGCCGAATACAACTTTTAAATTTGTTGTTAATCAAATAGTTCCGCATAACGCTGCAGACTAAATTTTTTTAAATATGTTATTAATTAACGATAAAGTTCTTGTACGCTGAAATTTTGTAGAGAGCAAGACAAAACAAATTAATATAATAATATATTTTAAAATATTATATATCAATATGAACTTCAAAACGAAAAGAAAATTCAAATGAATTTAAATATGAAAGTTTTAATAAGAGAAATACAATATTTAACTACAAATTACTAATATTTTTTTAAGTAAAAATATTTGTTTTAAAAGGTGAGCTTTTCATATTTTCTATTTCTATTAATATTAATGTTCACATTTTATCTCAAATGACAAATAATTTGTGGAATTAGTCCATATGAATTTATGAATGACGACATAACAAAATTACATGAAAATATATGTAAACTAATCCATACATAAAAGTCTACATATATAGTATAGTTATAAAAATATCAATGATATAAAAGTCTACATATATGTTATAATGATAAAAAGAAATTCATGATTAATCTATAATATAAAGATTTGTTCATATATTATTATGTGATGCTAGAATATTTGGATGATGTGACACTATGGGCCCATTCGGTAACATGGAATAAGAGCAGAAGAGTGGAAGAAGGTGGAAGAAATTTATTTATTCTGCCGAACAAGAATGGAAGAAAATAGAATAAAGAAGTAGAAGAGTGGTTTAATTTTATTCCATGGGGGCGATGGAAGAGTGGATGAGAGACGGAATAAGAAGATTTTTCTTCTTTCTCTCTCTGCTTTCCAAATTAAATAAATATTATATTAATTGTTTATTCCACTTTTTCACTCATTTATTTACCGAACACTATTGGAATAAAATGGAAGAGACATTCTTCCGTTCTTCCACTCTTCCGCTATTTCATTTTTTGCTGAACGTCACCTATGAGAATAAACAAGGTGGAAGAAGAATAATGAAATTGGGTGAATTTCGTGTCTAACCGGTTTGAATATGTACACCCTCACAGAGCCGCAGGATGAATGAATTGTTGATTATTTATTCATGCCAGCCGATGCACCCTATTTATTTCGTTCTCAGATAGTTAATGCATTAAATATTGTGACGAATTTAGTGTAATATAGGTTTGATGAATGAATTTTGGTGCTGTCTACGTCTTTTTTTTCTTGGATTGGATGAACTCGGTGTAATTGTATAATAATAATAATAATAATAATAATAATAATAACCACCACAACAACAACAGCAACAGCAACAGCAGCCACAACAACGACAATGATAATATATAGCTATAGCTGGTAATTTGGTTTTCCCAATTATATATGATTATTTTATAATGGTTTAGTACTTCTCATATATCATTATGAGATATTATGCGCGCACTAATTTCAACCATGATATTGGGGCTCACTCTGCTTAATTATGTCTTATCGGCAGACCCTGACTATTTTATGCAAGCATTTTTTTCTATCAACATGAGTTATTGAGGAGATGGATTCCATCCATTGTGATTTTCTCTGTGGAGGAGGGAGTGAATGCAAACGAGATAAATATTTAGCAAATAGATCTCTAGTATGCACTCCAAGGATCAACAGAGGATTGTGGGTTAAAGATCTCAAAATGCATAACAAAGTCTTGCTTATGAAATAGATATAAAAGACAACTAATAGAACTGACAATATTTGGTACAAAATTTTGCAAGAGTACTATGACAATAATTTCTAGACACAGATGGTGTAACATCTTTAAAAAGAACTGAGATCTCTATTGCTACTATTTCAAAATAGGGTACAAATATGAATTGGAAATGAAGCCCACATAGATTTCTCGAATGGCCATTGGAATGACCAGTTCACTTTAGCACATGAATTTCTGAGACACTATATGCGAGCTAGAAACAAAAACATATCTCTACAGGAGGTCATGACGATGCGAGATGCCTTCCAATGGGATGGACGCTACATGCATCCTTGCTGGATGATGTTGCCAAAATTCAGGGCATTCTGAACTCTATACGTACTCAACTTATAGAAAGATAAATTACCATGGTAGCACAACATCAGATAAATTCTCAGTGGACAAATCATACTCTTTCTTTGTAGATAGAGGTCAGAGAGACCTGCATCAGAATTCTTTGTGGAAAGTAAAGGTTCACAACGAATAAAAATCTTCTTGTGACTCATGTCCCAGCGCAAGACCCTTATTCGGGACAGACTATTTGCACGAGGATGGACAACACGGACCAGTCATGTGTACTATGCAGAGGTAGTTTGATCGAAACACAACATCTCTTTGGCAAATCACATATGCCAGAGCCATTTAGGCAAAAGAAAGCACAACTTTAGCAGCTCCAATTATCTTGAATAACAATTCGTCGCTGTGTGTGGGGGGACTCCCAAGATATTTCCAGCCATAAAACAACACGAACAGAGTCCGCTATGGCGGCTTGCTGTTGGGAGGTTTAGAAGGCACAACCAACGCTATTATCTTCAAGCATACACTTTTGAGACGGTTCGCCATTCTTGGAATGAATGAAAAAAAAGCCTATCAGGCACCGGACCAATCAGCACATGTGTCTAGGTAGACATATTCATTACCCAATCATTGTTTAGAATAACATTTATTAGTACTAATTAACTCAGTACTCTCTTCGTTGCCAACTTATTATTTCTCAGTTTTTAAGTTTTCCAAATGGGCAATTAAAGAGATGGATAAAATTAGAAGAAACTTTCTTTGGAAAGGTAATAAAAAATCTGGTTTAAATCTAATTTCTTGGAAAAAAGTATGCCGACCTAAAGAAGGAGGGGGGCTGGGGGTTTTAGACTTGGAAATTTTTAATAATGCAATGCTCCTCAAATGGGTTTGGAAATACTTTCATGAAGAAACAAGTTTGCCTCGGAGATATTTGGTTAGCAATTTGAGCTTAGAAAATGGAGAATACTTCACTAATAAAGCCGATTCCTATTTCTAGAAAGAAATTAAAAAACTTTTACCTTTTTTTCTTAACAAGCATTGAATTCAAGCTTGGTGATGGGAAGAAAGCCAGCCTGTGACACGGCAATTGGGGCGAAGGGTTACTGTGCCACAGATTAAGTTCCTTATACTCTCATGCTGAAGTTACAAGAGGCACAGTAGAGCAGTTTAAGAGACTTCAAGATTTTGCAGAGGTCTTTAGACCTATTACTGCATATAAACCCCAACAGGAATTTCCCTGTTTCCTCAACATTTTACAAAACACTCTGTTAAGCTCACAGAGTGATCAGATCAGCGGGAGATGGTCAAGCAGAGGAAACTTCACTACTAGAAATGCTTACTCCAATCTCTCTCTGGGCATCTACACCTCAAATAATTTAAAAATAGTGTGGTCAGTTAAAATTCCATTAAGAATGAGAATATTTGTGTGGTTATTTAATCAAGAAAGAATACTTACACAAGACAATTTACTGAAGAGGGTGATTCATCTCATTAACAGATGCCATCTCTGTTATCAAGCTCTAGAAACAGTTGACCACCTTACTGGGCAGTGCTGTTTTATACAACAAATTTGGTTTCAAATAAACCAGACTCTAAAGGTGTTCAGATCCGTTCATGTATGTCTCTGAATCGGTCAGAGAAGGTCGAGGAGGGGAAGATTTAAGACAAGTGTCCATGATTTTACTGTTTTGTGTGTGGAGAGAACGATGTAGACGAGCTTTTGGAGAAGAAAAGAAGTTAGGTGATTGTCAGTAGTATGCCCTAGGCCAATATATTTGAGACCTAGAGGTATGGATTGTGTTAAACAAACATTGTGTTTATTTAGAGATATTTTTATATAATAAATGCGTATTGGTTATTTTATTCTTATTACTAAAATGAACCTTGAATATGATATTCAGCTTTATATCATCAAAGTATGTGACTTTGATAGTAAAACTATAAAGTATTATGAATGATATTCTAAACCGTCCCTGATCATTCATAGGATGTTTGTGAGACAAACATACTGTATGATAAGCTATAAATGGACATCAGTATGTTAGTTGACTGATGGTCACGTTTTACTGATCATGAATAAGAGTTATTAAGTCATTAACGTAAGTATATGTTAGAGACCATATACTGGATTGACCCACCGTGAGAATACTGCGTGGTTCATGTCATTAGTTATTCTCAGTAAAGAATGTATATGTAATCCTTAGACTTGAGATTATCTCAGTTTCCTACATGAGAAATTTTGTACTTTAATATAATCTAACATCGTCTTTAACCGGGCGGTCATAAAGATTATAATTAGGTATATAATGAATTATGCGGAGGAAATAGTTTAATTAAGATAGGATTTGTTCCTCTCATAAATTGAGAGAGATATCTTTAGGCATCTTGATGATTTGATTGAAGAAACACATGGCCGTGCTCGAGTGAATTAATAAGGAGTTATTAATGTCATTTCATGTTCAATCAAATTCGGTGTCAAGAAATATTTATCGACCAACGTAAAGGTTGACACATACCATGACTTATGGACGATATAGATATCGTGTAACAAAGGGATACAATGCATGAACATAAATTAGGTTTGATCGAATCATCCATACTTGCTTAATTTGGGTAATCATGATGTCTTGCTAGAGGCCGCTCATGATTTATAATCTGTTGTGGTTATTGCCAACATTAAGTAAACCTACAGGGTCACACACAAAGAACAACTATTGAGATGTACACAGAAAAATCATAACTTATGTGATAAGTTGTATGAAGAGCTATATAGTCAAGTGACACATTCAATCCTGCATCTTATATGATAAGGTGTGTTGCATATATGGTTACATAGTTATCATGCACATAGGATATGAAACTTATGGACTATATCGGCATAAGAGACACCCCAAAATGATATAGAAAAAGGCATATTTTTCGTCCAACTTTTGTGAGACAAAAGGAGAGAAAAATCCGAAAATTATTCTCTTGTTATTTCTGTGAAAAAAAAATGAAAAACGAATACTAGCATATATCGTTCTTTATCCGTTCAAAGGGGTTGTTCGTCTGGATACCGGTAGAGGACGAAGCGAAGTGCGGCGTCTTTGTGATTCGGGTTGAAACCGTGGTTTGCTTGGAGAATCGGTTCGTTTGGAGATCGTTTTGTGAGACCGGTTAGGCGAAACATACAAATGATCGGTTTTGAATCGGGCAAAGAAAAGTGTCAACCTAATTCACTTTCGATCATCACGGATTAAGCGTAATCCGAAGGTACAAAGTTATTAACTTTTCTTTGATTTAATTGTAATTCACGGATCCTTCTTTTGGGTTTTGAATTTGATTTTGTTTCGTTTTTGTTTTTCCGCTGCGTTATGAACGGTAGAAATCCAACAGTGATGAGCTTATAGCTGAGATTAACGAGGAGATCGATCTAATCAGATCGGTTCAAACGAGGAGGTCATGCATTATTTATAATATAAATTTTGTATTAAATAATATCAAAATAATATCCGTAATAGCATTAACACAATATATATATATATATATATAGAGAGAGAGAGAGAGAGAGAGAGAGAGAGAGAGAGAGAGAGGGGATGACTAAACAACTTGTACAAGCAAAGTCCGAATTTTGCTTGTGATTTTGCTTTGTGACCAAAATTCATCAAAAATTCAAATTTCAACCGTACGAATGGAATCTATATGTTTTGAGTATGATGTAGATTAATTTTCACAAGAATGAAGAATTTTGATGATATATGATTGTAATTATATAATATTCCGATTCTTGTTGAAAATTAATCTATAACATATTCAAAACATATATATTACATCCGTACGGTTGAAATTTGAATTTTTGATGATATATGTAGTATTTTGGTCACTACCAAAATCCGAATTTTGCTTGTACAAGTTATTTAGTCATCCCCTCTCTCTCTCTCTCTCTCTCTCTCTCTCTCTCTCTCTCTCTATATATATATATATATATATATATATATATATATATATATAAATGACCACATAAATGTCCAATTAAACATTAAACATACTCAAAAAATTCAAATAACATAAAAATCCAAATAGCATCCAACAAACTCTAAAATAGTCTCTGAATAACAAGACAAACATATTCACTCAAAATTATAAATAACATCCAAACAAACCATACAGTAAAGTTCAATAACAAAACCAACACAAAAAGTTTTACACCCGGAACGAAATGAGTGGAAGGGAAGGGCTAGTTGTAGTCACCCCTTCAGAAATAAATGTGAATTGAGTTAATTAAATAGGCTAGTAACTATTTGTACCAATCAAGCTTAAGTCTTTTTTAGGATAATATGGTGTGAGCATGAAGGTTAGACGGGGCAAGTTAATGTACTAGCCTCTAACAAATGCTATTCAGAGTAAAATCTCGAGTACTATCATGCGGCTGGAAACGTACCATATCGTTATCATACCCAGAAAATCTGAGGATCGTATAATGCCTCAGTGGGGATTCATGTATTGGATGAAGGTTCACATGGATGTGTACATAGGACGAGACTAGTGACCACATGCTAGTTATGACGGGGACGTCAGAAATTTAAGTAGCGTAATTTGTTACATCTAAATTTAGGGTTTAGGGTTTAGGGTTTAATCTTGATTAGTTTTATCTTGAGAAATGAATATGAATTTGAGTTACTGTAATGTGTATTTTTATACATAATTTTATGATTTTTATTATCTCAAATTTAATCATAATTAAAATAAAATGTGTGAAAACTGCTCATAATTCATAAAACATGATTTGAAACCCCTTAATACATTTTCGTGTTATTTTACAGGCGAAAAGGCCAATGATGCCCAAATTCTCCCTAAAAATGCTCAAATTCCCCATACACACACTTTTCTAACCCCTAAAAGATAAGAAACGTCGGTGGAAAAGAGAAATGACCATAAAACGCTATGAAAACGTCCACGGTCTCATGTCATTTTTTAACCCAACCGATACGTGAACCGACCACGTTCAGATCCAAAACAGAGAAGAAACGTTCATGTTTTCATGACGTTTGGAATCAGAACGTGACGTTCGAACTAAGCGGAACCTTACCATCGTTTACATCTCAAAATAAACCTAGCAAGAATAGAGAAAATGCGACGCGCAAAAATTCTAGTCAAAACTGAAAAGTCAACCCTTTCTCTCAAAAATGCGATTATTTCCAAACTACTCGAAATTGAACAAACTCAATACCATTCGACTCGTCCCACAAGACAAGGACAACCGTATGATTCACCATCGCTGGAACGGCCAGAGTTGGCCGCAAAACGCGAAAAATCTGCCGTCAGCCCAAAAATAACCAATTTCGAGCTGCAGTCTTCTCGAGCTCACCATTTCCTACACAGACATTGGTTTGTCATGATTCCAATGCCATTCTCTTCTTCTTACTCCCCTATTTCCAGCTATATAAAGAACTCAAAAAGTGATAAAGAATTGAGTGAGATAATCGAGTTTGAACTCAGTGATCAATGAAATTGAATTCTGTTTTTGCTGAAATAACTCAATTCGAGCTGAAACTTCTCAAGTACATAACTCAGCCTACAGACCTCCATTTCATGCGAAACTAACTTCATTCTCTTCTTCTTTCTTCCCTCTTTCCAACGATGTAAAGAACACAAAAAATAATCGACAAATGAGTGAGAATTTCGGATTTTAAATAAGTGCTCGATAAGAATTGGTTATTTCGGATCTGAAGCATTCCGCCCAAAACAGGGCAAAAATTGAACCGCCAAATACTCGGTCAAATCTCAATCATTTTGAACGAAATTTTGTCCATACCCCCAGTACAACCTCTTAATCCACCTGAGCCAATCACAAGTCTCGGTTTGTCCCCTACTCTCCTCTCCATTCAAAACAAGCCATTGGACTATCAAGTCAGTTTCAACCTATAAAACACCCCTCAAGCTCCACCACTAAAAAAAGACTCATTCTCCCACTCTCTTTAACTTATACACCACTCTCCACTCTTCTTCTTTAATCTCTAGAACCACCATTAATGAGTTTGAAGCTTTCTTGAGTTCTAATTTTCGTTTTTGAGTGAAATCGCGCAATTTGGGGCTGATTTGGGGAAATTTTCAATCAATCGATTCTAGCTTGAATCGAGATACAATTGGAGCTTCAAATCGACTCGAGGGAGCTACCGGCTGGTCTTCCAACTCTCGGTTTAGACCAATCCTTTTTTAATTGCTTGATTTGAATTTATATCGCAAGAACTCAATTTGTAGTAATAATGATTAAATCCTGTGAAATTCTTATTTTTGTGAATATATGTGACTAGATTTAGATAGGGAGGGAAGTTTACGAGTTGTATACATGAAACTTGCTTTAATTTATTGTAATTTTGCTGAATTTTAATGAATAGTCATAAACACACATATTTTTGAATAAATTGGGGAAAATTACTTAGCTTAGTATTTTTCATCAATTGATCTATTAAATCCAGAGTTTACTGACTTGTTGATCACTTAGAAGGCTTAGCTTAGTACTTTGTGTGATTAATTTGGAGTTGTGATTGATTTAGACCAAGTTTTATTTTGAAATGGTTGTTTTGAGATGAACTAGTTCTTGAATTAATTTCTTGAATAAATCATAGCTTAAATTGCTCAAATTCATCATCTAAATCTGTAGAATTATGCCCTAAGTGGTTAATGATTGTTACATCACATAAATTTCTAATTAATCCATATTTTTAAACCAAAAATCGAACCTCAATCCAGTTTCTGTTTTGTTGCTGTTCCATCTCTGTTTTTTAGTTTTTTTCTCTTAATTTCGACTCTAATTCAGATCTAAAAAATTAAATAAATATTTTTAAAATTTAGTTCTCATTTAGTAGATAATTTGCAAACCAAATTTTGCCCAATTCCAATTTGTAATCTGTGAGATATTAATTTTCTAAATTTATAATTTTTCTGTTTTTGATCTTTCTGTCCAGATTAACTATTTCATTTCTTCTAAATTTTTAAAAATATAAAAACAAATACTAAAAATCCAAAAAGAGTCCTAATTAAAGTATTTTGAAGTTTAAAACCCGAATCTGAATTTTAAAATAGTAGTTGTTAAAACAGATCAGGAGATATTATAATTTTTGTGAGAACTGGTCTGTCAGAACTAGTTTCTGATCCAGATCTGAGTTTTCATTATAACTACAAAACATAATTGTACCAGATTTTAACATCTAATATAAAACTTGATAATTGAAGTTCTGTAAGAATGTTGGGATTTTTGAAGCGTTGGTGCTTTTTCTATAATTTTCTGAAGTTGCTGCTGAACCGATTCCGAATCTGAGATAAGTTCTGGACTGAATTGTAAATAACTCAAAAAATTTTAATAAAATAATAATAACAGTAAAGAAACACATCGTATATCTCTCTTTCTAGTTTCCAACGGTATCTCATGAGTTGGATTCGGAGTTTATTTGGTCTAGTTACGAATTAAATCACTAAAATGTGACGTGCTGAATTTTAAGACAAAATTGAAAATTGAATTTAAACTTGGAAATTTACCTAATAACTCTTGAATTAAAAGTTTTTAGAATAGAGATAAATCATTGAGACTAGTTAATTGTTGAGGCCACACCTCCTTGTGTTCGACCCCTAAACTCATTTACTGCTCATACTCGTAAGTTGATTAATAGGGAAATATAAATCATTTTGTTAAATTGTGTGAAATATAAATGATGATTTTACCCGATTTAAAGTTACTTAAATAGATTAATACATTAACTACTAGTACCAATCAAGCTTAAACATTTTTCAGGACAATATAGTGTGAGCCTGAAGGTTGGGCTTAATGTACTAGACTCTAACAAAATTTGTTAGATCCTAATACATTAACTGGCACAACCCAACCATCAGGCTCACACCATATTATCCTGAAAAATATTTAAGCTTGATTGATGTTAGTAGTTAATGCACTAGCTTATTTAAGTAACGCTAATTTTCATTCACTACTCAAGATGAGACTAATCAACTAGCCTCCCCCCCTCCCCCCCTTTTTTTTACTATTTGGTTCTTGGGTGTCACAAACTCCCCCACTTAAATTTCTGACATTCCCATCAAAACTGACATGTGGTCCCATCTCATCTAAGTACACATTCTTGCACAACTTCACCGTATACATGTATCCTCACTGAGCCAATAACAATCATCAGGTTTTCTGGATATGATTATGTTGGATCTTGTTCTCCTCTTGCAAAAGAAAACTCTTCTTATTTTATCTCACAAAAGATGTATATAATTCCTCTCATATAATCACACTCTTTCATTTTTGTCACACAAAAAGAAAGCACCCTTTCATAATTTTGTTGTACAAATTAGAAAGTATATTTTCTCTCTTTTGTCTCACAAAAGAGAATGAGAAATAATGAGCGAGAGAAAGATGTGTTGTGTTTTTCGAGCCCTCTATGTCCTTATATAGAGGTGAAGAGTCATGTCTCTTCACACTAAAAGATGTGTATGACATCACTCATCATTATCCATATACCATCATCTAGACTCTTCTAGATTACATGATCTTTTGTGCTCATAGTTTTTATATACATATATATCACATCTTATCACATAAGATAACAATATATTTTGTGACATTCTTATGCAACTCATCATATAAGTCACTAGGATTTTCTGTGCCCGTTTCAGTTTGTTCTTTGTGTGTGACCCTGTAGATTCACTTAATGTTGGCAATAGACTTAAAAGTCTATAAATCATGAGCGGACTCTAGCAAGCCATCATGAATACCCAATTTAAGTGAATATCAGTGATCCGATTTACCTAATCAACAATCACGTATTTAGTCCCTTTGTCACGCGATATTTATATCGATCATAAGGCATGTAAGATGTCATCCTTATATAAATCGATTAATATTTCTTGATCCCAAATTAAACTGAACAAGAACAAATGACATTAATAACTCTTATTAATTCATTTAAGTATGGCCATACATTTCTTCAGTTCAATTCATCAAGAGGCCTAAAGATATCTCTCTCATTTATGAGAGGAACAAATCCCGTCTTGATTGGACTCATCCCTCTACATGATTCATTGTATACCTAATCATAACCGTTATGACCATCCGGTTAAAGGCATTGTTAGATTATATTAAAGTATAAAATTACTCATGTTGGGAACCGAAACAATCTCAGGTCAAAGGACTATAAATACTTTATGTTACAAGAATTGCTAATGACGTAAAACATGTAGCATTCTTATGGCGGGTCAGTCCAGTATATGGTCTCTAACATATACCTATGCTAATGACTTGATAACTATTTATCCATGATCAGTAAAACATAATCATCAGTCAACTAATATACTGGTGTACATTTATAGCTTGTATATAAATATATATTTTTATGTATCTGCAAGTATATTTGTCTCCACAAATATCTTATAAATGACCAGGGATGATTTAGAATAGTATTCATAACACCTTATAGTTTTACTATTAAAGTCACACACTTTGATGACATAAAGCTGAATTGCATATTCATGGTCTATTTTAATTATATTAAAATAACCTATACGCACATATTATATGAAATATCTTAGAATAAATATTATGTTTGTTATTACAATCCATCATCTAGGTCACAAACACTTTGACCTAGGGCATAACACCATCAGATTATGGTATGATACATTTTCGGCCGCAGGATAGTACTTCCAAGATTTTTCTCTAAATACTATTTGTTAGAGTCTTGTACATTAAGTGGCACAGCCTAATCATCCGGCTCATACCATAAAAAGACTTAATCTTGATTGATACTAATAGTTAATACATTAGTACATTTAAGTAACTCCAATTCACATTCATTTCTCAAGTTGAGACTAATCAATTAGATTCATTTCCACAAATTTCTTTCCGGGATGTAACAAACCTCTGATACCATAATTGCTATACCCCAAAATTCAAATATGAATTTGGAGGGCAACAAATATATAATTCACTACAAATGTCATAGAATATAAAAAATATATAGTTTTTATATATTTAATTTCTAAAAAATTATATTGATCAAACTAAATTGTCTCTTGAATCCCCCAACTTGAACCCGAAGCCTGGACACTGAAAAAAGACGGAATGAGTAACCACTATACTCAGTAAGGATACCCGTCTCATACGCTACAAAAATATATAATATTTTATACTAAAATAAATTCTATGAAATCATTAATAAATAGTAATAAATAATTTCCAAGCTTGTTGTTCGGCGATCTGTGGCCCTGGCTTCGCGAGCCACGTGCTACCTCATAACCTTGCGGCCATGACATCGCGTGGAGGGCGTGCTCGACGTCAACAGAATCATTTCACCACCGAATATTACTACAAGGTGGAGGTATTTTTTGTGACTCTTGATATACAAATTCGAGAGTTAAATAATAGATTTAATGAGGCCGCAATGAAACTTTTAACTCTTACTAGCGTTTTGTTTCAAAAAGACGGTTATAAAGATCTTAATGTTGATGAAATTTGTTCTTTGGTTGAAAAATACTATCCCAAGGATTTCACTAATCAAGAAAGAGAAGTGTTGAAATATCAATTGCATCATTTCATTATTGATTTTCCCCAAAATAATAAGTTTCAAAATTTGGAAACCATTTCTAACATATGACGGGTCCTTGTAGAGACCGAAAAACACTCTAATTTCTTATTGGTTGATAGATTGCTTCGTTTGATTCTAACGCTTCCCGTTTCTAATGCATCCACTGAACATGTATTTTTGGCAATGAAAATAGTAAAATCAAGACTCCATAATCGGATGGAAGATGAATTTATTGCCGATAATTTGGTTGTGTATATTGAAAAAGAAATTGCGGAGAATTTCACTTTAGAGAAAATTATGGAAGATTTTAAAAATTTAAAGGAGCGAAGAGCTCTACTACTTTAGAGTATATTAGAAATTAGAATGAATGTATTAGCATTCAGTTATACTTATACATTTTGTTTCTTTTGAAACAATTCTAACTATATTTAGTTAGTATATTTTGTAACACAATATTAACCTACAATTTTAGTATAAGAAATAAAAAATATTTTGTATTATTCTATTTTTGTCTATATATTTTGGCCCCTTCCTATAATTTTGGTCAAGCTCCGTGCTTGCGGTAAAATGAAATATCCTTTGTGAGTATGAATTATTTATAGGGAAATAAACTTGCATGTCAAGTTTTTTTATTTCATGGCTATTAATCAAGTTTTAATTGCATGCATGCATGAGGTTAATTGTGTGACCCCGTTACACATGTTCATGGTTAAGTAACCCATAATAGTATTAATGTAAGGAATGAATCTTAAGTGCACTGAATTAAAAAATGTTTTGTACCGGATAAATATTATTCATTTAAAAAAAAAACCAAAAGAACACCTAATTTTCTTTTAAAAAAAACATATGTAATTATAATAATTATATTGTTAAATTTGAAAATAAAATTTTGAATATGTACTTAAATATAATTTATAAAATTCACGATTATAATAATATCACCCCCTTAAAAAGGATCGTTTGCCCCCAAACGATCGAACTGACCATTTCACTAAAATATATGGATTTTTTTGTCTTAATGTGGAAGCGATTTTATTTTTCTTAAGAAACTAAAAACCCCTCACACTTGCGGTATCCTATAAACTTAACCTTATATTCCGAGAACCATTTTGCTCTTGATACAATTTGTTAGAGTCTAGTACATTAACTGGTCCAGCCCAATCTTCAGACCTACACCATATTGTCATGAAAAAAAGCTTAAGCTTGATTGATGCTAGTAGTTAATGCACTAATCTATATAAGTAACTCCAATTTTCATTTACCATTCAAGGTGAGACTAATCAACTAGCCCGTATTTTTCACTATTTGATACTGGAGTGTAACAAACCTACCCCACTTAAATTTCTGATGTCTCAGTCAGAACTGACACGTGATCCCAGTCTCGTCCTAGTACACATCTGTGCGCACCTTCAATCCATATATGTATCCCCATTGAGGCATATAAGATACTCAGGTTTTCTAGGTATGATAATGGTATGGTACGTTCTCGGGCACACGATAGTACCCCTATGATTATGCTATAATATTATTTGTTAGAGATTAATACATTAACTGACCAGCCTAACTATCAGGCTCTCATACCATATTATCTTGAAGATTTAAGATTGGTCGGTGCTAGTAGTTAATTTACTAGCCTATTTAAATAACTTTAATACACATTCACTAATCAAGGTGAGACTAATCAACTAGCTCATTTTCCATTATTTGGTTTTGGGGTGTGACAAACCCCCCCACTTAAATTTCTGATGTCCTCATCAGAACTAATATGTGATCTCTTGTCTCGTCCTAGTACACGTCCGTGCGAACCTTCACTGAGGCATTATATGATTGTCAGGTTTTCTGGGTATGGTAACGGTATGGTATGTTTTCGGCCGCACGATAGTAGCCCCAAGGATCGAACTACTCTGAATACCATTTGTTCGAGTCTAGTACATTAACTGGCCCAGCCTAATCTTCAAATTCACACCATATTCTACTAATTTTACTTCGGGGTGTAACAAAAAGTCTCATAAATTTAAGGAACCAATTAATTGGTTTTTGGGTATGGTGGCCGATTAATCGGCCTGTGGTGATGCTATAGCGGGGTGCCCATTTATCTCAACCTTCAAGACTTATTCTTGAAGATTATGAACATTCAAGCAACTAATAGCCGATTAATCGGCCTTTAAAGTCCTGATTTTTTTAACATTGATTGATTTCAACCGTGACGAGATCTTCATTTGAACATCGTCAAATTCCATGATCATGAATCTCGAACAAAACGATCAAAGCATAGAAACACTTAATAATTATGCAATAATAATGATGTATTTTTCCAAAGCCTTCAAAGCTTAGGCCAATAGATGGCACTATGGCAGTATAACACGCTGGGATATAGCACTATACATAGGTATAGCCGGAAATTTCTTGTGAAATGCATGTCGACATATTGCATGATATTTTATTTTTAAATATGACATATTGCACGATTGATCTCCAACATAATGTACAGCCTTTATGTACAGATAAACATGACTTCTTTCCTGTATATAATGATTATTGGAAGTTGGAAGAACAATTCTTGACTACTAACCATACTATCTAGGATATAAATAAGGCCATTCCCCTCTCCTTGTATGATGTACTGTGTGTGGACAATATTTTTTCTTTTCTCCTGTGAAAATAAAATTTCGTTAGTCAGAAAAATAACTAGAAAATAATATACGAATCACGTAAATTATAGGATGGCATAGGCTCATAATCTATATTGCACGGACACTTTAAAAACTCGGCCGTGTTCGTGTCGGACACGTGTCGGACACACCACGTGACGTATCAAATCTTTTATTATTAAAAATCGTCAGGACACTTTTCAGGACACGTGCATTGGGCTTGTTAACGCAATTATTGTATAATTTCATCATTCTCAGGACACTTTTCTATTCCAATAATTGTGAGACTACATATTTAAATTGAATTTTAATTATTTAGTGTCAAGTTTTCATACACAAACATGTAAAACGTCAAATATCTTGTATGTACGTACGTATAAAAGTGTAACTTCAAATGTTATATATATTATATCAATTATAAAATATTACGTATAACTTTCTAATTATAAGGAAAAATATTATGTATAATCTTTTAAAATAAAATAAAATCGACATAAATAATATGTACAAATAATTAAATTATATATTTTATTCATAAAAATAATATAATAATATAATAATATATAATAATAATAATAATAATATATATATATATATATATATATATATATATAACGTGTCGTATCCTGATGAATTTTAAAATTCGTCGTGTCCGTGTCGTGTCGAACACGACACTCGTGTTCGTATCCGTGCAACATAACTCATAATGAAACTAATCAATGAAAACATGTGATGGCTTACTGATAAATGATAATATATGTCCATAATATATGGAGAGGAGAGGATGTTCAAAACAATGTTCAAAACAAGTAACTAGAATATATAGTTCATCTGTCCGGTGAAGTTTAGGGACTTTTAAGGCGGGTTCGTGGTTTTCACGAAAGGAAACAAACCGAATGAGCCCGCTAGTAGATAGATGTAGCCGCATGTCTCTTCTAGATCTCACATGCCTTCAGTTCAGCTCTATTATAATTTTAAAATCATACAATTTTATGAAAATGGTAAAAAATGCATACTGATTTTACATATGTTATTAAAAAAAATTAATTATTTGAACTGAAAATTCATAAATTGAAAATTTTATGGTCCTGGATATTTTTCCCCTCTTTTTGTTGCATGAAGATGAAACAGACGGAAATACTAACCGTACAAGATATTCAAGTTTGACATTTTACCAAATCACTGTAAAAATCTCAACTGCAGTAAGCATGGCTTTTGATTTTTTTCCTATCATCATGTAGTGAGTCAGTTTTCCGCTTCTTCTGACCCGTGACGCAAAAGAAAATTTAGTTTTACAGTTTTACTTGACAGGTCCCTCACGTGAATTGCATGTGCGCATGTGAACTCTTTCGAGTCTCAGTATATCCTTTATGAGATCAGTACAATCAATTTCACCAATTAGAACATAAAACTGAGATAAAAACAAGTTAGAACTAATAATAAAGAGAAAAAAATAAAGGAAAGACCTGTAGCTTGCATGTAATAATTATCTCCGGTTTGTCTTCAATACTTAGAAGTAATGAACATGTGAAGTACGAAGAAAACGGAGAGGATTTGGGAGACATTTTATATGGACAGTTGCCAGATAGATGAAGAGCGGCAAAGCAGATTGAATAGTCACAGAGAGAGAAAAAAGTGAAAGTTAAAAAGGAAATAAAATAATATTCACTTGATGTTGATCTTCTGTGAACAGGGAACTGACAAAAAAATGTAAGAACGATTTGATAAGTTCAGAAAAAATATAAAATATTACCGAAGAACAAAAACCGAAAAAGAGGGGTATATATAACACAGATATTATTTGTACTCAATATCAGCGGAAATGAAAAAATATCTGAACTTGGGACGGACAATATTTTTTATTTTTTTATATTGTCGGTAGGATACAATATCGTTTTACTAGTTATTAAGTATGTTTAATGCAAACATTGTTTTCTAATGGTATTTGCACAAAAAATATTTAATGCAACTATTGTTTAACGTATATGATATTTGTATGGATGATGTTTTGAATCAACTGTACTATCTTGAAAAATTTGCCTACATGCCATTTTTGCAAATAAAAAAGACCAAAACAAATAATTAATTCTAAACAATTGTTATTATTATACTCACTTCAATGTAAAAAGAAAATGATTACAAAATTTGATTTTGATACAGAATTCTAATAATATTTTATAATTTAGAAAGATAATTTTTTAAATTTATATAAAGTACGATAATAAATTTTTAAAATAACTACTTACCATATTCTCATAACATTAAATATGTTATTAGATATAAGATATACTGATACACTATTTAAATATTGACAAATAATTTATATGTATTGATTATTGGGTTGATAGAAAAGAATCTAATTTAATTTTCAAGAAGATATTATAAATTATTTTTATTTTTTTCCTTGCAGTTGATAATCAATTACATATATAGATATCAATTGATTATAACAAAAACTAAATGATCAACTTTATTCTATAATATAACATATTTGTATTATATCTTATAAAATTAAATATGATAGTGCAATTATTATTTCATCATAAGGAAAATTAAAAGTAGAGAGCAAAACTTGCCAAATTTGTATGATAAATAAATAGGCAAGCCTCACAAAATCCAGGTCTTCTTGGATTTCTTACTATACTTGCAGTCCATTTTCTTTCCTTTTCTTTTACCTTCCATGATTTCACCACCACCCCCACTCCCGCTTTCCTTCTTTCTTCAACCCCCTCTCAAGTCTCACCCACTTATAACCCCCCTTCTCCCACCTCTTTCCTCCCCCAGTGCCCTCTCTTCTTCTTCTCTGAAACACACACACACACGGCAGAGATGGCTCGAGACGGCAGTGGAGGTGGCGTGCGGCAGAAGGTGAACAAATGCATGAACAAGCTGTGCGACAGAGACACGGAAGCCATGGCGGCCAATGAGCTCGACTACATCGCCCGCAACCTCTCCCCTGATTCTCTTACCCCGTTCATATCCGCCATCTCTGACGCTCGTCCCACGGATAAAACTCCGCTTCGCCGCCACTCCCTCCGCCTTCTCTCCCTCCTTTCTGCCACCCACCCTCAAGAGACCATCACTCCTCTCGTCCCTCGCATGCTCTCCTCCGCCCTCCGCCGTCTCCGTGATCCTGATTCCTCCGTTCGCCTCGCCTGTGTTGACGCCGTTAGATCTATTTCCTCGGTGTCTTCATCTGCGACATTCCCTTCCACGATCTTGAGCCCTCTCTTTGACGCCTTACTGCACGAGCAGGATCAGAACGCCCAACTCACGGCCTCTCTATGTCTGGCCTCAGCCATTGATGCCAAGTCGCCACATTGTGCGGAATTGGGTGCACATTCGCAAAAATTGGTGCCTAAATTGGTGAAATTGCTGAAGAGTAATGCTTTCAAGGCCAAACCCGCCCTGATTTCCTTACTAGGCAGTGTGGTGGCGGCCGGAGGGGCTGACACGTCAGCACTTACCGGGATTCTGCTGCCGGTTTTGGTCGAGGCTCTTGCGTGGGAGGATTGGGCTGCAAGGAAGGCCTCGTCAGAGGCGCTCTCTGTTCTTGCTGTAGCTGAAAGAGATCTCTTGGTTGGGTTCAAAACTTCTTGTGTTGCCACTTTTGAATCCAGACGATTTGATAAGGTTTGTTTATTTGTACGTTTAATTCGTACTTGGATTTGATATTTGAATTCTTACTGCATTGCGAAGTTTGATTCTTTTTGAGTTTTGATTTGAGATTTGCGCAATGCAGGTGAAAATTGTGAGGGATTCGATGAATCGGATGCTGGATCTGTGGAGAGAGATCCCAGACATGATTGATACTGATTCAACTACTAATACCGCCAAGTCGCAGTCTAAATCTTCTGTTAGAGGTAATAAAGATTTGGTTTTTCTTTATTTTTATATTTCTTGATTCTATTTTGTACTATTTTGGTAGTTGGCATTTCCACAATCAACTTGATGTCAATGTTGGGTGTTGTATGTGTACCTCTCTCCAAAATGATATATTCTTTTTGGTTGGTGCGCGATGTTAGAATAATTTATTTGGATTTCACTCCAAATTGACATCTCTTAATTATTGGTAAATTAGGCGTGTTTCATAATTAGTATAACAACGTAGTGTGGTTACTAAATGAAACCAAACATATGATTTGTTCTATGTAACCGTAGAATCATAACAACTTCGTTTATTTTTTCTGAAATGTTGTCTCCATTTCAGAGAGCAAAAGTGGCGCAAGATACCCACCAGGCCCACCGAGTTCATCAAACTCAGCTAAATCATCCATCTCTCCAGTTGTGCCAAGAAAAGGCCAGTTCCAGTCCAGCCGGTCTCCTCCACCTGAAGCATCTCCAATCATCACGCACCGCAAAAGCACGTCCTCCATTAGAAACAAGAAGCTCTCTCCTCCTAAAGCAGAGCACCGGATTGAGATTTCGGTCTCAAAAACTCCCTTGAAGGTTGTTAATGAAGAGAGGAGTTATGAGGAGAAGGGGAATAAGGTAACTGGAGGTCTCAAGTCCAGTGCGAGAGTGGTGCCGCTTGAGGAGAGTGGGGAACTGGAGGGGGAGAGAAAACGAGGAAATGGAGAGCACAAGGATGGGGGCGATTTGTCCTTGATTAGGATGCAGTTGGTTCAGATTGAGAATCAGCAGACTAGTCTACTTGATCTTCTACAGGTAATTAAATGTTAACA
Organism: Juncus inflexus; assembly: GCA_024447665.1. Classification (NCBI taxonomy): domain Eukaryota; kingdom Viridiplantae; phylum Streptophyta; class Magnoliopsida; order Poales; family Juncaceae; genus Juncus; species Juncus inflexus. The sequence continues at coordinate 4,645,526 of JAJHPC010000001.1, read as the reverse complement.
TTTTATATTCTAACTTTTACTTTCTAGTTATATATTCTCATGGTTTCTTTTGATTTTTCTATATGTGTCATGACAGATTCTAGCTGTATTTACATATTATAAGAATATTGTGGGCTAAATCTAAGATCTGAGATGTGAGAATGTTTTAAATAGGGTTTTAAATGGATTGTTTACCAAGGTAAGAAGTAGCTGGTAGCTTATATAGGAGAGGCATGTCACTATTAATTTGACTTGACCTGATTTGGTTCAAACAGCTCTTCGGACATGTGACTTGCTATTTATTTTCTTAGTCACAAGAAATAACAAGGACCACCTAATTTTTATATAATAATGTTTTTTAATAGGGAAATTTTTTAAAACCCCCCTAACTTTTCTGAATATTATCAAAAACCCCTTATCTTTTTAGATTCTTTCAAAAAACCCCTATCTATTTAGCCTTCTTCAAAAACCCCCTAACTTTTTTGAAAACTATCAATAACCCCCTCTCATTTAGTTACATTTTTTAAAATGACAATTTTACCCCTCTCATTTTAGTATAGTTTAATTTTTCTATTTTAAGGGTTGTTATTATTCTCAATATCCAACTTATATTAAAAATATATATAAATTTTACAAAATGTACAAAAAAAGAAAACCAAATTATTTGGAATGTTTTTTTTAAATATAATTTGGAGTAAATAGAAATACAACCATAATCCTACAAAAGATATAGGGCATTTGCAAAAAAGCCATGAATTATGTCTAAATTGCAAAAATATTTTTAAATATAATTGAAAAAAAATCGTTCTAAAAAATATTTTTTTGAAAAAAAATTGTTTCAGGAAAATATTTTAATAATTTTTTTATGAAAAATATTCTTTTCTTAAAAAATACATTTAAAAAATATATCTTTAATTTCTTAAAAAAATATTTTTCCCAAACAAAAATGTTTTTCTGAAACAATTTTATTTTAAAAAAAAATATTTTTCATAATGTTTTTTTCCAATTATATTTAAAAATATTTTTGCATTTTAGACATATTACAGGGCTTGTTTGCAAATTTCCTATATTTTTTGTAAGATTATGGTTGTATTGTCATTTTACTCCAAATTATATTTAAAAAAATATTCCAATTAATTTGTTTTTATTTTTTTTGACATTTTTGTAAAATATATAATAAGTTGGAATATTGAGAATAATAATATCCCGTAAAAATGAAAAATAAAACTATACTAAAATGAAAGGGGTAAAATTGTCATTTTAAAAAATATAACTAAATGAGAGGGGGTTATTGATAATTTTCAAAAAAGTTAGGGGGGTTTTGAAGAAGGCTAAAAAGACAGGGGCTTTTTGAAGGAATCTAAAAAGATAGGGGGTTTTTGATAATATTAAGAAAAGTTAGGGGGTTTTTGAAAAATTTTCCTTTTTAATATGTTATATAATAATTTTTTTTATGTAAGACTTAAGAGCATGTTAGATAGCTCACCAAATTAAGCTACCACATTGTTTATATATTCTTTGTCAAAGATAGGTACCATTAATTAGGTGATTATGCTCATCCCACCAATTTCATTATATCATAAATAAATAAAACAAAAAATCTTCACGAAAAAGACTTATAATACTAACAATTATTTTCCATTTTTAATATGTAGAAATTTATGGGAACTTCTCAAAATGGAATCCACTCCCTTGAATCCCGCGTGCACGGTCTAGAAATGGCACTGGAAGTAATTTCGCACGATCTTTCTTCCGGAAGGATCTCAGACCCTAATGAAAAGGAAGCCAACACTTGCTGCAGTTTTCCGGGCACGGAGTTCCTCAGTCCGAAATACTGGAGGAGAAACGAGGGCAGATACTCCTCCGCTAGATTCTCTGTTTCTGACGCACAGAATCTTTCGGAGGGGAGAGCATCTTCTTACAAGTGGGACCGCCAGAGGTTCAGTCAGACGGGTCGCGGGTTCATGATCAACCCGCTGGCGGAGATCAACCCGCAAATTATGAGGGAGAATATTAATGCAGAGATTAAAGGTAAGAAAGAAGACCAATTTTATGCTTTTCCGAACTTTTTAACATGATTAATTATGCAGATTTTGCGATTAATTTGTTTTTTTTTGTATTTCAGAACAGGGTAGGAGAGCTTGAAGGATTATTTTACGAAGATGAAAGGTTGAAAGTGAGAAATTTGTTGTAGAATATTGAAGAGAGAACATTTCCTTCTTCCAGACTTCAATGTTCAAATAGTTGACAATTATTTGCGAAATTATAGGTAAAGAGGGATTTGTTTTGTGCAGTATTTCGGTTTAGAGCCGAGCAGGTACTTGTTGTATTAAGTCTGGTTGAGTTGTTTGTACATAGAGATATCATCTTTTGTATTGATGAAAATAATACAATGTGCTCGCCATAATTTATTTAAGAGTTCATATATACAGCCCCGGGGTTTCCCCCGTAGCCCTTCGCTGAGGTCAGTAAATGGCCTGGTCAATAGATGGTAAGACTGCCATGGGTGCGGCCCAGCAATTTTTTTGGGTTGTATTGTCATTAGAAGCGTTATGGGCCAAATTACCATTTGGTGGGAATGAACAAGTACCACTTGTTATCAGGCCTGGCTTAATTAAGCTGTCAATGTTACTGTCGCAGCCTGCTATTCCATTAAATGCAGCCTACTGTGTCAAATCATATTAAACAAATGTATTAGCTGCTGTGGTTTTGAATTTTTTTAAAAATTAAGCTGGGTTAAAATTCTCGCCTACTTATTGGGATTTTGGAAATTAATGTCCCCTATATATACTCCATCCTCCCCAAACATTTGTACGGATTAAATTCAGCCAGAAATTCAGAAAATATGACCAGAATTACTGCCATGCCTGATATTCATCTAGACCTGACTGGAAATGTGAAAATGTTGAATTGAATGAGATTTGTATTCATTATTTGAGTCTTTTATTTTGGTTTTTGATGGTTAAATTCTTTATTTTTATTGTGTGATACTATCACATGGCAGCATGATTGCTTTTTAATTTTTTTTTCTGAGATTGCTTTTTTTATGAATGTAACCATTGATTTTGCCTGACTGGGGGGGGGGGAGGTATATGAATGTAACCATTGATTTTGCCTGACTGGGGGGGGGGAGGTAATTACCAGAGGAGATGTGGGTACAAATTTGGAGGTATGTCGGGAATCACTAAATGGGGAATGAAAATAAATTTGTTGTCATAGATATGGAGGTAATTAGAATGGATTGTTGAACAAATGTGTGAAAACTACAAACCTTTGGAATTGGCACGGCTGCCGGTGCCTTGACTGGTGGGGCGAGTATTTTCGACAAAGATGTTTCTGTGCCACGCACTAAAGGGGCTGCTCTCGCCAATTGACAGGGACCCCTCGTCCAAGCTGAGATGAGTAGTACGCAGAGGTGGTGATACGAAAGCGTCATCCTCCCTGAGCGCCCGAGTCCTTGGGCTTGGGGTTTGGGGTGTGTTAGCCTGGTGGGTGGTTGAGGCACCTAGTTTGTCATGGAATATAGTTAAAACAATGTTATGAAACAACAAATTTCAATTTTGGGAGGTGAATAATTAACCTCGAATGTTCCTGACAGGGGTCTTGTAGACAATGCGGCGTGGTCACTTGCTCCTGAGCGGAGGTGTTGTTGCGCCTGAATGTAATTGCAGCCATAATTTAAAATGTGCCTAATGGTAATATAGTAATAATTCATAATTCTTTCAACATAAGAAATTAGAATTTAAAGATAAAGTTGCTTTTTTTTTAAATGTTCTTAGCAGCCGTCATCGTTTTGGCACCCGATCGACGTCGCTGTCGAGGAGGAAGGGGGTGATGGACGGTTGTAGTAATATGTTCTGCTTATCGCCGCCAGGTTACTGCAGCGTGTTGCCTCTGTCGTTTCAGCGATAATCCACTGTTCTTGAGGCAAGGGATCCAGTAATGTATCAGATACGTTTCCATCAGTGACAGAATGAAGGACCTTAAGAAAGCCCTCCTTCTTGCTGCTATTGGCAAGTTTCCACTTCTTGAAGCGGGGGAAGGCACCGGCATCAACGAGAACTTCTTCCGGCTTTGTGTGTTCGTAGAACCACACCTGCCCAGTACCAAGAAACATGTTATTTTAGATTTTTAGGATTGGGATAGGAGTAAGTAAGGTAAATTACCAGTATTGCAAATGTAGATCCAACAAATGTAGGGTTGGACTTGATGTCGTTGCGCGCTGTAAATCCAATCTCCGGCAACTGTCGGTTTAGGAAGTCAAAAACAGCGGTTCCCCAATCGTAGTCCCACAACGCATCAATGTCATCAACGTATCTCCAGAACTACATAAGTACGTTGCTATTGCTTAATGGGAATAACATCGTTGCAAAAATGAACATGGTTAGGAGTGAGATCCAATCCTTCGGTGTACCACACGGTTCATCATCGTACAGCTCGTTGTAGAGAACCCCCTTTAGTTGACTGAGAGTGACCGATTGTTGGCGAGAGAAGAACTTCTCAAGGACCGTCAGATTGGTTTCGAGACACTTCCGCGGGAAAATCTCAACTGGTTTTTCTTTAGCACTCAAGGAAAGACCAATGGCCATGTCTCGAGCATTTGGCCTAAGAATTTTGCCACTAACCTCGAATCCATTCATAGAAGTGTTCCACCTTTTGACCAACTCGAGGAGGTACCCTTTGTGTAGAGATACCTTTGGCAGCATGATTAGATGGCGGAAAGGCCACTTCTCGAGTAGAGCTCTGTGTTCAGACGAGACACCATGGATAAGAGCATCCCATCAGTAGTCTTGAAATTTGGGAGGGATGCTTCTGATGGTAACCACGCAAGGGTCAGTGTCAGTGGGGGCTTCTACTTCGAGATCGCGTTCAGATCCACCGCTTGGGGAAGGCTCGCGTGCTCGTCTCTTAGGCGCCATTGGAGAGTGGGGTGAGGTTTCTGGGGAACGGCTAGGGTTTTGAAGGAGGTGTAGGGTTTTTCTCTTTTGTGGGAGAAGGTGAGTGTGGGAATGGTATAAAGAAAATGTAGTGTCTGTGGATTATTTTCATGAAGCTGAAAAGACATGTCATTAATGGTGATTATTTCGAAGAGAAAGCTATTATCCATCAGACATTTTAAGGGTGCTTATAGGGGAGAGTAGAGATAGTGAAGCCACACTGATGACATGTTACGGACGGACCCATTGGGCATTTCGTTTGGTGGTAACTTATGTAGGAATTTATCACACAAAAAATGAAAGAAGTTTTTATGTTGTTTTAAAATGTCTGTTTCATTTGAGTCCAAAAAATAATTAAGCCCAATAACGGGGCATTAATTATTATGTAATGATTTTCAATTATTAATCTTATATATTTTCAACTGCTATTATTATTTATTACGCAATGATTTTAAATTATTAATCTTATATATTTTCAACTGCTTTTATTATTTATTAATCTTATTATTATTCGACTACTATTATTATTTATTAAGCTTATTATTATTTTTTATACTTTTTATACTTTTTAGTTATTGTTTAATGATTTATAATTATTAGACTTTTAATTTTTCAACTACATTATTTTGTAAATTATATTTGTTATTTTTTTTTGAATTATTAATCTCTTATTTTTCAACTACTATTTATTATTTTTTAAATATGATTTATAAATATATTTAATTTTATTAATAATTTTTAAATTATTACTTGTTATTTTTAGTTATTTATTTTTATTTTTATGTATTCTTTTTGAGGATGTAATATATAATATAATATAATTTAATTTAATACAAATATAATAATATAATTAATATTTGAGAAGAAAAGGAGTGGGTTTCAATATATAAAGGGTGGAGATTAAGCCACGTTAGTAGGCTTCTAGATTGGTTTCAACTTGAAGCCTACAAGATGGACCCGTTTCATTGGGCCATAATTTTTTTTTTCTACTAGGATGTGGCCTGTCGGGGTAAATGATGATTCCATAAATAATGAATATAATCCACTATGTGTAGAAAAAAAAACATTCAAAAATACAATATTGATGGCACACCGTAGTTTGGAATGTCTACCTTGCATAAATGGGATGTTCGATCTGTATTATATCAGACAGACAAAATAGACACGATACATCATTACATATTGCCTAAAATACATTTGACACGATGAGGCATTACATTTTGCGGAAAATACGTTTCAAAAGGTGAAAAGGTTGCTCAACATGCTAATCATCAGCAGGGTAGTGTGGCGGTGGGAGGAAAGTTTGATACTGCATTTACGTCACTAAACCGAGGTTGGACAGCGTGCCATCAGGATAGATGAAAGGGAATGCATCAGGTGTGGCCGCGTCAACGGGCAGTGTCATGACAGGAACAACCCCCTGTTTTAATGGTCAAAGATCATATTGACAGTATTATGGACAATGATATTAATTTCTTTAAGTTTTGTGGTTATTTAATCTATCTGGTAGACGGGTGTTGAATTCGTGTCGTGTACCACCGTTCTTGACTGACTCTGTGTCGTCTGAAACATTATAAAAAATAAATAATTAAGATACTAATTCAATTATAGGAAGATATGGGACTGATTTTGCAAATGTAGAAACCTGTTCGACGGGTTGATTATTGACTGGAGATGGAGTGTTGCTCTGATTTTTTTTATTTTGTATTACGAAAAAACGAGGCACCCTGTGCAAGTGAATTATCTGGTAATTTTGACATGGGAGATGAAAATGCATGATAACGGAATCAAGCATAATACATTGCACTTACCAGCTTGTTCAAGGTGGTAGTTTCCTGCACTGGCCTTGCACGTTTTCCAGCATTGAAATCTGGCACGGATGGTACCCTCTTCGTCTTGGGATGGCCAACACTGGCGACGAGCTTTGGGTCCCTGTAGTTCGGGGTCGCGTTGGTGGAATGGGTTTCTTCAAACTCGTCACCGGAGTCAGCTTCTGGCGCCCCACCAAAAGTGGCGGCAAGCCTGGCGTGAAGTGCTTCCATCCCATCAAGGAGAGCTTTCTTACCGCCAGGCGTCGAATTGAAATTTGTACCATGGACACTAAGTGGGGGAGTGGGTTAACCAATGCTTCAAGAGCACGGGTGCGGTTGATATCTTTACATATCCGCTCGGAATTTATTTTATCCGCTCGGAATTTATTTTATCCCGAAATGACGGTACGCACAAAGCGCATGCCTACAAATGATGCCGCGGGTTTTGAAAAGGCGGCATGGGCCGGAGTACTCACCGGTTGCCGCGTTAACATGGATGTGGATTGTAGAAGATGCACCTTGGCCTTGAGCAGAAAGGGTATCAAGCTCGTCGTCAACATCTTGAGCCCCAATTGCCAAGGTTGTTATGCCAGAAATGCACGAAATGACCGTCGAGTATAGATTGATCAAGTCCTTCACTTCCTCTTGGAAAACATACAACATGAATTTCGTGAAAGCCCCCGCAATCTGTGCCTCGAAAGCATGTTTTGATATAAGCGTGGGTGAAGACTTGAAGTTCTGGAAGTCGGCGATTTTTTCAGTTTCCCACCGGGACCTCAATGTGAATAAACCTGTACTCACTTTGATAAAAGACTTGAAGAAGGCGTTTATGCTCTCACTTCTTTGTGTAGTCGACATCCCCGCCCAAAAATGGTCCACAAGGATTACATGAACCCACTTAGCGCGTATTTGGTGCATGAAAATGAACCAGTCAAGATGTTTGTCCCCTGTTGGTAAGCTGTCTATGAATTCACCCCAAGACCTCTCGAAATCAGCAACAGTCGCTGAGTTGTAAACGATACACTTAACTAAGTCGATTGTGGGTTGCCGCATTGGTCCTTTACCAATCTTGTGAGGCACCTTCTGCATAATATGCCATAGGCATAAATGGTGTTGTGTTGTGGGAAACACGTGTGCTACAGCATTGTAGATTGCACCCGCTTGGTCCGTGATGATGCCTGTTGGTGGAGTCCCTCCCATGTGGTGAAGTCAAGTCTTGAGCAGCCAAATGTACGTCTCGGTGGTTTCATCAGGGATTAGGGCACATCTGAGGAGCATAGATTGTCCGTGGTGGTTGACCCCAACAAATGGAGAGTGACATGCAGTACCTGTGGAAAAATGGGGGGCGGGTTAGCATCAAATATCATGGCTGGCTGCATGTGGTAATTACCAAGAGAAAAAATGTTTACATACTTGTTTTTCCGGTATGTCATGTCAAAGGTTGACATCTCCGAAATACCGATACACAGCCTGTGACCTACCGTCAGCCCAGAAAACCTTAGACAGACAGACCTTTTGCGTCAAAGTCGCACATGTAATAAAAGGTAGGTGACTCCGTTTGGCGATTTAGGAAGTACGTCATCAGAGCGTTCGCATCTCCATCCTTCATTTCTAAGTGCGGTTCAACTTGATGGTGTTATAGCAATCCCTGGCGATGAATGAGCAGTTGTCTGCACCACCGGCTTGAGCCATTACAGAGCGGATTGAGTGTGCCTGTGGAATTCCCGCCATGTTGTTAATCTTCAGTTGTTGCTTGACGAATTTTGGTAGTTCTCGGTGGCAAGAGAAGAAACGAATACTTCTAGGGTTGAAGTCATGATTATGTGTGAGATCAATTTCAGTGACTTTCCAGCTCTCGTACAGCATGTCATCACGTACAACCATACGTGTAGGACATTTGGTGTAGTGCTCACCGGTATGCTTGGTGCCGAAACCGGCCGGCAGTTTCGTGGCCTGCTTGTTTTTGGTACTTTGCAATTGCTCTTTAGGGTGCGGCCATGGCTACATGTGAATAGGCCCCGGTATGGTAGAATACGAATCTTGTGAACGGTCCGTTTGTGAGTGGCAAACCCAATGCAATATGAATAAAGACGCCATAATGCATACGCTTCGTCCCTTGAGTTGAAAATCATACCAACCTCGGGTACGATAACAGGGTTTGAATCACTGAGCGGGTTGTCATCGTCGATAGCGCTGGCATCGCCGTTACTGCAATTGCTGTAGGGGTTATCTTATTTATCACTTGTACCCTTTTTTTTTCCTACTTTCATTTTTTTTTTTTTGACGAGAATAATATGTGATGTGTAGTCAAGCAAAGATGGAAATTATTGAAAGTGTATAATGGTGTATGCACTAATACCTGGTTCCAAATTCAGACTCTGTATTAGGCAGCTAATCTGCCATGTCCGTTTCATCCACCTCATCATCATCACTGAGTCGTAAAAAAATACATTCAACTTACCAGTAAGAATAAAATGACATTGTCGTGAACATAAACAAATACATTCACATGTCCAGTAAGATGCAAAATTACATTTTATTAGCTAACAACTTGTGCATTGGCCCGCGGAACTGATAGTAATACATCTGGAGGTATTGTGAAACCAAGAAACCACGCTTTGTCAGGGCCCCTCCCTTCACTGCCCGATTCTCCCTGAAGTTGCTTCCTAACGCACGCACGTACACCTCTTAGTCCTTAAGGAAGCACGATGTCGCCAGATCGGTTCCGTCTTCCTCTCTCTCACGACCAGACCTTGTCATTCATTATTATATCTTCAAATCAGAGTCTGATTTCGCTATTAATTTGGATTTTAAAGACAATTGTTGGTTTTTTAGTCGTATTTCATATAATATGCTAATATTCAGATTTTTAGAGGTAATCTTTCGTCCTTTAAGGGGATAATCCTGTCAGTTACGCCAGACTAGATATGATATCCTTCTTTAGTTATTTCTCAACTAGGAAAGTATCCATTTAATTTCATTAATTTTATTTTGTGCAGATAGGGTTTGCGCAACATTTGCAAGCTGATAATAGGATTTTAGGAAATGAAAAATGAAGGAATAGTTGTATATAAGTTGAGTTTAGGTTTAGGATTAAGGTGATTTGTAAATTGTAATTAATTGTTTGTAAATTGGAATAACCTATTTTGTAAATGTGTGAAATTTGAAATCGAAATGAAATTATGTTGTGTGAATGAATTAGTACTGAGTTTTGTATGTTTGTATGATACTGGTGTGTGAATGAATTGGGTTGTGTATGTTGTCTAGGACATGTTTATAATGCATATAGTTGTGACTTGTGATGTATAGTGTAAATTGTACAGTATTGATTTTTGTTATATGTCTTGTGATAATTTTTATGAACTTTTCAAGATGAATTGATAACAAATGTGTGTTTAATGATAGGTTTAGGGTTTTGAATTTCAAAATTAACGAATTATATTATATGTAAATTGATGTGTGTTGTTTGCTATTTTTAGTTTTGTAATTGTAATTTGCACCAATTGATTTGCAATATTTATTCAATGGTACCCTTCTTAACAAATACAATTTAAAACACATAAGTGGAAAATGAAACAGTGCAAAATAGTGAACTAAATTTACAATCTCAATAACACGTCTCTGTTACACATCAAGCACCCAAATTATACACTCTTAACAAACATTAAAGTTCTTGGTTGAAACAATCATTCATCATTTTCCACTCAATAAAACTCATATCATCCTATTTCTATACCAACAACACTGTACATTTACTATCTCAAATTATACATTCTATTTTATGTGTACCACGTTCGTATCAGTCGTTGGTACTAGTCTCAACTAGTACTGGTACTTGTTCTTGACAAAAAGACCGCAAAAGAAAATATATATTATTATTTAATTAAAATGCTATTAGATAGTAAGAAAATCATATCATTAAAAAAAATACTTTACACTATCAAGAAACTTATGGCTTGTCCAAAGGTAGCAGTCAAATGTGCAATTAAGATTTAATCTTAATTGAAAAATTGAGTGAAAAATAAGTCCTAATTGGAGTTGATTGATCATTTAAGAAAAAAAAGAGATCACAATGTACCAATACTGGAAAATGAGCCTTCATTTGGCACTTGAGCATTTGTTTACGATGTTATCAAACTTCACTCTACAACAAAGTTGACATCATTCTTCTAAAGATAAATATTTGTCAGGCAATTTGTCGAACAAGTAGTGCGCGTGAGAAATAAAAGAGGAAACACAGAGAAAAAAAATATTTATCTCCTGAATTAATTACCTTTTTACAGATGTGTTCATGGTGCTGAATCCTATCCTCCCTTCATGAAGCTTTGGCATGCATACACAAGCCTTCCTCTTTGAAGAAACGAGGGAATCATAATCACAGCTGATGCTCTGCCCGCCATTGGTGAGGAAAGAGGTGTGTTTTCATGGAGAAAACTCCATTAGAGATGGCAGGAGAGAAAATTGATGCTAACATCCTCAGTTTCTCTCTTTCTTGGTCAGGATTTCGGGTGGGTGGGTATTGTGTCTAAAGGACGTAAGGGTTAGGGTTTTGAGTGGGACGCATCTCGCATCTGAAGGAGAGAAGAAGTCGAAGAGAAGGGCTAGAGTTTTGGCCGGATCTCCGTCTGAAGAAGACAAGGAGGCGAGGAGATGGGAGCCGAGCTGGGCGCCAGAGGGTTCTGAACAAAGGAAAAGGAACAGGAAAAAGAAAGGGAAGGAAAAAGTAAAGAACAAAAATCCTTCATTTTAAAAAATTGAAATAAAAGGTAAAACTGTCATTTAATTATTTTTATTAACGGTGTTAAATTCTTCCCTGAAGTCAGGGATTAATGAGACACTATTTTAAGAATACAGAGACTAAAATTAAACTAAAATTATCAAATTAAAAATACATCGACTAAACGTGCACAACAATAAACTACAAGGACTAATGATGTATTTATCCCTTAATTTAATTGATATATCTAATCTAGTCCTGCAACTTAATTCTTGCACTACTTATTTTCAGTACTTCAATAAGTATGCAACTTAATACTTGCACAATTCATTTTGCATCTAAATGCCTATACTCCATTAAATATACAGTATTAGTACCTATGTTAATATAACAAACTCATACCATCATCCAAATACCAAAAAGAGATGGTATAGAAATTAAGTAGTAATCTTTAAAAATACATAGACTACTGGTTCATCGTTTATTGTGAACAAGATACTCTTAGCAGACTTGGTAAAATATTATCCACAACCTAATTAAGAAAAACTAAAGGAAAAAAATATAAGCATCTTGTTATACAAATTTCTAATGGTAAACAGAACAAAATTTTGCAAATACATATATTATACAGCTGAGCTCGGAAATTTAAGCAAATGCTTACCCTTCTCTATCCCCTCCTAATCCAGAAAAGAAAGGAGAACTTACAACATAATTTCCAAACCGTAATTTCATAATTTTCATTGCTCTTGTTGCAATATATCAAACTTATAAGCCTGTATTTCCATAGGCGGAATTACCACATTTCCATCCTTAGCGAGATCCCCAACTTGCTCAATATAACCTAAACCTTCCACATCATCATCATGCAATAAATTCAAAGAACTCGCTTTCACACCTGAAACCCGCAAATCCTTAAACAAATAATACAAATTCACTCCCTGCTCCCCTAAATTCTTACAACTCAGCCCTCCCTTTTTACAATAATTTCCATCCCAGCCCCTCCTTTGCAAAATAATCACAAATCTTGACTCTGTAAGCTGATTAAATTTCAAAGGATAGGGAACTTTGAAACCCACTATATGCAAATCACAAGGTAAATCTGTGTTTAATGGCTCAAATCTCTTTCCATTAATTTTAGAGCTTTTTTCTAGCTTATTTTTGCTAATAAATGTGTGCATTGGATAATTCAAGTGGGCCCCAACTCGGTGCGATAATAAAGAAGGTTGCAAAATCGTAAATTTACTATCATAATTATGCAAATACGAAACATTAGATTCCTTAATTATGTGAAAAATCACATTCATTGGCCGATTGTCCATCACTCCTTGCCCTAAACCTCTTCCATCGTCATGAACTAATCTCCTATCCAGCATTATTTCCAACCAGCCGTTTTTTAAACTCGCGCAACCTAATGATTGTTTTGAATGGACTGAAATGCGATTTCCTAAATTATCTTGTAAAAATGCGAGAGAGGGCATTGGGTAATAATTGCCTTGTAGAGGGATCTTACCGTAAGTTTCCCTCCTGCTCATCTGAAACCCGTTCAAGTCTGAATAGAATACTCTATCATTTTCTATATCTGTCTTGAATCGTACTACTAATTCCCTGTCATTAAATTGATGGCCTAAAAGCTCCACATGATACTCTTTTTCAATAATAAATTCTTGAATGGTATTTTCGTAATTATACATGCGAGTACTGTGAGAAACAGGCGTATTTCCCCATTTAGTCCTTGGAACTGAGAAAAATTCTTGAACTAAATTACCCTGCGAAATTACGAATTTACCCCCTTTGTCAATTATGGATTTGGCTTCTCCTTCTGGTTTGAACAAATACGCCCCACTCTCAAAACTAGTATACATGCTTATCTCTTCATCTATTACAGTCTCCTTGCCATTCTTACTCTCAGTTAATTTCTTCAAGAGCCCTTGTTCTAAATCAAAGGTGAGAGTATATTTACGATTCTGAATCTCAGCACTGGACCCGTCCAGTTTGGAGCAGCTATAACCATCTGGACAGGAGAAGCCCTCGCTCGAATCTTCTGCCACATGCAACAAAGAAGGAATCGCATTTTCACACCCAGCTTTACTTCTCGCAACAAAATATGTCTCCAGTCCCAATGGAGGGACGGAAGCTCTCCAGTAGAGACGGTGCCGTCCAGTCCAAACTATCTTTTTCCCATCGTGCTGCCACTCTGGCGAAATCTGACCCTTCAAACATGATCCGTTCGAATCCAAAACCGCCACGTCAGCAATTTCAACAACCACCATCACTATTTCGTCTCTGGTCTGCTCCGAAGGGTTGAAAAAAACTAGGGTTTGAATCTCCCCCTGTCTCAGATCCAAAACTCTGTGGACAGGCTGCACGTCATATTTACTCCTAGTCATTTCAGGCTCAAACTGAGCCAAGGAATTAAGATCGAATTTGTCCCTGAAATCCGTTAATAACACCTCAACCATTTTGGAATTAAAAATATTTAAATCTTGCAACGAAAAATGCATTCTGTTTCCGTAATCTTCAACCACGTGGTCTTTCGCGGTGCCAGTTACACCATCATGGTGTTGAAAAAGCGCTAAGTTTCTCCTAGCAGCGGTTAATTTATGCGCGAAATTAATGGATAATTTCCCACAAGGGTTTCTCTGACAAAACCCTAGAACTAGGGCTGACATCATCTCTGACGCGCGCAAGGTCTGCTCCAAAACCCTATCGACCGCCTTGAAAAAGGGTCTGGAGACATAATACCCACTCCAATAGTCTTTATTCCTATCTGCATATGTGAAAAAATCACCGGACAAAGAAGGAAAACCTGAAATTGAATCGGATCCTGTTTCTCCGTTTCGGGTGTAATTAACCCGACCCGCTTCGTCTCTGACGGTCTGAAAATAATCCTCTAAGGTGCCGAACTGAACCTCAGCGTTTAAATAATGGTTTGAGTTTATGAAGTCGAAAATCATCTGATAATTTCTGAACTGGGTCTCCGCTTCGTCAGAGCTCACGTACCGAAAATCGTCACCTAACGGTACCAACACCGTTTTGGTCCGGTACAGAGTCGACTTTTTCCTGTACTGATCCAATAACTTTTCCGCTCTTCCCTTCACATTACTAGGGTTTGTCTCGACCGGGTCGACCCGCCAGGGACAAAGCTCGTATCCAAACTTATGTTTTCTAGCGAAATCAAACTGGCAGCATATTGCCGGTTCGGGCCCGCACGTATGTGGAATATCATATGAATAAAAAGGCATCATGTGGACGAAAATATCAGTTTTGCCACTGGAGTCCCAGCTTTGGCGCCAGACATATTCTAGGTTTTGGTTTAACGCGAGTTCTTTTTTCAGCTCGTAATGCGTGCGTTGGATTAACATGTTTTTAAAGCCCATTCGCCGGAGTAAGTACGCCATCGTGGGGGAGTACCCGAACGGGTCGATCGCCCATGAGTTCTTAGGGACGAAATTTAGGGTTTCGTTTAACCACATGTTCCCCTCCATCATCTGAGATTTAGGGTTTGGTTTAGAGTGTTGAATAATTTAATATGGTTGGGAAATACATGATTGCTATAAAAATATGATGTACCTGTTCTATGAGTGCGAAGTAATGGGAGTTTGCCTGAATTATCAAATGGATAGAAGATAAATAAAAAATTAATCACTAAATTGGGTATGAAAATAAAAATAAAAAATAAAAAAGAAAGTACCTCATCATTCATGACCCAGCCGCCTCCAACAATCTCCAGCTGGCCATTCTTAACTAGCTTAGCAAAGCTCTCTCTTTTGTTATCTGACGCATCTCTCCACCATCTCTCCAAGTACGACATTTCTTCCCAAATAAACTTCCGTCTACTATCCTAAAAAAAATAAAAGATTCAATTACACATAATAATAATTTAACTGATTAAAGACCAAATGAGCAACTAAAAGTAATTTATTTGGAAAGCTAACCTTAGAGAGTGAATCTACTATAGTGTCAAGAATATGGCGAGATTGTCTATTGTAATACTCTTCCACAGTGAGCTTCCATCCTGGATCATTATGCGAATGAGGCACAACAAACACCTTGAGTTTCTCTCTGTCCCATTCATTGCCCTCATACGTCACTGGCCACCCTTGCTTCCACGCACCACCATCCACGTCAGAAAACTCAATCCGATCGTACAGATCCTTCGTCGTGATATCCACCCTAGCTGAGCCGATCTCGCCGAGATTATTGGCGTTGATGCCGATGACGTGGCGGATCGCGGGCCGTTGGATCGGTCGCTGGATCGGGGGTTTAGAGCTTGAGAACGAGCTGGGCACGCCGTATCTGATCACGACTGCGAGGAAGAACAGGATGGATATGGAAAGGCCGATGGCGAAGAAGGCGGAGGAGAAGGGCTGGGAGGTGGCGTTCCGGCGGCGGAGAGAAGCTGAATTTGGCCTCCGTTTGCCGGAGGTGGGAAGGAGGCTGGCGGCGCCACTTCGCCGGCCGCCGGAGAGGAAAGGCATGGTTCAGTGAGGGGAATTTTATGTGAACTTGTGTGTTAATGAGGGTTTTGAGAGATTCTTAGATGGGGTTGATAACCTCCATGGTCGACTTTGTTGGCTGGATCTGGACCAGGAGTTATGATAGACTGGGAACTTCAAGGGAGCAGGGCTGGGCACATACGTAGTCTGGGGTCGTCCCTCGCAATGCAATGACCTTTGGAGTGATTCCTAGAGGTGAAATGGGCGGGTTGGATCACGTTCGGGTCAGATCATTCGGGTTACGGATCATTCGGGTTTCGGTTCATTCCGGTCTTGGGTTGGGTGGGTTCGGGTTACAGGTCAATCGGATTACGGGTCATTCGGGTCTAAATTTCGAATAATTCGGGTCTGAGTTTCTGATAATTCGGGTCTGTGCTCAATTTTGTTAAAGGCCATTCAGTTCTAAGTTTTGAATATTTAGGGTTAGTGAATCATTAAATTATTTTAGGTCAAGAAAAATCATTACTACGAGTCAATTATGATTGTATGTCAAATTTGAGGTTTACTTTTGAATTATTTTGGATTGTATGTCATGCTAATTAGTTATCATTAGTCTTGATCTTATCAAATATGAGTTTATAAAAAATTATTAAACTATATTTATGTCTTAGAAATAATATTATACATGTGTATTATAATATAATAAATTACTTTGCATTGGGGTACAAATTTTTGGATAGTTAGTACTTTACATCCATTTTATTATGGCTTATTATTTGTTTCATTGGGTGCACGTGCCTCTGAACGTTGATTTTTTTATGTACCATTTTTTTGAAAATTAATTCAATACTTGTTATTATTTTAAAAATAATAGGATAACTATCATTTCCGTCACTCTCAGTGGCGGAACAGACTTTGATCCGCCACTACTAGTGGCGGAACATGTCCATTTTCAGTTTTGTCAAAATTGGCCCATTTGGCGAGCTAACAGGATTAATTAGTGTAAAAAACCATATTCCGCCATGTTAAATCATTTTTTCGCCACACTAACAGTTGAACATGGCTCATGGATGGGCAATTAGCCTAAAAATCAAAAAATTAGCCTGTTCCGCCACTACCTGTGGCGGAACAGGTACATATTTTTCTTGTTCCCCCACTGGTAGTGGCGAAACAGACCAAATTTTTTTTTGCTCTCTGACTGGAAAAACGCAAAAAAATTTATCCTGTTCCGCCCATTGCATGTGGCGGAACAACTTCAATTTAGCTTGGTCCGCCACTACTAGTGGCTGAATAACCTGATGGGTCTACTAGTAGTATAAATACATACCCCCTTCTCTCTCCTCCCCAATCTAACCTAAACGGCGCCCCCAATAATGAAAAGTAATTTTGAGACTATTTGAAGGTGATTTTGAGAAAAAAAAGGGGAAAATATAGGGAAATTAGGGGAAGAAAAAGTAAGTTAAAGAAAAGAAAGAACGAAGTAGGTAATTTATTATAGAATTATTTTTAAAACTTATTAATTAGTTCAATTTAGTTTATATTTTTTTGAGTTGTTGATATATTATTGTAAATAGGAAGAAGAAAAAATAGATATTGGAAAGAGGATGGCCCATAACTTAGCAATGCTTCTATATTACGATGGCCGGATTGTTCAAAACCCCAACGGCTGTAATTACGATCCATCTGAGCCGGCTGTTCTACTAGAAAGCACAGCTAGAATTAGAAATAATGTCCAATTGTGTTATGAAATTTATGAAAATATTGGTTGGTCGTTTAATGATACTCTTTTAATTCGAGGTAAATATCCTTACCTTAGTGGCAAAGAATGGCATTTTAGACCAGTGAGAATTACGAATGATAGACAACTAGTTTAATTTGCTGAGCGCGTCAGAAGTGTTGGTCTAGAATTAGAAATATATATTGATCGAGAACCAAGTAACAAATCCCAGATAGGAAATAGTAGTAGAACAATTGTAGTTGCAAATGCGGCTGAGAATGAGAGATTTGAACCTGTAAATAATGAAATGAATAATGGAGATTATGAGGGTGAATTTCCGATATTTGATAGGAGGGTATTAGAAGATGAAGATGATGAAGATGAATTAGATGAAGAATCAGAAATGGGTCCAGAAGACGAAGAAGAAATATATGGAGATGGCGAAATAGAAAGGGAGGGAATGAACCATCAGACATGATTTATTTATACGGAAGAGGGTCAGATGGTTAGAGTAGGGACTTTCGGCGATCCGCCGGCGGCGGAGTTCGAAGATACTTCAATGTGAGAATTTGCGAGAAATGATGTTCTATTGGGAAGTATGCATGAAGGGGATGGAATGTTGTATAAGGGTCAGAAGTTTGAAATGAAATCAGAGTTACAATCGGCTATAAGATTATAAAGAGTGATGTGGCACCGAGAAATTGAAGTCACTAGTTCAGACAAAGAGAGATATATTGTGCGCTGCAAGTTTAAACCTGAAGCCGACATATGTAATTGGAGGCTGCTTGCTTCAATAAATAAACAAGAATTATGACATATTAAAACATTTATGCAACCACCATACACATATAAAAGACCACAAACAATTAACCAGTGTGCTTGTCTAGATATCATTAGAGCGAATTTAGCAATTAAACCCATAACAATAATAGAAACCGTTAAAACGAAGTATGAATATAGCATATCGTATTAGAAGCTTGGTACGCGAAGCAACATGCTCTAAGATTCTTATTGGGGGGTTGGAAAGAGCCTTATAATTTTCTTCCTGAATATATGGCGGCAATAAAAGCAGCAAATGATGGTACTCGTTACCTTTTTAAACTTGGTGCTATAAATAGTAATGGTGAGACTGACTTTGAAGGACTATTTTGGACAATTGGTCCATCACTTCATGGTTTCAATTTTTGCAAACTCATTTTAATAGTAGATGGAATATTTCTAATCAGAAAAGACCTAGGAACCTTATTAACGGTAATCTCTAAAGACCCAAATGATCAATTATTTCCTGTAGCTTTTGCTTTAGTTGAGAGGGAGAAAAATGAGACTTGGGAGTGATTTTTTGAGTGTTTGGATAACGCGCCCGACAATCACAATGGTTTGTGTATTATTTCGGATAAGCACGCGGAAATAATAAATGCAATGAGGGGAGAAAAATGGAAGGAACCTTACATATATCATCGTTATTGCTTGCGCCATTTGGAAGCAAATTTGAGTACCCGCGTAAAAAATAAAGCAGTATCTCAGTTGCTAACAGCATTAGCTCGAGCGCACAAAATATATAAATTTGAAAAAATGTGACAAAAAATTGAGAAGCTAAGTAAAAAAGAGGTTATACACAAAAGGGTATCGCACGAGTCGTTCATTAATAAATATTATTCATTGGATAATCTGAGGCGTACATACAACATGAGTTTCTATCCTATAAAGGACAAATCGCATTGGAGGCTACGCACAGAAGTTTCTGATATTACGTTGGTTCTTGCTGATAAACTTGTAAGGAAAGACTTGAACGGAAGAATGTAGCGCAGTTGAAGACAGGAGAAATGATTCCACAATAGTATGGACAACATGAACAAAGAAAGTCGTGGAAAGAATTGTAGTGTTTGTAAATTACTCGGACACACTGCATCAAGGTGCACACAAAGGGGTGGAGGCCGATATAGAATGGAACCCCAAACTAGTTATGTTGTTTTATTTATGAACTTGTATTATATTGTTTTATTTATGAACTTGCATTATGGTATTTTTTTTTAAGAACTTGTGTTATGTGTTGTTTTTATTTAAGAACTTGTAGTATGTTGTTGTTTTTCTTTAATAACTTGTGTTATGTATGTTGGTGTTTGATTTTCTTCTAAAATATTTGAGTAACAAGCATAATAAACATAAATCCTAACATAATAAACTCTAACATAACAAACCATAACATAATAAATCATAACATAACAAACCCTAATATAAGTAAATATAACATAATAAACCATAATATAATAAACTCTAAAATAATAAACCCTATCATAATAAACCCTAACGACCTCTGCCGGCTGCTCTCCTCTTCAGCGCCGCTCGAATCATCATCTGAGGAGTCTGAGTCTGATTCTGAGTGAGTTACTGACGTCTTCTCCACCTTCCTCTTCTCCTCTTTCTTCTCCTCCCTCTGCCGTATCCAGAATATCCCATTCATCTCCCCCGTTAAATTCATTAAGCTTCTCCAATGATATCTTAATGCATCCTAACCACTTCTTTATCCCGTCTTTTATGTTTGCTAAACCCATCGAACCAATCTCTCTGAACATTTTGAATCCTATGCTGGCTCCATCCATCATGTTTTTTGCCTTTAGAAAAATATTTATTATTTTTAACTTAAAAAAATTATGGAAAATATTATGAAAAATATTATATACGAAATATTTACCGCAACTCTTTTGTCCGGAACAATAGGGCGGTATGTTCTCATACCATGAGGAACCTGAGACTGCACTATCGGATCAGACGCACTATAATACCACCTCAAGTATGTGTCAGTTTCGCTGGAATCGTACGATGGCGACTTACGCTTAGGGGCTTGTAGTCATTTACTATCCCATAGATACACTCACTTGTTGTGAATATCCGGCCAATTTTCTCAGCGGCTTTGTTCCAGTCGTGCAATTCTTCGTTATAGATGGGCAGCGTTCTAGAAATCGCTAGGCGGTCGCCAAGCGCTAGGGCAGCGACTGACGCCTAGGGCGCCTAGGCATTTTAGGATCATAATAGAACTTTTCTCATTATTATATGCACATAAAAAATAAAGATACGAAATTTAGAAAATTTGGGACAAAAATTCTTGGAATTAGGTAGGAAAATCAAAATTAATTATAAAAATCATGATCTAGGCGGACAAATCGGGATCTAGGCGGAAAAATCTCTTTCTTCACCACAAAAGGGTGGCAGTCTCGGGCGAAATTTTTCATAAGGTGCCCAATCCACCGCATCTTCTGGCTGACTGTCGAGCAAGTCCCTATGTGATAGCAAATGATTGTATGCCCTATCGTCTCTCCTAGTAGTACCAATAATCAACATTCCAACCGTATCGTTATAATCCGAATTTTCGTACATATTCAATCTTTCGGGGGTCAACGCAACATTCGGCCAAAGAGTAGAAAAATGCATCCACGCCCATAATTGTAATAATAACATGCAACCTCCCATATTTTTCCAACTTGGACCGGTACTTTTACATAGTTCTCGGTATAGATAACCGAGAACTGCACTCCGAAATGCCCACTCATGCAAAATTTCATATTTTCTAAAAATACTAATGGTATGAGGGAATATGAATCCCCATTTGAGTCGGTAAATAAAACGTCGCTGAAGAATGCTATCATATAAGCTCGACAATATTGTTACACCCTTAAGAGGGGGGCGTCATTTTCCAAATCGGAAATATTTTCCGTGATCCATTTCTTGTACACTAAAATCCTGCTTTTTCTTCCGTCATCTCTGAACATATCTGCCGGTGGGGTTTTTCCGAACAGTTCCTTCACTTTATCTATCTAGCTAATGTCTTCGGTATTCGAACACAATGCCATGCCATCAACCCGCATCCCTAACAAACATGACACATCATCCAATGTGATTGTGTAATGTGTATTTTTATACACATTTTTATGATTTTTATCATATAAAATTCAATTATAATTCATATAAAATGTATGGTAATTCCTCATAATTCATAAAACATGATTTAAAACCTCTAAATATATTTTTGTGTGATTTTACAAGCGAAAAGACAATAAAATGAAGAATTGGACAAAAACGCAAATAATGGGCCAATGATGGCCATAATTTCCCTAAAAATGCTCACATTCCTCCATACACATACTTCTTTAACCGTAAAAGATGAGAAACGTCGGTGAAAAACAAACAAATGTCAAAACAGAGAAGAAACAACCATAAAACGTTACGGAAATGTCCACTGTCTTATGTCATTTTTGAACCCAACCGATACATGAACCGACCACGTTCGGATCCAAAACAGAGAAGAAACGTCCATGGTTTTTATAACGTTTGGAATCAAGAACGTGACGTTCGAACTAAGTGGATCCTAACCATCATTTTACACCAAAAAAAAAACCTAGCAACGCAAGTCAAATATGAAAAGTCAACCGTCGCAGTCAAGTCAACTCTTTCTCTCTGAAAAATGGGATGTGTGATTCACCATCGTTGGAACGGCCAGAGTTGGCCGCAAAATACGAAAAATCTCCCGTCAACCCAAAAATAACCAAATATTGAGCTGCAGGTTTCTCGAACGTAATTCCAATGCCATTCTCTTCTTCTTATTCCACTCTTTCCAACCATATAAATAACTCAAAAAGTGATAAAGAATTGAGTGAAATAATTGAGTTTGAAGTAAGTGTTCAATTAAATTGAATTCTGTTTTTGTTGAAATAACTCAATTCGAGCTGAAACTTCTCAAGTCCATAACTCAGTCCACAGACCATTTCATGCAAAACCAATTCCATTCTCTTCTTCTATCTTTCCTCCTTCCATGGATATCAAGAACACAAAACTGTTGGGAAATCCACAGCCGCCCTAGGATCTACGTTAAAGGAACAAATGTTGGGAAATCCATAGCCATGTACGTTACATGCATAGCGGAACATATGGATTTAACCCGCCCTACGATCTACATTAAGGGAATAAAAGTACGAGATTAACTATTAAAATTTATGCCTCGGATCTTCCTGATCTGCGAGACGAAGAACGAATGTAGGTGTGTCAAATAGAGAGACTCTGCCCTTCTATTTATACTAGAGAGAGAGGCGAACGATTACTCAGTTACCGTAACTAAAAATCCTAATATGCGCCTATTTCGTCAAAACAACGGAACTATTCTGTTGCCAACGGAATAGGTATTTCCATAACGAAATACTTGGCAGCTAAGGTTATTAAAGTTTCCGTATATATTCCGTTGGGAACGGAACTATTTTGTTGCCAACGGAATGACACTGTTTTGTTCAATCAATTATCCAATAATTGATTATTTCGTTCACTAATTTATACAGCATATGTATAACTGTTTTGAGGCATATTCATCCCATACGAATGGAGTTCATTGTGTGACCGTGTAGGTTCCATTTAACGCTGGCAATGATCTTCTAAAGATCGTAAGTCATGAGTAATCTCTAGACTGATGTCATTATTACCCATGTTCAATGAAATGATCAGCGATCATAAACCTATCTGAATAGACATTTGCTTATTCCTTTTATTCTACGATATACGTCTTGATCTCAAGGCACGGTAATATGTCATCCTTGAGTTGATCAAAGTCTCTTTCCTGATCGAGAATTAGACTGAGTAAATACAAAATGATATTAACTACACATGTTAATCCATTTTGAGCATGGCCATGCATTTCCTTCAGTCCTAGTTAATCAGGGGGCCATAGATGTCTCCCTCTTGTCGGGAGGAACAAATCCCATCTTGGTCACTCACATTCCTCGTCATGATTTAGTACATGCCTAATGATGACCTTAATAATCACCCCGTTATGGATGACGTTGGAAGACGTAGGATCATATTAAAGTATGCAGTTCCACATGCAGGAATCCATGGCGACCTTAGGTCGTAGGAACAAGCACACTATTCATATGAGAATCACTAATGATATATACCATGTATATTCTCATAGTGTGGTCAGTCCGGCAGGTGTTCTATAACACGAACCTATATTCTAGACTTGACATCCCTATGTCCATGATCAGCAGAACATGATCATCCGGTCTGTGAATATACTAGTATAGATATGTAGCTTCTTACTTGAAGTATGTTTATCTCTATAAACATCTCACATATCACTAGGGATGGTTTAGAATGTCATTCGTTGGTTCATAGTTCTACTATCAGAATCACTTATTCTGATGACGTGAACCCGAAGTGACATTCATGGTTGATATAAGAAATTTACATTCATGACCCATACACACAGATATATAAAAAATAACCCTTATTGGATAAATAATAATCTCTTAATACATAATCCATTTCCTAGCACAAATACATTTGGCCTAGGGCACTAATCCTATAGTCTCCCACTTGAACTAGGCCAACTCTAAGCATCTTATGCCCATAAACCTAACATGACCGTCATGCTTCGCTTGCAGGAGTGGTTTAGTTAATGGATCGATGACATTGCCGTCCGATGGCACTCTATACATTTTGACATCACCCCTTTGTATGATCTCTCTGATAAGATGGAAGTGTCGCAGTATGTGCTTGGACTTTTGGCGGGATCTCAGTTTCTTTGCTTGTGTGATCACTCCATTGTTGTCACAATATAGATCCACTGGTTCCGAGATGCTCGGAACTACTCTTAGCTACTCCAAAAATTTCTTTATCCAAACAGCTTCTTTAGCCGCTTCTGCAGCGGCTATATACTCTACTTCCGTTGAAGAATCTGCTACAGTACATTGCTTGGAACTCTTCCATGTCACGGCGCCTCCATTTAGGCAAAAGAAATAACCTGATTGCGATCTAAGGTCGGTTGAGTCTGTTTGGAAGCTTGCGTCGGTGTAACCCTTTACAACGAGCTCGTCTTCCATACCTCCATGTACTAGGAAAAGGTCCTTAGTTCTTCGTAAGTACTTAAGGATTCTTTTAACAGCTAACCAGTGACTTTCACCTGCTTGTTGCGCTCAATGAGTATGACACATCAGGTCTAGTACATATCATGGCATACATGATAGATCATATAGCCGAATATTATGGGATCTTATTCTTGCGTCTTCGTTCCTGCTCACTTGTAGGACATTGTGTCTTACTAAGAGAAACACCATGTAACAAGGGCCAAAATCCTTTCTTTGATTTTTGCATTCTAAACCGTTTCACGACCATGTCTATGTATGTACTTTGACTCAGACCTATAAGCCTTCTAGATCTATCTCTATAAATCCTGATTCTTAGCACGTAGGAGGTTTCTCCTAGGTCTTTCATCGAGAAATTATCTCCCAACCATTTCTTGACGTTCAATAATATTGGGACATCATTTCACATGAGTAATATGTCATCTACGTAAAGTACCAGGAATACTACCGTGCTCCCACTGAACTTCATGTAAACACAAGACTCACCTTCACTTTTGGTAAAACCAAAACTTTTGATGACTTCATCAAAACGAAAGTTCCAACTTCGAGACGCTTACTTCAATCCATAGATGGATTTCTGAAGCTTGCAAACCTTACCCGAATTTTTAGGATCGACAAAACCCTCGAGTTGCATCATATGCACGTCCTTGGTCAGATTTCGATTTAGGAAAGCTGTTCTGACATCCATTTGTCATATTTCATAGTCATAATATGCTGCTATGGCTAATAGAATTCTGATGGATTTAAGCATAGCTACAGGTGAGAAAGTTTCGTCATAGTCAATACCATGAACTTGTTTGAAACCTTTCGCCACAAGCCTTGCTTTGTTGGTTTGTACCTTTCCATCCACGTCAGTCTTTTTCTTAAAGACCCACTTACATCCGATGGTCTTCAAGCCTTCGGATGGATCAATTAAGTTCCAAACTTGATTGTCTTGCATGGATTGCATCTCGGCTCTCATGGCCTCTAATCATTTCTAAGAGTCAGGACTCTTCATAGCATCTTGGTAGGACGTGGATTCATCATCCATGAATGTCACATCATCATCATTAGACACGATAAATTCATATCTCTCGGGCACATGATGAATCCTACTAGATCTACGTTGAGTCTGTTGTGTTTCAAGCTCACCAACTCCATCATAGGTTCTGCCTCTATAGGTGGGTCTCGAATTTCTTCGAGTTGTACTTTGCTCCCACTGCTTCTCATAGAGACAAACTCTCTTTCCAAGAAGGCTCAATTGCGAGCAACAAACACGTTGTTCTCCGATGGGTGGTAAGAGTAATATCCTTTAGTTTCCTTAGGATATCCCACAAACAACTACTTATCAAATTTGGGTCCGAGTTTATTGGGAAACTGTCATTTGGCATGAGTCTCACATCCCCAAATTTTAAGAAAAGACAACTTGGGGATTTTCCCCGTCCACATCTCATATGGTGTCTTTTGAACTGCTTTGGATGGAATTATGTTCAGTATGAATGTGGCAGTCTCAAGAGCGTAACCCCAGAAAGACATTGAATGACTCGTTTGACTCATCATCGATCGAACCATATCCAATAAGGTTTGATTCTTCCTTTCGGACAATCCATTCCATTGAGGAGTTCCTAGAGGAGTCAGTTGTGAAACTAATACAAGTCCACTAGGCAAAGTCAATAAATAAGTTCCTACAGCTAATGCAGCAACTCTTGCTCCATTTCTCACACGCAGGTTGACTTCGCCTTTAGCTAATCTTCTACTCCTTTGTAGTCCCTGCACATCATTACAAATGTGAGTACCACATCCGGCATCCAATACCCAATATTTAGGAGTAAGTGAATTAGTTTCAGTAACAAAAATACCTGAAGCGATAGTCACACTACTCTTCTTGAATTCGTCCTGATAGAGTTTGCAGTTTCTCTTCCAATGGCCAACCTTGTTGTAATGGAAGCAAACTCCTTGTCTTTCTTGATCTTAGGTTTAGGCAACACCTTACTTTTACCCTTGCTCTTGTTCCCGGTCTTCTTACCCTTCTTCTTGTGAACCATTAGGACATCTTTGATAACATTTGTCTTCATGTCCTCCTGTGCATTCTTAAGCATCCCATGCAACTCGGTGATGGATTTCTCCATCTGATGCATATTATATATAGTTCTTGATGAATTGCTTAAAACTAGGTGGTAACGACCCGAGAATTATGTCAACATCCAATTTTCTTGGCATAACTGAACCAAGCCTCTCCAATTGATCAAGATAGCTCTGTTGGGTTTCGGACGTGCATAACGCAGCGGAAAATAAAAATATCGTCCAAAACCAATCCGTGGATCCGTGCGTATCGGTTAAATCAAAGAAATAAATCTTAAAGATACCTTTCGGATTACGCTTAATCCGTGACGCTCAAACCATGCGTGTTGTCCATGCGTGTCTAAATTGGTTACCGTCCTAACCGATTTTACGTCCGTCTAGCCGTCTAGGTCGGATCGTGCGGAAGTCATCTACCGCACACATAATCGGTCTCCACCAAAACTCTCAACAAGCCGTTCTCATCTTCTTAGGCCGAATAGATCACAAGCGCCGAAAGTACGAACGCGTCTACTGGTGTCCACACGAACAAACTTCTTAAAACGGGAAGAAGAACAATATATATGCTAGTAGCTTGTTGTCCTCTTGCATAAGAAAACTCTTCTTATTTTATCTCACAAAAGATGTATATAATTCCTCTCATATAATCACACTCTTTCATTTTTGTCATACAAAAAGAAAGCACCCTTTCATAATTTTGTTATACAAATTAGAAAGTATATTTTCTCTCTTTTGTCTCACAAAAGAGAATGAGTTGTAATGAGAGAGAGAATGATGTGTTGTATCTATGAATTTGGAGTCCTCTATGTCCTTATATAGAGGTGAAGAGTCATGTCTCTTCACACTAAAAGATGTGTATGACATCACTCATCATTATCCATATGCCATCATCTAGACTCTTCTAGATTACATGATCTTTTGTGCTGATAGTCTTTATATACATATATATCAAATCTTATCACATAAGATGACAATATATTTTGTGACATT
>JAJHPC010000001.1:4497976-4610476 GCA_024447665.1 Juncus inflexus | reverse complement strand
GTTATATTCTAGAAGTCAAGAGTACCAGAAAGTTGGCGCAATTTTAGGCTCGTTCGTCGTCTTCTTCTTTGCCTCAGTTAGAAGGCCAGGGTATACGATTGGATATGGGGTGACAATTTTGAGCACGAGGGATCTACTGTGTGGCCAGAATACCGGTGTGTTATATATTCTGGAAGTGCAGAGTACCGGAAAGTTATTATGGGAAGTTGGCGCAGTTTTAGGCTCGTTCATCGTCGCCTTCTCTGTCTCAGCTAGAAGATCAGAGTTTCTGATTGGATGTGGGGTGATAATTTTTAGCACGAGGGATCTACTGTTTGGCCAAAATACCTGTGTGTTATATTCTGGAAGTACAGAGTACCGAAAAGTTATTTCGGGAAGTTGGCGCAGTTTTAGGCTCGTTTGTCGTTGCCTTCTCTGCCTCAGTTAGAAGGTCAGCGTGTACGATTAGATGTGGGGTGACAGTTTTGACTACGAGAGATTTACTGTATAGCCAGAATACCAGAAAGTTTGAACTTTGTGAAGATTCCATTTGTGGCAAACGGAGGAGACTCAGCTTTAGTACAGCCGTTCATCGCATGAAAGGAATTTGGGACGATATCTATTTGGATTTGTGGGAATAAATTTGTGATCCTTTTATAAGGATTGTTCAGCATTGCATGGTTGTTCGCTCTCAACAACATAATGACGTGGCTGATTGGAAACTACTCGAGAAGACTTGGTGCGTGTTTTTTGAGGCGGGCTTAGGCGATAAGCTCTGGGTAGAAGCCACTAATACTGCTTCGTGGTTGGTCAACCGTTCTCTGAATACAACAATTTGGTGCAACACACCAACAAGCGTTTGGTCGGCTAAATAGGTGAATTACTCGACATTGTAGGTATTTGGATATCTCATTTATGCACAAGTGGTTAAATGGAAACTCGAGTATGGGGAGAAGAAATATTTTCTTCTTGGATACGCTTCAGGTGTGAAGGCATGTTGTTTGATGTGTCTAGTACTGGGACACCTAATTTTGAGAGACGCGACTTTTGAGTCGGTTATGTTATGGACAAGGGAGCAAGTGTTTGGTCTGGCTATTAAGAAGATTGTGACGGTCACGAAGAAGATGGAGTATGAAATTCCTGATCAACAAGGTGAAGTTACTCGACATAACATGGAGTATCGTGTTGTCTCTCGTTTTGACGATGGTGAATTGATTAAGGAGAGTCAAGAAGGGCGACGGCTTTATGCTTTGATAAGGGATCAAGCTAGACTTCATATGAGATATGGATACATTGATTTTGTGTATTGTTTGGAAGTGGCTAACATATTGAAGTTTGGCGAGTCCTGGATCTGCAAACAGGCAGTAGTTTCATGTGAAGCGGCAAAGCGTGGATTGCTGCTATTAAGGAGGAACTCATTTTGGATATGTCATTTGTATCAACGATGAGATTTCGAATCAAGGTGGAGATTGTTATGTATGCCTCGATATCTCAGCATAATTTGTTTCCTTTCTAGTACGATATTTAGGAAGGATTAGGAGAAGGAAATAAATATTTAGGAAATATTTGGAGGATTGAAAGAGGTGCCTTATTTCCATTTTTGTATCGTTAATTTAAATTATTTTCATATTGTATCTTTAATTTAGACAGTTTATATTTTGGTAATTAGTCAAGTCTTTACTATATAAGAAGTCTAAATCTATTGTAATTGTATCACAATTATTACAATATAGTCTCTCAGTTTATTATACGATTTCTCTCTTCTTCTCTAGTTATTTCTCTAACAAGTTCTCTTTCTCTACATCCATATTCTACCCATTATCCTAACAAATACATTTCATAATAAACCAATTTAACATATAATATTAATGATTTAAGTGAGAACACTAAAATAATGTTCACAAGAAATACATTTCACAATAAAATCTATCTTAACATACCATATTATATATAACGCCAATTATTTAATCAAATACATCATCACATTTACAACACACATTTCGCCAACAAAATCCCATCACTTTTCAGATAAACCGTCAACGAGTTCTGATTTTGCCCTCGCCAACGCATCACTCAGCTTATCGGGATTCCTTCCTCCGGCCTGGGCAAAATTGGGTTTTCCGCCTCCGCCGCCTCCACACAACTTGGCGATATTTCCGATGAATTTCCCGGCTTGCAAACCCATTTTGACCACTCCTGGACTGAACGATGCGACTAGGCTAACTTTGTCTTGAGACGGAATTGAGCCTAAAATGATCGCGACTGGATCTTGTAAAGATCGTGTGAGGTGCTCTGCTGCACTTCGAAGTGCATCGGGATCCGTGTCTTCCATGTTTTCAACCACCACCCTGAAAATTGTTTAAAAGTTCGGGTATTAAAAATACATATTAACCCTTCTGATAGACGATTAGCACTAAAGGTTTCATTTAATGTTAATATTCTATTACCCCTATATGTTATCTATATTTTGTCTCATTGACAGATGATAAGACAAATCAAATGTGGTGTGATGGTATGTGAACACTTACCATCGGAATGAATTTCACTTACCACACCACAATGAGTGAAGGCAAAAGCCAGGGAACTATAACAGCCCTGCCCTGTCATTAAATTACACAATAACAAAATAATTATCACAACAATACCTAACATTGCTGGCTCCCACAACAACAGCCCTGTCCGCAAGACTCCCCGCTCTGAGCACAGCAACTCTACTCTTCAGCCCTGCCACCTCATTCCTCGCGGCCCTCAACTCCTCCGCAATGCTCTCCACCCTGCAATTCACATCCTCAGCCTTCACCTTGAAGAAACCGCACAACTGCCTCATGAATCTGTCTCTGGCCAGAACGTATTCTACGAAAGCCTCGCCAGCCACAGCCTCGATTCTGCGGATACCTGACGCGACGCCCTGCTCGCTAATTATCATGAACCCACGTATTTCTGACGTGTTTCTCACGTGGGTCCCGCCACAGAGCTCCATTGAGACCCCGGGCACTGAAACAACCCTAACCTGAAATATTATTATAAAATAAATTAATTTTGACTGAGAGAGAAGTGATACTTGTCAACCTCGAGGTGTCTGACAGTTGGTCAACAGAGTGAGTGAGGATGATAAGTGAAATGTATTGAGGTGATAAACATAAAAATTCAAAACTGCTTACCGACTTCGACAATGTAATTCGACAACCACCTGAAGAATTTGGAAAACAGAAAAAACCTACATTATGCCTAAATTGCAAAAGGGTCACTACATTATTGGAAATTGCAAAAGCCCCTCATTTTTAATAGATTAGTATGGACAATTTTTTTGAAATTCTTAAGAATAGAGTTTTTTTTTTTTTTTTTTGAAATTTTCAATAACGCAAGGCTTTTTGCATTTTAGGCAAAATGTAGGAGCCTTTTTGCAAATTTTCATTCAATTTATTGATTAGCACTGTCAATGAGGGCTGAAGATTGGAAATTTCAAATGATACAAATAAATAAAAAATATATGCACACACAGTTATTCTTCCAAATACTAGCAAGTAAAAAAAACAATAATAATAATTTCAAATTTCCAATTTTCAAGGGTATTTTGGGAGTAAATTGACCTGAGAGCCGTATTTTCGCCGAACATGGCAATAGTAAAATGTATTGCGGTGATAAGCAAAAAAAAAAAAATTCAAATGATATAAAGAAATGAAAATATAATTATTATTTCAAGTGCTAGTAAGCAAAACCAAAAACAACAATAATTTCAATTTTGAAGGGTATTTTGGTAATAAAATAGCTTTTTTTCATCAGACAAACGCACCTCAGAGCTGTACTTCTCTCCAAACATCGCAACAGCTCCGGCTCGCTTCGCCTCATCCAGCGCCATCACGCTCGTCTCGAGATCCGTGCCATCGCCGATCCAGCGGTTGACCAGCGCCTCGACCTCCGCAACCTCGGCCTCGGTCAGCGGGCGGTGGAAGTTGAAGTCGAACCGGAGCCGGTCAAAGGTCACGAGCGACCCGGCCTGCGAGGTCTCTTGCCCAATCGTGAGTTTGAGTGCGGATTGGAGCAGATGTGTTGCAGTGTGATGCGCCTAATTATTTATTTATTTTTTTAAATAATAATATTTAAAAAGTTAAAAAGGTAAACATTGAAAATGATTCATATGCCTTCAAAATGTATCATATTTTGATTTTTTGGGATATATGCATGACCATTTATGGAGGGGAATTTGCCATTATAATACTTATTTCTTAGGCCTAGTAAATTTTTTTATTAAGTTTTGGAGTAAAATAATAAATTATTAATTAATATATAAAATTTATTTTATGGGAAATTTTCAAAACGCCATAACTTTTCTGGATATTTTAAGAAACACTGTTCACTTTTTAGTTTTCTTAAAAAATCTTATGTTAATATATAATATAATAGGGATATGGACTTTGATGAGAACATAAAAAGTGAGGGGGTTTCCTACAATATTCATAAAAATTAGGGAGGTTTACAAAAAAAAAATCCTTATTTTATTACCTTGGCTCTCTTTCTTAAGTTGGCATCAACTGAAGCATCGATTTCCGCACCAATCCCCAAGTTTCCCTCTTTAACCACACCTTTATGCATGAAAATATTACCAAAAGATTTCTGCACGTCCTTAATCTCCACAACCGTTCTCACTTTTGCATCCCCGTCCTCCAAAAAGCACAGAATCCCATTATCACCCACTTGGCCGCCCGATTCGGCGTAAAAGGGGGTTCTATCCAACAGAATTTCCACTTCAGTTCCTGAAGAAACGTTAATTACCGGGTTGCCATTTACCAAAATGCCCTTGACTGTCGCTCTGGTCGAGAGCGAATCGTACCCTAAAAACTCTGTGTCTTGAATTCCTTCTAGAACCTCCGTTTCATTTCCGACCGAGAGTTTAATCACGTTATGTGCGTTTTGCGACATTTTTCTCTGATTTTCCATTTCAATTTCGAACCCTTTCATATCTACACCCACTCCCTTTTCATTCGCAATTTCAGACGTAATTTCTATTGGAAAACCGTATGTATCATACAAAAGAAATGCATTTTTTCCAGAAATACTAGGGCTCTTATCATCATCATCCTCTCCAGTTTGTAAAGCCTCCTCTAAAAACTGACTCAACAATTTCTCTCCTCTTTCCAAAGTCTGCACAAACCGCAATTCCTCCCTCTTTAGCTCCTCAATTATGACATTTTTTCTCAATTGAACATCTGGATCTATTTGAGAACTTAGATTTATCACAGTTTTGGCTAGAATTGGGGAAAAGGCGCCATTAGGGTTTCCTTTACCATCTCCTTTAATACCGATTAAACGACCCGTTCGAACGACCCTTCTGAGGAGTCTTCTCACTACGTATCCTCTACCGATATTTGAAGGCATTACTCCATCTGATATTAAATATACCACTGCTCTCATGTGGTCTCCAATTACCTGCAACAAAGAAAAAAAAATGTGAAAAAATAAATAAGGACTAAGAATATTTGAGGTTGTATAGGGACGGATATGAAAAATTTCAAAATAATTAATAATATCGGGTGTTTAATTACTTTGAGATTGGTTTTTGTGGATTCGTCTGCTTCTGAATATTTAACCATTGCCATGTCAGCAGCCCTCTCAATAATCGGAAAAATAAGGTCGGTCTCGTAATTATTCGGAACCTACAAACCAAAAATGTAATAAGAAACGGAAAAGAAGTAAAAAGAAATAAAAAATAGTAACTAAAATAAAGAAAAAAATATTAGAAAAGCGCAATACATTTTGAAGGATTTGAGCCATGCGTTCGAGTCCCATGCCAGTATCAATATTTTTCTGCTTCAACGGCTCGAGAGACCCATCGTCTTTCTTATTATATTGCATAAATACAAGATTATAGAACTCTATAAACCTACTATCGTCCCCTAAATCCTGCGCAAAACTACAGTGATTCAATATCACTACACAACTAATCAACTAATAAATTGGAATGAGTGAATGAATGAAAGAATGAAATACATACAGCATTAGAGGTGCTTCTCTCAGGGGCAAAATCGTAATAAATCTCTGAACAGGGCCCACAAGGCCCGGTGGGCCCGCTGCTCCAGAAGTTATCTTCCTCTCCCATTCTTTTTATTCTCTCTTTTGGTACGCCCACCTGATATAAATAAACAAATATTGGTAAAAATTTCAAAACCCCCCTATTTTATTTTAACAAAACCCCTCACCTTTTAGATTCCATTTTACCCCCCCTACTAGAGTTAGATTTAACATTTCAATCCATTTTTTTGGACCAAAATACCCCTCATAATATTTTTATATTCAAATAAAAATATTAAGAGTTGCAATATGTTAGTTTATTTACTAATTTTGTGTTGATGTAATTAACTTGTTTTCTATTACCTCGTCGTGCCAAATAGAGAATGCTTCATCATCATCTTGGAAGACACTAATCCACAATCTCTCCGGTGTTAAACCAAATCTTTAACATAAAGACGTAAAAGAAAAAAAGAAACTAAATTAGGATAAATGAACCATAGCCAACAAAACTAAAAAGAATTTGTCCATCAAATTGTCCTTTTCTTCTAAATAAAATAAAGTTCTTTGCTGGTTGTCGGGTATTATTGAAGGAGTGCAAAACTGAGTTTCCAACCAGAAGGCAAAAGAAAAACCTTATTTTCTACTACCAGACATAGCTTTACAGGATTGGACGCCCAGAATTGGCTTTCTTTTGTTAATATTAAAGTGGTTAATTTGGTAGTAGTGACCTTTGTTGTCCTTTTTTGTGCGTTTCTTTCTAGTGTTACCTTAAAAATCCCTTATCCTTACTCTTTTTTCCTCTCCCTCTCTCACTATTATTGGTACATCTTGTACGATTCTATTTTGATATAATAAATTTTGATAGTTTATTAGAGGATTTGGATGTTAAGATCTAATCAGGACAAAATTACCATACTCCTTAGTAGTGAGATCCCAAGCCCAAGAAATGGCCTCCTTTTTGAAATAGTCTCCAAAGCTGAAGTTCCCCAGCATTTCGAAAAAGGTGTGGTGGCGCGCCGTCCGCCCCACATTCTCTATGTCGTTCGTCCTCATGCATTTCTGAGATGTTGTAGCACATGGAACGCTCCTTGGTTCCTAAAACATAATTAAAATTGTTATTGTAGGGGAATTGTGATTCAGGGTTTTGGAGTCTCTTAAGGGGGTGAAGAGAAATCAAACTGTTGTAGGAGATAACATATCATCGTAGAGATATAGAATTGTATAAATAATTTTAGAAGGTTCTAGAGTTATTATTCTAGAGAGTGTAGCTACATTAACGATCAAAATTCTAAAGTTCTTATTTAGTGTCTAGAATTATATCTGTGCATTCTACAACTATTTATACAATTCTATATCTCTACAATAATATGATATCAATAGGAGCTGAAACACTATTCCTAAAAGATAAGGGGTTACTTAAATATTAAAAAAAGATAGTTTTCTTTTATCTTTTGCCATTTTATAGAATAATATTCTTAGTAGGTCTAAATAGGTACCTTTCCAAGGAAAATGGGTTTGAATTGAAGCATGCCAGCTATTGTTAGGAAAACAGTGGGGTCATCAGGCACAAGAGATGAACTGGGGAGAATTTTGTGACCTCTCGAGGCGAAAAAGTTGAGGAAGCGGCTACGGATTGAATCTCCACTCACATGATTTTGATTCGATGAAGGTTTTTCTATTTCTTGCGCCACCACTGGTTCAACTGACGCTGGATGATTATCTTATGAATAATCAGTAAGATAGTAATTACATGCAATTACTTTAGTAACTTTACTGATGCGAAATGGTCAACAAACCTGAATTTTTAGTTTTGAGAACCAATCTCTTTCTCAACTTTGTGTTCTTCCTGCGATTGAAAGACACACTGGTGCAACAACAACCTACAAACCAAAAAGAGTGTTACGATCAAATTCATTATCGATCTCCATTGGCTTAAAATGGGAGTTTATTCGAAACTGATTCGAAGCTGAAAATTAAGGACCTAGGCTGGACGTGGGAAGGCCGCCGGGAATGGCGGTATAACCTGTCCGGCGAGAGAAGGAGGAGAGGAGAGGGAGGGGTAGCCGAGGATCGGCTAGCTTCAGCCTCTCCATTTGCGAGCGAAGTGTTTGTGTTTGCGCCACTCGCGCGTTATCTGAAAACCGGACAAGGGTGGCTCGATGGTTTTTTTATTTTATTTTATTTTTTGAATAGCTTTGTTCGAATTTTGTGAGGCGAGGGAAATTTAGATCAGGGCCCTAATTGTTTTTGGGAAATTTTTCTATACTCCCTTCTAGGGTTAACACACTTTTTCATCCATTAGTTTTTTGTATTGACCAAAATGGCCTTAAGTAATTATCTTTATATTATACTTTATTCAATTAAAAAATATAATAAATAAATATTAATACTTTTAATGTAATATTCCATGATTTTATGTTGCCGACATTTTATTAGATTATTTTGTGATGCATTAATTTATTTTATAGTATTATATTATATAAAAAATATTTGTGTATATTATACTTTTATTTAAAATATTACTTTTTCATTATTATTTTATTTATATTTTAGATCACATTCATTTATATTTGATGCAAAATATAAATTATTTCTTATTTATTATTTTGGTTTCATTAAAATATAAGTAAAATTTAATGAGGGGATTTCGGTCAATAAAAAAATTAATTGATGTACAAGTTTGAGTTTACCCCATAGGGAGTTAAAAAAATTTAAGTTGCTTTATAGAGAGTTTTTGAAGAAATGAAAAAATTAGGAAATTTTTAATAATATCCAGAAAAGTTAGGGTGTGGCGGCGATTAATCAACCCATGGCGATGTCGTGGCGTATGCCGATTAACTCAACCTTCAAGGCTTATTCTTGAAGATTTTGACCTTCAAGCGACTAATAGCTGATTACTCAGAGCCGATTTTTAGAACATTAATTCTAATCTACAAAAAAAAAAAAAAAAGACTTCTTTTTTTTATGAAAGTTAAATTAGAACTCAAGTCTTCATAAAAAATTCGTCCCATCAAACTTCACTTTGTTGATCGAACAAACTCTCTCCTCTTGCTGCTATTTCGTCCTCTAGAGTTGTTTGTCCCCTCTTTGGTTTTGTCATTCTCTTCTACCTCATCGAGTTCTCCTTTGTCGTCACTTCCTTGGTTAAATTCACATCTTCCTATAGTTCTTATATACTTCCTTAGTTAAACTCACGTCTTCCAATACTTCTTTTATCAAGATCATTCTATCTCATTTCTCCCATGTAAACATCATTATGCATCATTCTCTCCATATGAACTTATGCGACCATGTTCTAAATACAAAAAAATGAATTTTTTTTTGCTGTTGTATATTATCGCAAAAGCCATGCACATTAAACCCCATCTCATTATAAATAAATAAATGTGATACAAAAAAAAATTTAAGTGTTAAAAAGCAAAACATTTTTGTGAATTAATCACTGAAATCGTATTAACCTTTAACTTGTTTTAGAGGGTGAAGTAAAAAATGAGTTAAAATTTATGGGGAAACATGTTGTTTCCCACTTCAAATTTAGAGTAAAAAAGTAATTTTTTTATTAGGGTACTATCTTTTGGAAAATGGTGTTGTTTAATTGAGGCATAAAGGGAGGCTGAATAGGTCTAAATCGTGCCGAAATGTAGTTTTTATATTTGTTAGGGTTTTACAATTTTTTAGGTTATTTGACTTTTAGTGGATGGTTTGTATTAATTCAAATAATATTATAAGTAAATAAAGATAATAGAAAATAAATAACAATACAAAACACACAGATATGTTAACGAAGTTCGGCTAGGCGGTTGCGTTAGTTGTAAACGACCATTCTCGCTAGCAATCCTTGTTGCCTTCACGAGCACATACTCTTCGGATATGTCTTTCGGCTCCTTGATCCACTAATCCAAATAGAGTTTCTTTTACAAACTCGAATCAACGACCGCTTTACAAATTCGTAGCGATTCATTGAAATAAAACTCAAAGATTTCTTTTAATCAAACAAGCACTCAAACCTGATCTATAACCTCTCAAATTTGTTCACAAAATATTGAGTAATTAATATAAACTGTAGAGAGAATTCTTCAAAGATTTTGCTTAGAATTGATAGAAAAACTAATTGAAAAAATGGATTGGGCTGCTCTTTTAAAGAGAGAAGGAGCAATCCCTCAAAACTGGAAAGTCTGACAGTTCTGTTCGAACGGAACATTAAAAAGAAAGGGATTCTATAGAGAATAAAAACCAAACGGCTAGGAAACTGAGAGTCCGTTTGAACAAACATATGTTCCGTTCAAATGGATTAGAAATCACAGCCAAGTCAGAATATTTTATGCTGGAACAGACCATTCAGTTCTGAATGGAGCTGAGAACAGAAGTTCTTAACGGAAGTTCCGTTCTGAATTTTTGAAGTGATTTTCTCTCTAGGATTTATTTTTATTAATCAATAAAGCACAAAACAAACTAAAAACACAATGAGATCTTCAACTCTTGAATGTCATGAAAGCGAGTCTTGAAAACTTGAAAAGCGTTGAAATTTAGCGAGAGACCTTCGACAACTTCTGATTCGATCGAGATAAAACTTCTTGCACGTAAACTTGAACTTGTAAATTTCATGATCTTATACAAGGAACTCAAATATTATTAGTAATCACGGAATTATTTTAAACATCATCAAATAGAGATAGAGCTGGCGAACATGACCCGAACCCGAAAGACCTGTCTAACCCGCCCGAAGCCCGACCCGACCCGATCCGAAAAATTTGAAAAAGTCAAATGAGTCGAACCCGCCCGACCCGGACCCGAAAACCCAAACCCGAAATAACTGTTGTTTGATGACCACTCTAACCCGATCCGACATAAAATTTGACTTGTTCGAACCCGATATAACCACTGACCCGAGAGAACCCGAGACCTGATAAGACAAGATACGAACTGACCTGAACCCATATTGACTCTAGGTTTAAACCAACCCGAAATCTGAATATATCCCAAATGATAATTTAATCTAACAAGGACTTTGAAATCAATGTAAATATTCTTTTCTTAGTCTTTCTTGCCCATATTTTGTATTTTATTTTTTTATTTTCAATAAATCAGTCAAATGAATCAAGAAATCATTTTCAATATGTTTCAATGTGTTTTTATAACATGGTGTTCTTAATGTATCATAATACTTGTTATTGAATATGAAATATATTATTTTACACAAATTCAATTTAACTACATTTCAAATTGATATATCATAACTCATAAGAATATCGATTCGGGTACATTGAGATTAGGTTGGGCGGGTTCGGGCTTAGAGCGGGTCGGGTGGGTCTTTCGGGTTCAAGTCATATTGGCAGCCTTAGATTTATATAGAGGTGGCAAACGACGAGTCGGGTCAGAATCAGGTTCGGTTATTCGGGCTAAACATGTAGAGTGGCAAACATGTTACATTCGGGTTTCGTATTGACACAAAATAAGGTCAGTTTTCGACTTGGGTCTTGGGTTTTAGCAGGTTCAAGTCGGGTCGGGTTAGATCAGTTTTATTTTCGGGTCATTCCAGTTCGGGTTCTTCGGGTCCGGGTCTGACGAGTTTGGGTAGTTTGATATTTCTAAAATATCCGGATCGGGTCTGGTCTGGTCTGGTCGGGTCAGGTCGGGTATCGGGTGGATTGGACGGCTCTTTCGGGTTCTTTTTTCGGGTTATTAGATCCATCGGGTTGTGTTATTTCATATTCGGTTCAAGTATTTCAGGTATCATATTGATAATTTGATACACGTTGAGGTCAATTTTGAGTTAGAGTTATTTGGGTCTCGGAAAGAATCAGGTTGGAATCGGGTCGAGTCGGGTCGGGTAAGGTTAAGGTCAATTTTAAGTTTGGATCATTTCGGCTCGGGTTCCGGTCAGGAGGGCTTGAGTCATTTTATATTTCAGGCGGGTCAGGTGGGTTTCTTAGTTTCGAGCTAGTTTTGTCATCTCTAGAAATTTATAAAATAGCCCGAACCCAATTTGCCCGAAACATGAAGAGACTTGAATTCCACATGATCCGAATATCAAATCAACCCGAACCCGAAATAATCCGAACCCATTTAACCCGGCCGGAACAAAAATCCGAATACAACTCGACCCGACCCAAAATTCACCCGACAAATTCTTGACCCGAAAAAGATCCTGTTAGAAGTATGCCCTAGGCCAATATATTTGAGACCTAGATGTATGGATTGTGTTAAACAAATATTGTGTTTATTTAAAGATACTTTATATAATAAATGCGTATTAGTTATTTTATTCTTATTACTAAAATGAACCTTGAATATGATATTCAGCTTTATATCATCAAAGTATGTGACTTTGATAGTAAAACTGTAAAATACTATGAATGATATTCTAAACCATCCCTGATCATTCATAGGATGTTTGTGAGACAAACATACTTTATGATAAGCTATAAATGGACATCAGTATGTTAGTTGACTGATGGTCACATTTTACTGATCATGAATAAGAGTTATTAAGTCATTAACGTAAGTATATGTTATAGACCATATACTGGATTGACCCACCGTGAGAATACTACATGGTTCGTGTCATTAGTTATTCTCAGTAAAGAATGTATCTGTAATCCTTAGACTTGAGATTATCTCAGTTTCCTACATGAGAAATTTTATACTTTAATATAATCTAACATCGTCTTTAACCGGGCGGTCATAAAGATTATAATTAGGTATATAATGAATTATGCGGAGGAAAGAGTTTAGTTAAGATAAGATTTATTCCTCTCATAAATTGAGAGAGATATCTTTAGGCCTCTTGATGATTTGATTGAAGAAACGCACGACCGTGCTCGAGTGAATTAATAAGGAGTTATTAATGTCATTTCATGTTCAATCAAATTCGATGTCAAGAAATATTTATCGACCAACGTAAAGTTGACACATATCATGTCTTATGGACGATATAGATATCGTGTAACAAAGGGATACAATCCATGAATATAAATTAGGTTTGATCGAATCATCTATACTTGCTTAATTTGGGTAATCATGATGTCTTGCTAGAGGCTGCTCATGATTTATAACCCGTTGTGATTATTGCCAATATTAAGTAAACCTACATGGTCACACACAAAGAACAACTATTGAGACGTACACAGAAAAATCATAACTTATGTGATAAGTTGTATGAGGAGCTACATAGTCAAGTGACACATCCAATCCTACATCTTATATGATAAGGTGTGTTGCATATATGGTTACATAGTTACCATGCACATAGGATATGAAACTTATGGACTATATAGACACAAGAGACACCCCAAAATGAATGAAAAAAAAGGTATATTATTTTCGTCCAACTTTTGTGAGACAAAAGGAGATAAAAAATCCGAAAATTATTCTCTTGTTATTTTCTGTGAGAAAAATGAAGAACAAATACTAGCATATATCATTTTTTATCCGTTCAAAGGGGTTGTTTGTGTGGATATCGGTAGAGGACGAAGCGAAGTGCGGCGTCTTTGTGATTCGGGTTGAAATTGTGGTTTCTTTGGAGAATCAGTTTGTTTAGAGAATCGGTTTGCTTGGAGAATCAGTTCATTTGGAGATCGGTTTGTGAGACCGGTTAGGCGAAACCTACAAAGGATCGGTTTGGAAACTGGTTTGGAATCGGGCAAAGAAAAGTGTCAACCTAATTCACTTTCGACCATCACGGATTAAGCATAATCTGAAGGTACAAAGTTATGAACTTTTCTTTGATTTAATTGTAATTCACGGATCCTTCTTTTGGGTTTCGAATTCGATTTTGTTTCATTTTTTTGTTTTTCCGCTGCGTTATGAATGGTAGAAACCCAACAGATCTGACCGAAACAAGAATACAAACCGACCCGACCCGAACCGTGCTAACCAAACTCGAATATGACCCAGACATAAAAAAGAGCCGAACTCAAATGACCTGACCTGCCCATTTGCCACATCTAAATAGAGAATAACAAATGGATAATTGTAAAGGTTGGGGAATTTAAAATGAATTTGGATTTGAAATTTAGTGGACATTCATCGCCATAATAATAATAATAATAATAATAATAATAATAATAATAATAATAATAATAATAATAATAATCAAATCCTAGTATATAATTTTCATAACAATAATCAAACCCCGTTTCAAAATACTTTATACTGATCCTAAAATTCCTTTTATTTTACGCTTAAGGGCAATTTTGATTTAAGTGTGGTGGAATTTGTAATGTGTACTTTTATACATATTATATGATTTTTATTATAAGAAATTCACCCTTAATTCACATAAAATGTATGAAAAATTCTTTAAATTCATAAAACTCATTTTAAAGTCCTTTAATACATTCTTATGTGAATTTTCAGGCAAAAAGATCATAAAAGAAGAATTGGTGGATTTTTTTTGAA
Organism: Juncus inflexus; assembly: GCA_024447665.1. NCBI lineage: Eukaryota > Viridiplantae > Streptophyta > Magnoliopsida > Poales > Juncaceae > Juncus > Juncus inflexus. The sequence goes on along the minus strand of JAJHPC010000001.1, from coordinate 4,596,088 downwards.
AAGACAACTACAAAAGAAGGACCAAAACACAAATAATGGGCCAAAGATGGCCAAATTCTTCACAAATCATCACGAAAATCATACACACATCCTCTCGACATATAACAACCCTTTACAACTTAACAAGCCAAGAAATACTTGAATTTCCCACAAAAAAGCCAAAAATTCAGCCAATACGTAAAACCTACAAATCATGTTTTGTCCAAAAAGTCAACTTTCTCCAAATGTGGTAAGTTAAATGTCGAAAGGAAGATCTCAATGAGATGAATCTAACCATACAATTCTCCTTATCATAAACCTTATGGAATGCTCATAAATGGTGGGTTAAAGATGGAAAGTCAAATGTCGCAGTCAAAGTCAAGTCTTTCTCTCCCAAATAATCTAATTTTGAAATTGATCAAAATTGAGCAAAAGTCACCACCAGTGGACTCAGCATGACAAGCCAAGTTCAACCATGAGATTCACTAATGCTGAAACCATCGGGGATCATTGAAAAACGTGAAAAACTTCATTGCAGCCCCTAACATGACCAATCACAAGCTGCTTCTTGAGCTTGACATTTCCTTTACATACCTCCATTTTTCATGAAACTAACGCCATTCTCTCAGTCTCTATTTTCTCTTTACATCCATATAAACAAAGTAGCAAATGGTATAGAATTGAGTGAGAAATTTGAGTTTGAAGTAAGTGTTTGATGAAATTCCAGCTTTAACGGTCGGATTTGTGTTTGTTATTGGTTCAATAAAATTGGCCTGAATATCTCACATGAGGTGGTGTTTTCTCAATTCTGATAGTTTCTAGGACGACTTGAGTAGATGCTTAATGCTTCATTTTCATTTGGAAATGATTCTAAGATAGAGTTTGAATCTTGTTTTTTCGAGTTGTTCAAGCTTTTCAAATCTGGTTCATGAAAGGCCTAGAATCTATGGGTTAGAAGTGGAATTAGAAGCTAAAACTCAGCCAGATTGAACTTAGGAGATTTGAGTAGAAGTCCCAAGTTACAGTTTTGAACGTTGTTCATCGAGTAGGATTTGTGAGCTAAAAAGTCGGTAATGGAAGAAATGAACAGAGTTGAAAGCTGAAATTGGTTTTTGAGGCATAACTCGAACTTTTCTCAAACATTTTCGAGGAGAAGGGATCTGGATTAGTAGCTTATACCAGGAGAAATTTTGACTTTTAAGTTCACTTCAACGCCAGTTCGAATCTGTTTTAGGATCTAATGTATAAATCAAGCCACGAAGGATCTGAAGCAGTCATTAGAGGGAATAAAAAACTCAACACAGTCATCTGTCCTCTACATGTTCAATAGAAATGGAATTGTCCATTTCCTTCTAGATTTCAAATTCAAAGCATCGAAATATCAGATTTCTTATTCTAAACCCTTCCAATGGACCCTTCAATGACTCCCTAACTGCTGAAGCATTATCTTCTTCTCTACAAACCTGATCTCAAGTTCAAATTTCGTCCAAATCTCATAAACATCAAAATTCACTCAAACCTTCATCAGATTTTACAAAACTCCAAACTTAAGTCATTTACCACCCCTAGATCCGATCTGTACTGACTAAAGGATCCTAATTGTCCTTGAGTGCTCAGATATCCATTAATGACAAAATGGAGACTTGAGTCTTGAACTGTCTATATATAGCCCATTTATTCGCCTTTCTTGATCATTCGTTCTCTCTCTCAACTACAAAACTCAGAACTAAACTCAAATTGACAAATCAAATGAGTCAAAGATGAGTTTCACTAACCCGACTTAAGTGTCAACTATCAAGTTTAGCGAGAAAGGTAGAAATCTAATCAAGACTCGAGTTTTGATCCTTGCTAAGCTAGTTAGGGTTCTTGTGGAGCTCCAGAATTAAAAATGGTGAAGAAAGACACTCTAGCTTGACAGAATTTCAAGATCGAAGGCTGATTGGTCTTGTGAGAAAGAACAACACCAAAAACTCACATTCGTCTCCTAGATTGAGTGAGAATATACAAGGAGCTTCAGATCTCAGCCTCGATCATCATGGAATAGGTTTGAAACCCCACAACCGGTTGTAATTTCTCCTTTTCTATCTTGTTATGATTCAAACTTGTAAATCTAAATTTTTTGTGTGTAAAATCATGAATTCTAGCTCGAAAATTGATATGTTTGAGATGTGTGAGTAGAATTCGATTAGGGAAAGACTTCTTGATTGATCCTATTTTAAATCGGTATTTGATTTTATCTAATTTTGAGATATTGTGATAAAACACACCCCAAATCTGAAATTTTTTTATTAAAATTGCTTAGAAGAATGTTTTGATCTGAAAATGTGCATGTGCTTGTTTAATGAGTGTTTATGACTAGTTAATCATCCTTGTATTTAGCTGAAGTGTCTTGTTTGATTGATTGAGCCTTTAGATGAAATTTTGACTCAAAACTTAGAAATGACTATTTTAGGTTTGAATCTTTTGAAACTCTTTAGTGAGTGATTTTAAGAATAAAATTGCTTAGGTCTTGCATCATTGTCTTGATCAGTATGTTTGTGATGATTACTGGTACTAGTTTCGATCAAGTTGTCTAAATTTCCCTAGTTTTGTATCCAAAAACAAAAAGTGTGCAATGTTCTGTTGAGTCCTAATTGTCTCGTAAAACCAAAATTTTATATTTTTCTCTTAAACTTTAGGAAAGTAGATGAATTTCGACCCAAATTTTTCCTCATTGTTGTAGTATGTTGTAAGATATGAATTTCTGAAATTTGTAATATTTTGAGTTTTTCTGTTTTTGTCCATATTTTCTATTTCTTCTTCCAACAATTATTAAAAATACAAAACTCAAATCCAACTCTTCAAACATGACCTGTTTTATGAAATTGAGTCTACTTTTCAAATATGTGCTTTAAGTGAACATCGAACAGTTATATCTCATTTTGTAAGCAATTATTTGACTAATGGTCTGAAAACCTTAGCTGTTATACTGAAATCTGTAATTTTATAATTACTCCCAATCTCTAAATCTTTTGCTCATAAAATTTGAAATGCATAATCTAGACCCATAGCTTGATTTTCTGTGAAATTTTCATAATTTTTGGACAAATATTTTTATACGAATTAATTTCCAATATTGAGTTGACTTGGTCAAGGACTGTTTTGTGAATAAAAGGCTGATCTGATTTCTCTGAAGTATTTATCAAACTTCTTGAATATAAGTGACATATTTTTTCAACATCAAATTAGTGTGCTTGAAGCCTAGTTTCCATTGATATATTACTGGCTACCCAAAAAAGGGGAAATAAATTACCGGCTATCCTATTAATACCCAATCTAATTTTATCAAAGATCAAAAATAGGCTTAAACATGTGAAAACGGAAGATTATACTCATTTTTAGGCTTTTTATACTTTTAGTATTTTTAGACTTTTGTTGATGATTGTTTAAATTCTAATTAGCAAAGCAAATTAAATAAACAAGAAATTAAAATAAATAGAAAAAGTAAATCGATGCTGAACACCAAACTTGATGACGAAGTTCGGCGAGATGGTTGCATTAGGCTTAACCACCCGTTTACTCGCTAGCGGCCCTTACTGCGTTCACGAGTTGCCTACTCTCCGGGACTTGCCTTGCGGCGCCGTTTATCACTAACAAACAAGATCGTATAAGATCTCGAAACACCGTTGCCTTACAATACCTTGACAGCCGGTGGAACAATCAACGTACAACCAATCTTAAATCACAACAACCAAACATGAGCAACATGCTAAAAAACTTCACTAATCTCACTCAAAGAATTAGAGCTATTTTAACCAGTATTAAGAAGATAATTTTTGCTTTTTTGTATTAGAAATCCGTCGATCAAAACTGAGGAGGGTTTCTCGCTTTTAAAGGAGAAAATAGCAGCCCTCAGAAAAGGAAATCTGTGCAGTTCCGTTGCCAACGGACTACAGAAAAGGAAAAGAATCAAATAAGATTTCAAACCAAATGGCTATATTTTTTCAGTTCCGTTGCCAACGGACTGTAATAAATTTTCAGCCAGAAAAAGTCAGGAGAAAAATCTGTTCAACGCCAAGTTATGTTGCCAACAGACTGATTCGTTGCCAACAAAACTAAGTAGTTTTGCAGAAATTGCAAAATATTTTCTTCTTAATATTAATTAAACTACCTCTACACATTACACACTAGAAGAACTAAAAAGCTTGTGTTGATCGATTGAGGCCTATAGGGGGGTTTAAAGGCCTAAAGTGCGGAAACGTGAATAATATATTTTTAGGGTTTTAGATTTTTTATTGTTTTTAGACTTTTGTTGATGGTTGTTTGAATACTAATTAACAAAAAAAAATAGATAAGAAACTAGAGTAAAAAGAAAAAGGTACAGATATACCGAACACACGAACTTGTTGACGAAGTTCGGCGAGGTGGTTGCGTTAGCCTTACCGCGTTCACAAGTTACCAACTCTCCTGGACTTGCCTAACGGCTCCGTTTATCACTAACAAACAAGATCGTACAAGACCTCGAACCACCGTCGTCTTACAATAACCTCTTGACGGCCGGTGGAACAATAACTTACAAACTTGATCTCTTGAACTTCAACAAACCAACGAGCAACACGCTAAAAAACTCCACCAATCTCACTTTTAGTGTTAGAGCAATTCAACAGTATTAAGAAATTAGTATTTCTGCTTTTTGTGTCTAGAATTCATTGGTTTTACTGAGAAAGGCGGCTCCCCTTTTTAAAGAAGGAAGGAAGCAACCCTAGAAAAGGAAAACTGCGTAGTTCCGTTGACAACGGACCTTGTCCGTTGCCAACAGACTGCCAAAAACAGAAAGCAATCAAGGAAGATTTCAAACCAGACGGCTAAATTCCTATAGTTCCGTTGCCAACGGAACAGTTCCGTTGCCAACGGACTGTACACAATTTCAGCCAAACAAATGACAGAATGAAAGATTGCTCAACCGAGGGTTCCGTTGCCAACACAGTGGTCCGTTGGTAACGGACCACTTCCATTGACAACGGAACTGGCCAGAATTGGTAAAATTGCAGATTATACTCCCTTTTTAATAAGAATTAAAATGCTCACCAAACAAAAATAAACACACAGGAAGAACTAAGAAGCTTGCTCCCACACCTTGAAAAACTCTCTTGAAAACTTTGCATGCGTGATGACTTCTTATTCTTCTGAGATAGATAGGATGCGACCGTGATATTTCCGAGAACTTGAACGTGCGACTATCTAGCTCAAAACATTCTCACACAAATATATTAGTTACTCGGAATAGTTTTAAATATCATCAAACTGAGGACAACACACTTCCCCTTTTGATGATTTTCAAAACTATTCCGACGATAATTGAGCAAGATTAAATTTATTCTCCCCCTTTTTGAAAAACATGCAAAAGGGAACACGATCGAGAGGCAAGAACGCCCCCTCCATACGTGCTCCCCCTTAAGTGAAGAACCAATGAAATTTAATTTGATTACATTTATAATTGTTTACTTAATTTTGTTAAATGAAAATAATTAGAACCACATGCACACATGAGTTGAAATTTGAGGTTTAAAGAGGTGCAAACGACTACTACATTACATTAAGTTCAAAATAAAGAAAAGAAGAACTAAATTACGCAAAATACAAACCACAAATCCATGAGAATATAACATAATAGTAAAATAAAGTCATGAACGAAAAAGAAAGAAAAAGAAAAAAAACAGAGAGCAAAATGCAACTAGGTTTTAGGTTAAAAGTGGTGTTGGTCACGAGTTACTCGGCCGGTCTGCCAATGTCGGAGAGGTTAAGATTTGAGGAAGTGGAACCGGGAGCGTATCGGCCATTAAAAGCCGAGAGTAGGGTTTGAAAATTCTCTTGTTGAATCCGCTGAAGGTCTTGATACATATGGTTATTTTCACGAACGAACTCCGTGAAACGTGCATCGCTCTCATCTTGGTCGTCATGAAGAGCCGCGAGATCCCTTGTTTGGCGACGGGCCATAGCACGTAACACTTGGTCTGTAGTACCAGTTGTGTAGTCGAAGTCAACTGCGGTGTCATCGTTGAGATCATGGTGCTCGACCTCGGTTGCCAATGGCGGGTCTTGGTTGATAGCGGGTTCAACAGGAGGGTTAGGGTTAGAGTTTTTCCGGGACCGGATTGGCTTGAGGATTTAATACGCTTAAAGCGCGCGCGAGATTGGTAGGTGTCTTGGATTCCGTATCGGATGGCCACAATGGTTGTCCACGTTTATTCAAAGGTGGAAAGTAATGATAGAACATACTCGTTTTAAGAGTGAAATAGCCATATGGGTCAAAATCACACAAGTAGGGTTTGAGATTGTATTGGTTTGCGTAACGGTCAAGATCTAGGAGATCATAGTTAGGAACCTTTTCCAAAGGATTTATTAGGATTGCATGGGGAATTGCTATGTTTAAATTTTAAATCCAAGTGAGAAGATTATCGAACGGAAGGTTTCCAATTTGCAAAAAATATTTCATGTGATGGTAAATTAAGAAAGGAATGTTAATAGATTTGGATTTATACCATAGGTGTCGAAGAAGATAAATATTTCGCCGTTCGAAATTGGTTTTAAGAGCCCCGACCGGAGCGAGGATATTATTGATAAAGTGAAAAACAATCCGTTGTCGCGGTTCGTAATTCGTCAAATTATGCTCTGGGGCGTCACCATGCATGTATTCCTTAATTTTTTCATACGATTCACCACTGAGCCATTCGTTTGCGCGTCGGATATAGAAGCACTCTTGGTCTTGATTTACCTCAAGGTTGAACCACTCGCAAAGGTTGGACGGGTTTATTATTACGGGATGTCCGAATAGCCACGATGTAACTTGATATGTTTGGTCATCAAAGATTGCATTTACGTAGAAGAGGCGAATTAGGGTTTCGTAACCCGGGTCGGAGATGTTCAAAAGTCCGGTAAATTTCCAAAAATCCTGAAATTGAATCACAAAATCATAGATCTTGCGCGATTTCTCGTGACAGAGAGCATGAAAAATCTCACATGCATTTTCGCACTTAATTTGTCGTGGAATTTATCATACGCGGCCGGTGTTTTGAAAAGAAAGATATTTTTCTTGTTATTAAAATTCAATTCGGGGTTTGAGGGAGTCTTTTGTTTAGACGTCGTCGTCTTGATTCCCGTTTTCGATTTTGGTGCCATTGGTGAGATTGAATAATTGAGAGATTGATCAAGAAAAATGAAGTAATACCAAGTCCGTTGTGAATCCTTGAAGAGAGGGTTGCCGAAAGGTCGAATGTGCGAGCGAGTCATCACAAAAGGCGAGTAGCACGGTTGAATAGAAAAATCCCGAGTTCACCACGTTGAGAGAAGGTACAAAGATTTTGAGTATGGATTTGGAGGAGATTTGGCCTATATAGTGGATTTGAGGAGGTTTGGAGGCCAAACGGCTTGGAGAAGGTGGGGAGTTAGGTGAAATTCGTGGTTAGGGTTTGGAGTTTTGAAAGAGGAAGGTTGAAGGGGTGTTTTAATGGAGGGGTTATGAGATTTGGGAGAGAAGAGAAAGGAGGCGCCGGTTACAAAAGGAATTTTGGATTGGATTCTTGGAAAACCAGATCTGGAAACCGAAATTCACACAGTCCGTTGGCAACGGACCACTTCGTTGAGAACGGAGCAGTCCGTTCGGCGAAAATAGCTCCTGGAGTTTGCTGAAAGTTGGGTGGATTATGTTGGGAACGAACATGGTCCGTTGGGAACGGACCTGGTCCGTTGAGAACGGACTGAGACAAGAAATTAGGGTAAATATTGTTTCGCTAGTGGTTTTGCTCAACATTTTTATTACAATTGAAAATTGTTTTATTAAAATATATATATAAGGATTGAAATTAGAGTAAATGATTTTTCAAAAACTAAAACGGAGGAACAAAAAAATGTAAAAAAAATTTAAAAATGAGGAGAATTCATTTAAAATGCCCAAAACTCATAAAAGAAAGTAGAGAAATGAGAAATTAATCTTTTAATTCAAGCATACCGAGCTTTAATCGAAGATTAGAGAATTGAGCGTAAGTTAGCGGTTTTGTGAAGATATCCGCGACTTGATCATCCGTTCCAATGTGAAATATTTCGACATCCTCCTTGTCAACGTGATCGAGAATAAAATGATGGTGAATCTCGATATGTTTCGTCTTTGAGTGTTGCACGGGATTTTTGGCGATGCAGATTGCACTCGTATTGTCGCACAGGATTGGAACTTTTCGAAAGTTGAGTCCGTAGTCGCCTAACGTCTGATTCAGCCATAATAGTTAAGCACATCAGCTTCCGGCAGCGACATATTCTGCTTCGGCCGAAGAAAGAGTGATAAGATGTATTTTTGCAGTCGTTTTACGCTTACCAAAAGAAATTTGTAACCCTAGACTTAACTACAATAAAGTAGACAGGTGGAAGTAGGGGTGAACCACAGAGAGCTATTTAGACTAAACCAGGTAAAAAGATTACTCCTCTAATGAAAACGGACTCGAACAAAAACGAAAAACTAAAATAAAGAGAAACCAATACCGTAAATAAAACCAAACACAAGACCTAAAACAAGACACACAATTGGGGGGTTGTTGATTGGTTGATTGCAACAAAATGAAAGTAACAAATAAAGAGAAAACTTAAAGTAAAGACTAAGAGATGTGGTGGTTTTGTGAAATGAGGCATAGTTTCGTGTAGTGAATTTGTGTGTAACTTTATCCTTGATTATAATAATGAATTTGGAATTAATATCTTAAGTGCAGTAAGATGAGCTCTAACCGATAAATAACTCAAACAAAAAGATAGAATTTTAGTTTAGATGAGCTCGTAAATAAAAACACTAACCTACTTGAATATCATAACCAATTCAATAGGAATCATTGGTTATTTAAACAAATCAAAACCTCCTAAACAATGAGCTTGTTCAGAACTGTTTAGTTCGTTATGAGTTATTTGCACTTGGCTATTATTCAAATTCTAATGGAAGCTATTGAGCAAAGCAACCAAAGGAATTTTGTGGCCCTTGTTAATTACTACTGAACATAGAATTGACCGAAATAAACTTAAAACAATTCATTGAGCATGAAAGATAATAAGTAAATAAAAACAGAATATAACCATTCAAATGAAATTCATTATTAATGGTCTCAAAAGTTACAACACAAAAACATAAACACTAACTATGCCTCGAAGGGCTTACTCGAAATACATGGAAAATAAAGAAAATAAAATATTGATATAACCCATTAATGAAGCGTGGATGGAAGGGTGAAGCTTGCTTGACTTGCCCAACTCCAAGAGAGAGAATGATGAAGTTTTAAAGTGATTAGAGTGGATGCCTTGCATCTGGTTATATAACCCTCTCAAAAGGTGATCATGAGGGATGAATGAAGATCCATGCAAAGAGTGTGAAGGAAGCATGGCAAAGGCATGAAGAGTGCATGCAAAGTGCATGAAAGATCTGTCCAGAAGATGGTCAATTTGGGTCATGTAGACTTCGGAATTGGGCTCTGGTGATATAGAATGAATTGTGGGCTTTGTTCTCTTCTTTCCAACGGTATATAGCATGCATATAGAGGAGGCCCAGATTATGAGCTATGGCCGAAATACTGAGACTGTGTCGGCAGGCCTGAGTCTTGATTATTATCTCTCTCTTGTGCTCCAACTTCTTTTCCCCAAGTTATGCTCCATCTAAATTGCACCTGAAATCACATAAATATCTTATTAGTAGTATCAACATTCAAGTTATGATTATTATCCATTTAAATACATATAATGGTGCAATATTACATATGTATAGGGTATAAAATGTGTATAATTAATGACTTATCAAAGAGCGACCGAGTTCTGTTTTCGACTCAACCACGAGACCAAATTTCCTCCAAAAAATTGACATGTCCCACTTGTGCTCTTTTGATCCACTTTGGATCCTACAAAGTCGGCATCCGTATAACCCAAAAGTGACAGACTACTGTCACGGCCATACCATAACCCTAAGTTTATTGTCCCTTTTAGGTATTTAAAATCCTTTTAACCGCATTTAGGTGTGAAACTTTGGGGTTTGCTTGAAATCGGGCACATAAACATACATCAAACATAATATCAGGTCTAATAGGCATTAAATAAAGTAAACTACCGATCATACCTCGATAACCGAAAATGTCTACAGATTCACCTGATTCATCAGCGTCGAGTTTTACGTCTTTCACCATGGGCGTATCGCTCATCTTTCCTTGGTTCATGCCGAATCTTGTGAGCAGTTCACGTGTATACTTAGCTTGGTTGATAAAAATTCTATCACCGGTTTGTTTGATTTGCAATCCAAGGAAGAAGTTAAGTTCACCCATCATGCTCATCTCGAACTCACTACGCATCAAAACAGAGAATTCCTCGGCAAGTGCCGCATCACTAGATCCAAAAATAATGTCATCGACATAAATTTGAATTAATAAAATTGACTCTTTCCTTTTCTTTGTGAAGAGTGTCAAGTCGCTCTTCCCTCGTTCGAATCCGTGAGAAGCAAGGAATGAGGAAAACCGTCCATACCAAGCCCGAGGTGCTTGCTTCAACCCGTATAATGCCTTCGTCAACTTGTACACGTGGTCAGGATTGGTCGGATCCATGAAGCCGGGAGGTTTCTCAACGTAGACCTCTTCTTCGAGAAATCCATTTAGGAACGCACTCTTAACATCTATTTGAAAGAGCGTGAACTCTTTAATTGATGCGTATGCTAGGAGAAACCTAATGGATTCAACCGAGCAACCGGTTCGAACGTCTCTTCAAAATCCACTCCTTCTTGTTGCTTGAAACCTTAAGCAACGAGTCTTGACTTGTTTCACACTACCATACTGTGCTCGTCGAGTTTATTTCGGAAAACTCATCTGGTGCCGATAATGAATCGGTTGTCGGGTCGAGGAACTAGGGTCCAAACCCGGTTTCGCTCGAATTGAGCGATTTCATCTTGCATGGCCAGAATCCAGTCGGTGTCACCATTTGCTTCCTTGAAGGATTTTGGTTCGGTTTGAGATAGGAAGGCGCAAAAAGCGACGAGGTTTCTTGTTCCAGATCGGGTTCGAACCCCTTCTCGTGGGTCGCCTACCACATTGGTTAACGTATGTGCGGATACTTCTCGTAATACTTCCAAAATTTGATAAGAGAGTTGTTCCGACTCAGGTTGAATAATTGGTTGAGAGTTGACTAGATTCGGGAGTTGAGTCGAGTTGTCGCCATTCGGTTGATTTTCTTGTGTGGCAGAATTGTCGGGTTCGTTTAAAGTTGGATCACTAAGGTTGAGCTCAATAATGTTCGGTTGATTTGTTCCCGTCAGCCTGCCATTTGTATCTGTATCTGTCAAAGAAACACCTTTCTCAGCCCCATTTTTAGTTTCATCAAAATGCAAATGTACGGATTCAACACTAATCTGTGAAGATTTAATATAAACTCTATACGCTTTACTTGTATTGGAATATCCAATGAAAAATTCCTTCGTTAGATTTCGAATCAAATTTATCAAGTTTGATTCATCAAGAATGAAACATTGACAACCAAAAGTTTTCATATACGAGATATTTGGCTTGCGACCGTACCATAATTCATAATGTGTCTTTTTCAAAATAGACCTTATGCTGACGCGATTTGTGACATGACAATTAGTGTTAACTGCCTCAGCCCAAAGAAATTTAAGATTGGGATGTTCGTTTAACATGGTACGGGCAAGTTCAATAAGAGTGTGGTTTTTACGCTCTACTACCCCATTTTGTTGTGGAGTGAGTGGAGCAGAAAACTCGCATTTATATCCTCTTTTTGAGCAAAAGTCGTCAAATTTTGCATTTTTGAACTCACCACCATTATCACTACGAACCGTAATGATAGTGGTGCCTCGTTCATTTTCCACAAGGGAACAAAATTTGATGAATACATCACTAGTTTCATTCTTTTGAATCAAGGAATAAACCCAAGTAAAGCGAGAAAAATCATCAACAATTACAAAATAATACCTTTTGCTGGCGAGGTTGGAGACGCTCATAGGGCCGCACAAGTCGAGGTGGAGTAGTTCGAGGAGGCTCTTCGTCGAGATCACGGACTTAGACTTAAAAGTCGATTGACTTGGAGTGCTTACCACGCTCACAAGCATCGCATAACCCATTTAGCTTAAGTTTGTGTGATGCCAAACCTCAAATTAGTTCTTTGTGGGATAATTTTGAAATCATGTCCATGCATACATGGCCTAGTCGCCTGTGCCATAGATGCGAACTCGATTCCGAAGCGGTCAGACAATAAGTGCCTGGCACAAAGGAATGAAAGTCAAAGAAATAAAGGTTACCCTTTCTTTTTTCCATGCAAGTTGTGATATGATCTGAATTTCGAATAACATGACAGTTCATGTTATCGAATTTCACATCATATCTAGCATCACACAATTGACTTATGCTAATTAGGTTATGTTTAAGTCCTACCACAAAATAGACATTCTCCAATGTCTAATTACCTGTGCCGATCGAGCATACACCAACTATTTTTCCTTTATGATTTCCACCAAAAGTGACATCTCCACCGTCGAAAGTCGCAAAGTCTTGAACTTACTCTTATCCCAGGTCATATGGCGGGAACAACCACTATCCAAGCACCACTGATCGGTTTTACACGATGAACTTAGATATATCTACAAAAAAAGCATATTAGTTAAAATGAATGGGTATTTAACTAATATGATTTCCTGCCCATAGCTCCCTCTGAAAGTATGGCTTAAGTAAAATGAGGGGAGTTTACCGAAGCATCTAGGTAGACTTCGGTACCTCCAAGTCGGAGGTAGGGCTACTAGTGTTTCTATCTTTACGCATCCAAACAAATTTTGAGGAATTAGCAGGTTTGCGCATTAGACATTCTAGTGAGATATGTCCTATTTTGCAACAATAGTTGCAAAATGAACAAGTCGGGTTAGAAATCTCTTCAGTATCTTTCACAAATTGATTTTTGTAGTGGTTTGAAAACTCGGCTTTCCTAAGATTTGGTTAGGTGACTTGGCACTAAAAACAGTTGATTTCGCAAAATGGTTTGTATTTGGAAAACATTATTTTTGATGTGCAGTAATGTAATGTTTGGGAGCTCGATGGTTTGATTCATTAGGTTGAATCTTCCTCGGAACATGTGTGTCAACTATTTCGTAGAAATAACCATTAGGACCTTTTTTATAAAGTCTTTTGGTTGTGACATTGCGGTTATTCTCATGAATATGCCGAAAATAATGAAGATAGTGAAACCCTTAGAGTAGTCTCGATACAAGAACGCACTTCCTCTACTCTTCGGTTGATTGGGCTCCCTTTTTACTGTATGGTTTTTAGATCTTGAAAGAGCGGATTTAGTACCGACTTCTTTCTTGAACCCTAAACCGGTTTTATCATTTGGTTTTTGTCCTATAAATAAGTTGTCTAAATCAAGTTTGCTCGAGACGTTTATGGCGCAAGTAGACCTGAGAGATTTATTTTCACATTTTAAACTTACAACTTCGACTTTTAAATGACTAATTTAAGTTTTTAATTTTTCACAAATACAATTATTTAACTTATTGTTTAAGTTGTCGTCAATTAAGTTATTATAATTATTTAAATTTGACTTTTCAAGTTCTTTTGTTCGTGCCTTGTACGACCTTACCGAAGCTTCGGAAATAATGAGAAGTTCTTGGGTACTAATAAGAGACTCCCGAAGCCTTTTTAATTCGTGTTCTAGTTCATTGTGGGTTCCGGGTTCTACAATTTCAACAATTTGATTTGAACTAGGAACCTTAACCTCTTCTAAAACATGATTAATAGTAGGATCCAGATATACCTCGCGACTCATGTCGCGGGAAGAACCGGAGGAAGTAGTGTCGATATAAGATATCGCAGTAGGAGGACGGGGTTGTGCTGGAAGTTGTTCAAGTCGAATCATCTCTTGTATCACCCTTTAGCACACTTCGACCACGTCATCATACGCCATGAATGCGACATTCTCCATGTCTGATTCGGAGTCGGAGTCCCAACCGGAACCATCCGATGAATTGCTTGACTCGTCTCCCCACACTGCCACCTTGGCGGAATGACTTTTTGACTTTTTTTTCTTATCCTTTCCTCTGTCATCGTGTCTCTTTTCTCGTCTTTTGTCGTGTTGATCGTCGGACCGCCTTTTGCGTCGCTCGCGTCGATCATGTGAACGTCCATCATATTTTTCATCATCCTTCTTGTTCCACGGAGCGAGGTCGGGATGTAGGGTGAAGCAATTGTCGATGGTGTGTCCCTTCTTGTTGCACTCGAAGCAATACGTCTTTTGGTTGTTCCGACATCGGTTGTCGTTAAACTGCTTTTCTTGGCTCAAAACTCACCAAATTGTCACACCAAGCACGCTATTTCATCATCCTCATCAATCGAGCTCGTTGTTGGCATAGCCACCATTTTGGGTTGGGAGTCGGTTCCCATTTGCCTCACTCGGGTTTCGAAGTTACGAAAGTAGTTGACGAGTTCTTCCGGCCCAATATCTTTTGTTGCTAGCATGGTTTCTAATGAGACTCAAAGTACTTCCCAACTTGATGGCATCACCCTAATTAATTTTCCTACAACTCGATCATCGGTTAGTTTCTCTCCTAAAGTGGTGAATCCATTTAGAATATGCGACAGACGAATGTACATATCCTCGACGGGTTCACCTTCAATCATCCGAAAATTATAAAATTGTTGTTCAAGTCCCATTAATTTGGTTCTTTTCATTTGATTATTTCTCTCAAATCTACTCAGGAGAGCTTTCTACATTTCATTAGAATTCTCACAACCAACTATTATGACAGAAAATGTGTTTTAACATATTTATGAGAATGAGATTCTGCGCCATTATGTCAAGTGTCTTATTAGTTTTAGTGTCTTCGGTATAGGTTGTGGTACTTTTTTGTTACAAAGTCTACGGTAAAACCATTTTCCACTACCTTTCGAAGACCGTGAAGATCAAACACGTTCATCATGCATCTTTTCCAGACGTTCCAGTTATTGCCGTCGAGTTTGTCGGGGTACGCGATTTGAAGACGATTGATCGGAGGGGTCGCCATAAATCGAATACACGTTATTTCAAATTAGAATTTGAAACGGTCTGTATTCCCGCTATGGTACCAAATGTTGATCGATTGAGGCCTACGGGGGGGCGGTGTTAAAAGGCCTAAAGTGCGGAAACGTGAATAATATATTTTTAGGGTTTTATATTTTTTATTGTTTTTAAACTTTTGTTGATGGTTGTTTGAATACTAATTAATAAAGAAAAATAAATAGATAAGAAACTAGAGTAAAAAGAAAAAGGTACAGATATACCGAACATACGAACTTGTTGACGAAGTTCGGCAAGGTGGTTGCGTTAGCCTGAACTACCCGTTTACTCGCTAGCGGCCCTTACCGCGTTCACGAATTGCCTACTCTTCGGGACTTGCCTAACGGCTCCGTTTATCACTAACAAACAAGATCGTACAAGACCTCGAACCACCATTGCCTTACAATAATCTCTTGAAGGCCGATGGAACAATAACTTACAAACTCGATCTTTTGAACTTCAACAAACCAACGAGCAACACGCTAAAAAACTCCACTAATCTCACTTTTAGTGTTAGAGCAATTCAACAGTATTAAGAAAGGAGTATTTCTGCTTTTTGTGTCTAGAATTCGTTGGTTTTACTGAGAAAGGCGGCTCCCCTTTTTAAAGAAGGAATGAAGCAGCCCTAGAAAAGGAAAACTGCGTAGTTCCGTTGACAACGGACTGTACACAATTTCAGCCAAACAAATCACAGAATGAAAGATTGCTCAACGGAGGGTTCCGTTGCCAACACAGTGGTCCGTTGATAACGGACCACTTCCGTTGACAACGGAACTGGCCAGAATTGGTATTATACTCCCTTTTTAATAAGAATTAAATTGCTCACCAAACAAAAATAAACACACACGAAGAACTAAGTAGCTTGCTCCCACGCCTTGAAAAACTCTCTTGAAAACTTTGCATGCGTGACGACTTCTTATTCTTCTGAGATAGATAGGATGCGACCGTGATATTTCCGAGAACTTGAAAGTGCGACTATCTAGCTCAAAACATTCTCACACAAATATATTAGTGACTCGGAATAGTTTTAAATATCATCAAACTGAGGACATCAGCTTGCTCTCACGCTTTGAAATCCTTTATTGAAAACATTTAAACGCGTGACGACTTCTTGTTCTTCCGAGATTAGCAAGATACGTCTAATTCAATTTACTCTTCATTTCCGAGAACTTGATTGTGTGACTATCTAGCTTAAGACATTCTCAAAACAAAAATATTAGTAACTCGGAATTGTTTTAAATATCGTCAAACTGATGACAAAAATTCTAACATAATAGATATAAAAATATATAAAAAGTACTGAAAATAAGATACAAAGGCATATAATAATGATCTCAAATATAGATATAAATTTGGCAGATCATTAGTCAAAGATTGCCAAATTCTCTATAAAATCCCCCACAAACTCCTACACACATCTTCTCAACCTACAACAACACTTTACAACTCAACAAAAGCCAAAAATTTAGCTAAACCCTTTTTTTTAACCAAAAAGTCAACTTTCTCCAAATGAAGCAAATTTAAAATGAAGATATTGATGAGAGGAATCCAACCATACAATCCATTTTATTAGAAACCTCATAAAATAGTCAGAAATTACAAGTCAAACTCTAGTCAAAGCTGGAAGTCATAGGCAGAGTGAACGCAGTCAACTTCTTCTCCAAAATTTTGATTTTTCAAAGTGCTCATAATCACCATCAAACGAATCAACATGACGAGCCAAGGATAACCTTGTGAATCATCATATCCGAAACCCCCATAATCCGCCAGAAAACTCAAAAAACATAAGGTCACCTGCGATTTTGACTAAGCATGGACTGATATCAGCACAAAGTTGTTACGCCACAAACCTCCATTCTTCATGAAACCAATGCCATTCTCTTTTTTCTCTCCTCTTTCCAACTGTATGAAGAACTCATCAAAAGGTATTGAATCGATTGGGAAAAGTGAACTTGAAACAACTATTTGACATTTGATTCGACCAAAATTCAAATTCTGATTTGGCATCATTGCTAGAACTCACTTTTAATGGTGAGTTAAGAATTCAATATGTGCTTAAATCTTGTAAATGGCGTCGTGAAGAGTTATGGACTAGTTTGGGAGATCGTTGTGGTGTAGAATTTGAACTCGTATCAAACCTTTCGTCCAACAGTAAAAAATGAGGGTTGGAGTTGTTGTCTGGTTATTGTTTGATAAAAACATTTCGTGTTTTACTCAACAATGGTGTGATTTTTCACTTCGGCCAATTGAAATGAGAGTTTCATTTGTGACTTTGAGCTTTTCAAGCTTTTTCATAACTCAGTTGTTAATGGAGTAAACTTGATGAGGAAAAAAGGTTTTCAAAGATTCAAACTCAGTGACGTGAATATTTGGGGAGTGTTGAATAATTCCTTTGTGTTTATTTTTTAGTGTCGTTGATCAAGTTTGGATCTGGAGCTCGAAAAGCCAACAATGAAAGAAACAAACATAAATTGGAGTTAAATCTGTTTTGAGAGAAAGAAGTCGAGCGTTTCTCAATGATTTTCAACCATTCAAGTTCTCAGAGATTCGAGAGAGAGAGAGAGAGAGAGAGAGAGAGAGGAGAAGAGATCGGAGGTGTTGAATCGAGTTGAGATGCAAAAAGAGAGGAAGAACAAACTTCGAGTTTAACATAACAAAAATATGACGCCAAAAAACTAGGAATTCCGACGAATTGAAGTTCATCTATTCTGTTTTCTATGTTTGTTTGAGGAATGAATATATGAAACCATAAGGACCACAACAACCTCTAACAACCTCAATAGACATTCAACCCAACCAAAACCTTCCAATTCTTTTTCGTGCCAATTTTGTTCACTCTTCAACTCTAAGCATATAAATGTATCTCTCTCACTTCCGATAGCAGTTAGACTCTCCAGTAACTCGTTGAACTGTAGAATAGAACAAATCTTCTCCATCTCGGTATAACTTTAAAATTTCCTGACAAATCTGAAAATTCAAGAACTTGGTCAATTCTCAATAAAGCTTCACAAAACTTCACACAAATGTCCATTATGCCACTTCGATCCTGTTTGAACAAATTAAATTGATAAAAAAAGCTCCTGAACCTCCTCCTCCTATTAATGGTGAAAACTGATCCTCACGTTTGATTTGTTGTATTTCGGTTGATTGAATTTTGAAATCATGGATTTGGATCAAAATCCAATGTTTCATTTGTGGGATGAGGGATTTGAGTGGCAAGATTCATGTACTTTGTAATACCTCAACAAAGTTGAGAGTACAAAATACATGAATGAGCTAATCCACCCTAAATTATTACAAATAGGTGGGTCGGGTCAGGTTTAGGTAGGGTCACTTTGAGTCTCGGGTCATTCGGGTCTCGGCTAGCTCGGATCTCGGGTCATTCGGGTTTCGGGTCATTTGGGTCTTGGGTATTTCGGGTTTCAGGTCATTTAGGTTCCGGGGGTTCGGGTCTCGAGTCGTTCGGGTTCGTGTCAGGTTGGGTTTCGGGTCGTTGACTTGTCAACATTTTCGGGTCTGGTCAGGTTTGGGTTCGGGTGGGTCAGGTCGGATTTTCGGGTCAGGTCCGATTTTGCCAGAGTTATGTAGTGTGTTTAACTTGTGATAAGAAATCTTTATTCGAATAAATATCTATCTATTTTCAATTTTACGTAACTAAAGAGCTCGATGAACTCAAAAATCTCAAATAGAATTTTATGTCTTAGAAACCAATATAACTAATATATTGTATTCCTAAAATAATATACTGACATTATAAAAACAGAATATGATATTATAAAATAATATATAATACTAGTATAAGAGTGAAATTAACAGTTTCATTATCATTCATTCATTATATGTAAGTTTAGGTAAATGAGCAGATCATTCGGGTTACAAGTCACTCATGTTCGGGTCAATTCGGGTTCGGGTCATTCGGATTTCGGGTAGTTCGGATCTCGGGTAATTCGAGTCTCGGGTAGTTCGGATTTTGGGTTGTTCGAGTTCCGGGTATTTCGGGTCGTTCGAGTTCGGGCCTAGGTTCGGGTGGGTCGGGTCGGATGTTCAGGTCGGGTCAGATTTTGCAACCTCTAGCTTCAGATTTGGGCTAATATATAATGGAAACCATTAGAATAGAAGCCATATAAATATGATATTGAAATTATTTCTTTTTGTGTTAATAACTACATATATTGTCATAAAATATCGGTAAATTTATAGTAAAAGATTACGACCGAAAAAATATTGATATTTTGAGATACTTTTCATAATATATGGATTTATTTAACAGGGATAAAATAGTTATTTTATTGGTTTTTCCCGTGGCAATGGCTAGTCATAATTGTTCCCGTCCTTCACTATTCAGTTGCCCAGCTTTTTCGTAAAACCCTAGAACCCACCAGAAAGAAAATAAAAATGAACTCCGCATTTCTTTGATCTTCTTTACTTCTTTTTTCTTTTGATTCTTTGAATAGTTGGGGCAGTTGCGCTGATTGTGCGGCGATCTCTCTCTAGGTTGGTATCCTCTGTGTTTTTACATTATAATCTCGATTGAGTTGGAACGTTACGGGTATTCTTTTCAAATCTCGCCATTGACAGTATCTCGGGTTTTCTTTCTAAATTTCGCATACATTGAACGCATTATTGATTGAACTATAATTGCTTATCTGGCAATTTATTTTCTGTAACAAAGAATTAGTTAGTCTTACCTGATCTGATTCTTTTTTTTATTAGGTTTTGATCAGTTTGTTGAACTTACTATTCGGTCTTTTATCTTCAGATCGGAACTAAGTTTTGGTACTTACTTCTTTTTCTTTAATTTCTCTGGTGTTGTGTTGAATTCCTGATATTATTACTGTATTATCAGTGAGATTTTATCTATTTAATGTGTCCATCTGTGGTCCATTGTTTTCTATTTTCTATCTGTTGTTAATTCCTTGTTTCAAGTAAACAATCAGATCAAAATGAGGATTTGATGATTCCCTTAACCAGATCTTGATTCTCATTCACATTCCCATTCTGATTAACGCTTTGAACCTAATGTCTCGTTGATCTTATTAAGACATGGTTAAATTACCCATCCCTTAGATACCCATCCCTGTAAATACTAAATATATTGTTAAATTAGCCTTCCTTTAGAAAACCATCTCTGTTAATATAAGTTCTTGTGAGATGAGTTCTGAACTTGTTTCATCAGCAACATATATGTTTTGGTGTACTATATATCGGTTAAGTCTCTTAGAATGATCATTTGTTTTTGTATATTATATGTACTTGTTTGTATGCGATTCTTCATACATTGAAGTCTTTTTTATTTTCAAGCTTTAGTTTTTTGCAATTATGAAGTCTTTTCAAGCTTTAGTTTCGCAATTATGAAGTCTTTTCAAGCTTTAATTTTGCAAGTATGTAGTCTTTGCAAGCTTTAGTTTTGCAATTATGAAGTCTTTTTTAAGCTTTAATTTTGCAATTATGAAGTCTTTTTTAGCTTTAGTTTTTCAATTATGAAGTTTTTTTAAGCTTTAGTTTTGCAATTATGAAGTCTTTTCAAGCTTTAGTTTCGCAATTATGAAGCCTTTTCAAGCTTTAGTTTCGCAAATATGAAGTCTTTCCAAGCTTTAGTTTGGCAATTATGAAGTCTTTTCAATCTTTAGTTTCACAATTAAGGCTCAACACAGCAGAATGATTATATTACTTTCTGTTTACAGGCTTTCGCAAGAATGGGATACAATAGCTCGACTGGAGAAGACTCCGAATCTGATGTCAGCGACTCAGAAATCGAGGAATACGCCGAAAAAACATACACCCAGCTCCAAGAAGGGAAAAACAAAGTGAAATTCGGGGAGCAAACGTACAGATGCCCTTTTTGTCTCGGAAAGAAGAAACAAGCCTACACGTACAAAGACCTTCTTCAACATGCAACAGGCATAAGCGTCTCGAATCGCAAACCGAAAGCCAAGGCGACTCACGCTGCTCTAGCCAAGTACATGAAAAGAGAGCTAGGGGACCCGAACGGTGCTGTCACAGCGGCCACTCAGCAAGCGCCACCTGGCGGAGATAAAGACGAGAAGTTTGTCTGGCCGTGGAAAGGCGTGGTGGTAAACGTATCGACTGTGTTTAAAGACGGTCGGTACGTTGGAGAGAGCGGGAACCGGTTGAAAGAACAGCTGGCGAGGTTCTGTCCCTTGAGAGTGATCCCTCTGTGGAACTTCAAGGGCCACACGGGTAGTTGTATAGTGGAGTTTGCAAAGGACTGGAATGGGTTTAAGAATGCAATGTTGTTTGAGAATTTCTTGGAGTCGGAGAGGCTGGGGAAGAGGGATTGGAGTGAGAGGAGGCATCATCATAAGGCAGGTGATGTATATGGATGGGTTGCAAGAGAAGATGATTATAATTTGTCAGGGCCGATTGGGGATCATTTGAGGAAGAATGGGGATTTGAAGACTGTGAATGATCTGACGAACGAGGAGTCGAGGAAGACTGATAAGTTGGTAGCCAACCTGGCCAATCAGATTGAAGTCAAGAATAGGCATTTGCTCGAGCTGGAGAAGAAGTATAACCAGACCACTCTGTCCCTCAATAATATGATGGAGCAGAGGGAAGAGCTCTTTGCTACTTATAATGCAGGTCGGCCCTCTCTCCTCTCCCTCAATAATATGGTCTTTTTTTGATATGTGTGTGTGTTTGATATGTGTATGTGGGTCTCTGTTTGATATGTGTGGGTCTTTGTTTGATATGTGTGTGTAGAGATTAGGAAGATGCAGCAGCTGGCGCGGGACCACTCGAGAAGAATCATCGAGGAGAATATGACTTTGAGGAACGAGTTGGAGCACAAGAGGAAGGAGCTTGACGACAGCTCGCAGCGCCTCAACAAAATGGCGGTGCAGAACGATATCGACAAGAGAAAGCTCGAGGAAGAGAGACAGAGGAACGCCTTGAAGAACGACTCCCTCGACATGGCTGAGAAGGAGCAGAAGAAGGCCGATGAGAACGTCCTTCGGCTCGTCGAAGAACACAAGGTATTCGTTCTGTTGCCCTGTTGAATGCTTTTCGTTTTTTTAATTTTGTGTAAAATTTGCATGTTGGATTGGAATGTGTAGTGGTTTTATCTTCTAGATGTAGTTGCAGGATGAGTTTGTGGGTTTAAGTAATGGACCAGGTTCTGACCGGCTGGGATTTTGTTTAGTACAATTGAGGGACCCTTGTGCAAACTTCTCTATTCTAATTTGTAAATGATGATATTCAATATTATCCTTAAAACTACAATATTGAGAAGTTGCACGATTGGGGGCAAAAACTGATTTTCATGTGGATATTTAATATTATAAGAGATAACGCACAATTAGTCCCTGTACTTTTATTGGATTGCAGTTTAGTCTCTCTACTATTGGGATTAAATTGCAATCCAACTGAAGTACATGTACTAACAGTGCATTATCTCTTAATTTAATGTCCAGTATCTTTTATTACTTTGGGCTGTTATCATAGTTGTTCCTATGTTGTAAAATAAATTAAGTACTTTGGTAGTAATTGCAATTAATTTCTAGATTAAGATTAGAATCAAATATCTTGCAATTCAATTTTTTCTCTCTCTATGTACTCTTAAATAACAGAGGGAGAAAGAGTACGCGTTGAGCAAGATACTCCAGCTGGAAAAACAGCTTGACGCGAAACAGAAGCTGGAGTTGGAAATCCAGCAATTGAGAGGGCAACTTGAAGTCATGAAACACATGGGTGGCGAGGATGACTCAGAGGTGAAGACCAAAATCGACGCATTAAATGAAGAATTAAATGAGAAGGTCGAAGAAATGGAAGATATGGAAGCTCTGAATCAGACTCTGGTCGTCAAGGAACGCAAGAGTAATGACGAGTTACAGGAAGCTCGCAAGGAACTTATCAGCGTAAGCGAGTTTTTTTATTTGATTGAATTTCAGTATATTCTTTATGTTGTGATTTTAATTTTTAATTGGGGATATAGGGGTTGACTGAGATGATGAATGGGCGGAGTTTGATTGGCATAAGAAGGATGGGAGAAATCGATGAGAAAGGGTTTCAGAGTGCATGCAGATTGAAGTTCCCAAAGAGCGAGGTTGATGTGAAAGCCATGGAACTCTGCTCCAAATGGCAAGAGGAACTCAAGAAGCCAGACTGGCACCCTTTCCAAGTCATCTCTGTTGACGGCAAAGCAAAGGTATCATCACATTCATTCATTTTTTATAAAGTCAAATCGTACTCACTCATTTTGTAAAATAAACAATTGCAGGAGGTTATAAGGGAGGATGACGAGAAGCTGGCAGCATTGAGGGCTGAATTGGGGCAAGACGCTTATAATGCGGTTACGACGGCTTTGCTGGAGATTAATGAGTATAATCCCAGTGGGAGATACACAATTCCGGAGCTCTGGAACTTTAAGGAGGGCCGCAAGGCCACCCTTAAAGAGGTGATCGGGTACGTTCTCAAGCAGTGGAAGACTCTCAAGAGAAAGCGCTGAGGATTATTGCATCGTTCTCTTTTTCTTTTTCTTTTCTTAATTAAGCCCTTGGGCTGTTTTAATAATTGCTACTTTTTTTTAAGAGTATGCTGCTAGTACTAGTGTACTACTTTGGCATCCTGTTATGATGCCTGCTGGTTGGTCTCGTTTTGGATACTTCGTTCTTGAGTACACATGGTTGGTTTAATTAGATTTTCTTGAGGAAATGAATTCTAGTTGTTGGACATGTAGTTAAGTGCATCTTTTTCGGTTTGTACATAGTTTGCTCCTGCCTTTTATTTTTATTATTTGTTTATTTTACCTGCCTAGTTCTTGACACAGTAAAAGCAAAATCTGACAAGAATGAACTTTTCTTATCAACATGCTCTCTTTAATCTGCATTTTTTTTGGAATTAACCATGAACAATGCACTCTGGGGGTGGGGTGGGAAACCTTTCCCTGTCATTACAATAATCATAAGTCACATAATTCTTTTTCACCTTGTCATATTCTGCATTTTGAACTGGAGTAAGTTCTTTGTATCTACCTTGATTCCACCATAGACTTGAATATGGACATGAGTTTATGATGGAGCCTACACAACCTGCTACATCGAACCCTTGAAAATGGGCTGTGAATGGAGCATGTGTCCAGTTGGTTTTAGTATGCCCACCATCTGTTGCCCAACTCTCTCCATTCCATAGACTTGCTATTACTTTCATTGGTTGAGATGGGAATTCTAGACCTTTGCCTGTTTGGTTCTTTAAAACCCTAATTGGCTTTTCATCCACAAAAAAACTGCAGAGAAAACCAAAAAAGAAATTAGTTCCATTGATTGTGAATGGGTGAGTCAATTTGCTGGTCATATTTCTAGTGATTTTTTTATGTTCAACTCATTGGATTGAGCGACTTTGCTAAATATTTGCTATATAAGTTTGTTTATCAGCACTTGAACACATGCTTTCTTGCAATACATGCAAATGCTTCAATTATTTAGGCTATGAGCTATTTGTTGTATTTCTAGTAATTATTGGTACACAACATAGTAGAGCAAGAGCTAAGGAGAGAGAGATGATGAATATAGGGGAAAAAATGTTGAAAGTTTTATTTTTGAAGGAAAAAAATGTTGAAACTTACACGACTTGAAATGGGTTCCACAAAATTGTGTAGTCATGGAAATCAGCAGTTGGATCAAACCATAAGTACATTTTTTGCTCTCTGTTGCCCTGGCCATTCATGTAGATGTTTGTCTGGAGAGTGATGGGCATCCCTTCTTTATTTCCCAAGAACTCAAGATCTAGCTCATCATGGTTATGTGTACTAGATGATAGCTTCACACGGAAAAAAAAAATAAGGGAACTGGTGAGGTGAGTTGATTCTTTTTGAATTACAATGGGTAGTAATTATAGAAATTTACATAATAGGCGGTGACAATTCCAGCAGAATCCTTGTTAGGCAATTTGATTCTCATGTGAAACAACCCTGAGCCATAAGCTGATTTGGAGCTGAACCCTGCACCTGAATTGTGATACACAACCAGTACAAGTAGTTAGTTTTAGATTGAAGACGATAGGAAAAAAATGCTTTGGATCATTGAATGAGCAACAGTTGCAGGCTAATATATTTACGAGCATATAACTAGGGTTATGATTAATGGCCAAAGTCTTATCATGTCAACATTAACCACCATCCGTTATATCTAAAAATTGGAAGTGCTAAATTAATTTTCAAGTGTGTCAATTGAAAATACCCATATTAGTATATTGCAGATTAAAAATTTATAATATTTTGACTTTTTTATCTTTAGCATCATAACTTATTCTTCCGCCTTTTAACATATAACTCTTCCAAATATACTATTTTTATTCATATATATTCTTTTTTAGTTTTTTTTTATATCTTTTTTTGGACACTCTCTTATATACTCTTTTTCTTTCATTAGTCTTTTTTTGAAAAAAAAATCTCTTTGCAAAAAAAAGTCAATAATGTTTCGTAGAATAAATATTTTTTTTTTATGAATTGTTTGAAAATATATATACTTTGACTTCGAGCCTACACCTTACAATAAAAAAGATATATACTTTTTTTTAATATGTACTGCCTTCTTGGGCTTAAAAATTCTACCATAAGAATGCCGCGCCACTGAAGCAAGTGGTGCGCACTATATCTGGTCGAGAAGAAAGATGAAACGCAATAAAAAAGATTATACATGGATATTAGCTAATTTTGCCAGAATTAAGTACCAGAGCTTTGATCCATGCAGAGCTGGACCTCTTTTCCTCCATTGAAACGAGCCACATGGTTGTTTCCCCACGTAACCTCATAATTATCATCAAATATTGCTGCAGTTGCACCACTCAAATTCAGAACAAAAGTTACAAGAAGACACAACCAACAGCCAAGAATAGAACTCATGATATATATATATAAGAGCTCAATAATAACTAGCTTGTACGTTTTATATTTTCTCTTGCACTAAGAATCCGTGGATGTGTGAGTTTATTTATCGGGTTTTGTACCAAAGGGGTTTGAGCTGTTTGATGAAGCTTTTCCATCTGCCGCTCATCCATGCAACTTAATTGGTTCAATCTCCGTCGCTTTCTCTACTTGTTTTTTTTGTTCCAGTCTTTACGCACGCATCTCATAGTTTGGTAGCTCCGGTTTAATAAAGGAGAGACTGCACCATGGCTTGGGTTAAG
The DNA here is from genome assembly GCA_024447665.1 of Juncus inflexus. Lineage (NCBI taxonomy): Eukaryota > Viridiplantae > Streptophyta > Magnoliopsida > Poales > Juncaceae > Juncus > Juncus inflexus. Next base: position 4,569,889 of record JAJHPC010000001.1, on the reverse strand, counting down.
CGGGTTAAGATAAAAATATGAATCCAATCCAATTATTTTTACATCTTTTATTTTTATTTTTATAGAGATGACTCATAAAAAAATTTGACTTCGCCAAATATTATACCCACAACTTTTGGATTAGTTGGGGTGCCTTACTACTCTATTAAAGTTAGTTTGACAATATAACATGCCTTCAAATTAATTCTAACCCCTTATTTTTCACTTACTTTTGAGTATTTTCAAAAGGCCACATCATCACTTTTATCATCAATTTTTTTGTTAAATTTTAACCATTAATTTTCTCCAATTTATTGATATTTTATGGCAACATTTATGTGGTTATTAAAACATAATCATATAATTGGTTGAGTTGATTTCTTGTTTTCCATCCCTGATTTAGTGAGAATCATTGAATTTGTTTCTAGCCATCAGATCATAATCAAATGGTTTAATGAATCATAATTCAAAGTTATGTTTAATTATTAATATCAATAGTTAATGAAAAATTCACTCATTGAAATATAAATAATTTTTTCTTTTCTTCTTTAAAATATTATAAATCTTAGTGAATATTTTATTTCTTATGTTAAAATCATCAAATATAATATAATTTTGTTGAAATTTTCTCTTTATTTTGAGTTCCATATTGTTGTGGTTCCAATTTATTTATTTTTCTTACTAAAATATGTAAATATAGAGCATGTAAGAGAATATGTACAATAATGATACTCTCATTAATTCATATCTTATTTTTCATCTCTTTTTGAGCACTATCAAGAGACTTATTCTCAATTTTATCTCGGCCGTTAGATAATTTCTTTTTTCAAATCTTAGCTTTCAATTTAAATTATTACCACAATATCACATGATCAGTTAGAATAATATTTCATGTAATATCTCCAATTACGTGAGAACTATTATATCAAATATAATTTCGAGTATTAGGAACTACATTGTATTACTTAATGTATTACGAATTAAAAAAAAAATGTGATCAATTTATACATATTCCGTGTCATTTTAACAACTAAAAAAATAAAAAAAATAAGAATAATAGTGATGATATTTTTTTAAGAAAATGAGTCATGTTAGATTTTCTTATGTATAGTATACATACTTTTTCCATATATCATATTTCTTTTTTACAAATCATGTTAAATATAATTATTATTTTTATCTTTTTTAAAGTTAATCATCACAATTTGATCTTATGTGATTTTAATTAAAATCTATGAAATAAATTATCTTGCCCGATTAATACTTGATTTGTCAAGAGATAACGATATAAGAAAACAAAAGAAAAAAAAAAATAACATTTTAATCTTAGAAATATTAATTCAAGCAGAAATTAAGATCATAAATTATTATTCAAACTATTTAGTCGGTTATTATTTTTTATTTTTTATGAATTTATTATTTATGTTATTTTATTTCTTATATGTAAATTGATTGATATAGAGCTATCCATCTTTACAAAATTAGATGTAATATAGAAAATATGTTTGAATGGATAATAAACGGATAGAATATCTTATGGTATAATTCAAAATGATTTAAACGTAGATAACTTACTTAACATAATTATTATATATTGTTTATGTACGACAAATTTATTTCAAACTTTTATTTTGAATTTTCATAATTATAATTTATACATAAATTGAAATGAATTATAAAATTGGAATATTCGCAGTGAAATACGAGTATTATTCTAGTCTTAATCATTTTTTCAATTTTATCTTAGCAGCCCTTGAATATGCTAAAGAAATCACCATCATATGGTATGGATGTTTTTCTTTCGACTCGCATTTTGTTGATGCGACTAGTTTTGTGTTACTTATTTAGATACGAAAATAACCTTAACTAAAGATATGGGAAAGTTAATGGCCGGCTTCTCCCTTTATCCTTTTCTTTGCTTTGGATAATTATCGTATTTTTAATTGTCTATTTAATTTATTTATTATTAATTTCAATACATCAAAGAGGTTGACAACAGCAGTATATATGACTCGCAATAACTGACACATAAATAGGGGGTGTGAACAGTTCATATATATATATATACACGTATTACTTTTTTGAATATGTGTATTCGGATATGAATTCAATTTACAAATTACCGGGTACAAATACTAGTTAATTTTGATTTAATTAATTTATTCTTAATTTTAATACATCAAAGAGTTTGAAAACATCAGTATGACTTGCAATAACTTCCCCATAAATAGGGGGTGTGAACGGTTCATATAAGATTGCCATATATATATATATATATATATATATATATATATATATATATATATATATATATATTACTTTTTGAATACGGATTTGGATATGTATTCGATTTGTGTATTACTGGATGTGAATACTAGTTAATATTTAATAGTTATAGAGATATTTAAATGTAGATGAACCACATTTTTTAAAAATTTTAAATATTAATAACAAAAGTGCGCTTGTAGCAATTAAGATTGAAACAACTCATGAAATCCTACTGCAAACCTTTTCGCCAATTTCAGGACTCCAAGTTAATGGGCTGGAAAAAGTGTGCTTGAACCAATTAAGCTTTTCGGTGCTAATCCACCACTTTGCCGCCAACCTACCTCGTACTCTAGGTTGTCAGAATCGGGATTCTATCTTGAATCGCTTAGAAGTAGAATCTAATCGGATCGTAAAATCGAACTTAGAGTCGTAAGATTCTATGTAAATAAAAATTAGTAAAAGTATTTATGAGAAAATAATATTATTTAGTACACTAACAAATTTAAAGTCATTTTATGATTATTAATTCATACAAAAATTGACATTCAGTTTATTTCTTATATATATATATATATATATATATATATATATATATATATATATATATATATATATATATATATATATATATTTTATATGTTGAGGACTAAGATGTTGTACATAATTTGATTTATAACCTAAATCTATAAATATACTTGATTACTCATGAGATAAAGACATAATAACCCTCTGTTATTGTTATGATTTAATTAAAAAGTTTGAAATATGAATTTTCTTTTTATTTTAGTAGTTATATGTGCCCATAAATAAGTTATTTTGAGGCTAAAAATATTTATTTTGCACTATATTTATATTTCACAACTGTCCCACATATATATATATATATATATATATATATATATATATATATATATATATATATATATATATATATATATATATATATATATATATTTGAAATTGACAAAACGATCAAATATTTGAATTTGTATCTGTATATATATCCATCAATATATGTATTCTCATGTAGAGTGAAATATTCGAAAATAGAGAGTAGCCAGACAACAATTACTAGGATACGGATATTATCTATAACCGTTAGATATTATTCATATCCGGGAAGATATTATCTATACTTGTAAGCCAAAACCATTATCACATATGGATATTTTACTCAAATACGCATATTTTTTTGCGCATACGAATACGGGTAGGTTAGATATTATCTGACTGGTTTACACCCCTAGTTCGTAAACAATATTTGATAGAAGAATGATATAAAAATATTCTTCATTCCAACCCTTACCAACTATATATATTGTGTTTTTATCTCAATAAGAGCACGAGAACTGTATAAATTATAATGCTGTTGTTGTAAAATCGTTTTCGTTAGCGCATGCATGCACCAGCTGTCTGTATCCATTATAAGGTTCTCAAGAAACAAAAACTTGGCCCTGATGGGGAATAGATGGACAGATACAGTAGTTAGTACCAAGATTTAAGGCAGAGAACGAAATGGCAGCATATAACCTACTGGTACCATTTTATGTTTTGTTGGAGGGTTACATCCTAACACGCATTTTTTAGAAAAATGATGGGCCTTTATACCTTTTCATTCTATCATGTATGGTTGCTCAGATATAGCTATGCTACATTAATAGGTGATTGGGACAAGAATATTTCTTGAACTATATCTTTTTTTGTCACCTTTGTTCATGCCCAATGCCAATTTAAATATAATTCCATACAAATAACACAGTGACACTCCAACTTAAGTTTTAATTAAGAAAAATATGATATCACAATGCATCGTAGCACATCTAAATCACGATGGACTATATATATATATATATATATATATATATATATATATATATATATATATATATATATTATTTTTGCTCGCTTTTCAAAATATTTTTTTCTTTTCTATATATGATTTTCATTGTTTTAGACATATTTTTATTTCTTTATGTATTATTTAGTTTTGGAATTTGTATATACTTGTTTTACCGCTTTTTACTATACTATTTTGTTTTCATAATATTTTTACTATTTATGTATATACTATTGTTGCAAAAAATAAATTATATAAACTATTTTTTCAATTTTATATACTGTTTATTAGCTATATATATTGCCGTTATGATTTGGTCGTGCTACAGTACGTCAAGATATATCAAGTTCTTTTAATAAATTACACAATGAAAGCCATATTATACAAAAAAACTCATCTATTTCACAGTTCACCATGTTTTTTAGACGGTTATATGTTTGTTTACCAAAGAGATCTCTTTATTTTTTTAATCATTAAACTAATATTGGAATTATATGTAATATTTTATGTATTATTGTCAAATTATCGTTAAAATAAAATAATCATGTTTAGTTAATAATATTAACCATTAATGTGTGAATAGGATGTGATACTTGACATGTAAAATTGTGAGGGGCTAGGTTTCTACTCAATTGATCCACATTATGAGTCAAGAGTCCAAACAGTGATGGAGTTTTACAGAGATTGGGGGGCATGATCCTCCAAAATTTTGTAGAGTAGTATATATCAGTCTTGTTTGAGCGATTATTTTTTGAAACATATGTATTTTTGTGTATTTTGCTCTTTCCAAAAATTTTGTACAGCGTTAATCAGTAGTGAAAAAATTCTGAACCTCTGAAATTTTCAGTCAAACTCCGCCAAAAGTGTGTTCATTGATGAATAGATTTATTGCCTAAATAAGTAGAATTTAGTCACAGTGTATTTGAGTGGTTGTCATTCCAACCAAACTAGCAGGGTGAGATCAAAAGAGAAACAAAAGCAAATAACTCTTTATTGGAATTCAAAAAAATTACTTGAAAGACCCTATTTGCAAATTAGTCATTTTTTTTAAATGTATTGCAAATTAGTCTTTATCAAGCAAAATATCGATTAAAAAACGCTTCAAATTTGTAGTTGAATTTACACAGTCAGTATAGGTCTTTAGCGGTACCGAACTATCTTCCTATCAAGGGTCATTCATAGGCATCTAATTTAAAAAAAAAATTAGAGAGGTTTTATAAAATCCCTCATCCAATTGTGTTTGTATTATTAATATAGAATATTTACAAATGAGTTCATTTACAAATCGATATATTGTTTACAAACTAAATTCCCTCTTCAATTCCTATTCTATCTAAAAGAATTTTGAGGCCCAAAGAGGTAGAAAAACAATTGGGCCTAAGATAGCCCATACTAAACAAAAATCTTAATCTAGGTTAGAAATCTAGAAAACGAATTCCCGAATTTCTCACCTTCTCGTGTGTATCAGCAGAGATGCTAGATGTCTCCTTTCCAGAAAGTTTCTTCTCCTGAAACTCCGCTGCCTCACTATACTCTGTCTCTTTCTCTTTCATCTTTCTTCTCCTCTTTATACGAAAACTCAAGATCCATTGTTTAGATGTCATAAACAGACTCATTCTTAACTCCTAGAGTTTTGGGATCTGAGCGACAACCCCTCTCAGATCTTTATGACTCTTTGATTAGACTTCTTTCCTCTAAGATCTCAACTATTAACATCACATCAACCATTTTTTCATCAGTGAAAACTAACAAATACCTCTAACACTACATCTCAAACTGAAAGAGTGAAACTAGTTACTTCAGCTCCTGATCTCCACCCTCGAGTAGAACTGTATTTGCAATGTTAGAAATGGAGCTATCTCGGCTCTCCTCCAGATTCAGAGCACATTTGATAGACATCCAGTTTCGATCCACAAATTCACAATCTTATGTAATGTGGAGCATAGTTTTCTCCTCCTTATTACATATGTAACATTTGTTTACTATTGCTAATCATATTTTTTTCATGTTTTTTGAGTTGACAAATTTTTCTGCTTTGCATACCATAAAAAGATTCTCATACTCAGTGGCACTTTTAGTTTCCGGATTTTACTCTCGTCATTGTAGATAATACCTCTAAAATCATTTTTGTATAGGCACTTTTGACTCTGAACTTTTTTATTTTTATTCTACCTCAAATTAACCTTGCTCTCTTCTGATAGGGTTATCTCTCCTAATCTTCTTTGAGCCTCTTGCATTTTCTGCTGAGATTTGGAAGGTTTTTGTAATAGGATACATTTTGACCTTTACTTAGGGCATGAGAGAAAAGAGAAGGATATTTCTGGTAGAAGATTATTCCTTCACTGTAGTTACCAAATAAAAAAGTCAGTATATCCCCTTTTCCTATTTCAAAGTTGGTATTGTGGTGAAAAAACACAATTTCACTCTTTACATCCCACCAGAAATAAGAATTCATCCTGAGTTTTAAGTCCTCAAGCCAATCAACCTCCCCTAATCCAGACACCAACTTTTCTCAAGCTAAACCTTCATCTCTATTAAATCCTTTTCATCAGCATGACTTTGTTAAACACCTCCAGATCAATTACACCTAAACCTCCTCCTCTTTTGGGATCTGCAAACCCTGTCACTAGAGACAAGTTTCATGCCAGACTCATTATTACACCTCTACAGAAACTTCTTCCTGATCTTATCAATCTTCTGGATAACCCATTGGGATAATTTGAACACTGTAAAAAAATACAAAGGCAGGGCATATAGAACTGAGTTTATCAGTACTAGTCTGCATCATTTGCAAAGCAGGGAGCCTTTCCAGCTCTGTAGTTTTTTGTGAAACTTATCAATCAGCTTCTGGTATTCATTTTCTGTAGGCCTTTTGTAATGCTCTGGATAGCCAAGGTAAGTGAAAGGTAAATTAGTTTGTGAGCATCCAAGTTCTGTTGTTATTTCACTTGCTTCATTGTTATTGTCAGAAATGAGAGTAAATTCAAACTCGTCATAGTTTATTTTCAAGCCAGATGAGTTGATGAATGTGTCAAGAATGAATTCAAGCCTTCTTACTTGTATAATCTCTTATTTTAGCATAAACAATTAATCATCTGCATAAATTGAAACAACATTTTTGTTGGTTAATGGTCTTTCTATAAACTTTTGACTAGTTAGGTACTCCATTACTCTAATTAGGGTATCAACATCTGTGATGAAGAGGTGTGGGATAAGGTTTCTTCCTATCTCACATCTCTCTTGAGATGAATGATTTTGCCCGGACAATCATTAAACAATACTTTAGTAGCTCCTCTCCAAACATAATTCTCCATCAACCTTATTCACAAATTCCTAAATATTGGGGAACTCATAACCATGTATGATACATGCATAACAGAACTTATCGGTTCAACTCTCTCTAGAATCATCATAAAGGAAGTAAAGATACAAGATTAGTAATTTAAAATTTATACCTCGGATCTTCCTGATCCAACAGAGAGAGAACGGATGTAGGTCTTAATGATTTTGACTCGCAAACTTCTCCTTCCTGAAGCTTGACTCCGTGAACTTCCTTGCTCTTCCTAGGGATGAAGAACTTGATCGCTCGCTAATCTCCAAATAAGAAAATCTCTACTCGTATCCACACGAACTCCAAACAGGCAGAATTACCGGACTCCGCTAGAAGAGTTCGGAAATACTTTTCAAAATTACCTCCACAAAACTCTCTCTCTATTTGTGTATATTGGCTACCTCTAAGGCTTGAGTTGTGTGTATAACAGAGGGGAGTTGTCCCTCTATTTATACTAGAGAGGGAGGCTTCCTTTCAATTTATACTAGAGAGGGAGACGACAGATTGCTCAGTTCCCATAACTAAAAATATAATTCCTGCGTCTATTCCATTCCGAATGGACCTATTCTGTTCCGAAGAAAATAGAGGTTTCTATATATAAAACCTTGGTAGCCAAGGAATTTGCACTTACCATATCTATTCCATTTTGAACGGAATATTGCTGGTTTGCACAACCAAATATCTAATAATTGATTATTTCTTTCACCAATTTATGCATCGTGTGTATGACTGTTTTGAGGTATTTTCATCCCGAATGAATGGAGTTTATCGTGTGACCATTTATGTTTTATTTAATGCAGACAACGATTTTCTAAAGATCGTAAATCATGGATAACCTCTAGACCGATGCCATGACTATCCATGTTAAATAAAATGATCAGCGATTATTAACCTATCTTAATACACGTTTACTTATTCATTTTGTTCTATGATATATGTCTTGATCACAAGGCTTGGACATATATCATCCTTGAGTTTGATAAAAAAAGTCTCTTTCCTAATCAAGAATTAGACTGAATAAATTCAAAATGATATTAGCAACTCTTTATAAATCCATTTTGAGCATGGCCATGCATTTATTTCAGTCTTAGTTCATCAGGGGCCCAGAGATGTATCCCTCGTGACGAGGGGAACAAATCCCATCTTGATCATTCACAATCCTCGTCATGATTCAGTGCATATCTAATGATGACTCTAATGATCATATTAAAATATGCAATTCTACATACAGGAATCCATGGTGACGTCAGGTCGGAGGAACAAGCACTATTCATATGAGAATCACTAATGACATAAACCATGCATATTCATATAATGTGGTCAGTCCAGTACGTGGTCTCTAACACGTACCTATATTCCAAACATGACATCCCTATTTTCGTGATCAGTAGAATATGATCATCCAGTCTGCGAATATACTAGTATAATTATGTAGCTTCTTACTTGAAGTATTTTTGTCTCTATAAACATCATACATATTACTAGGGACAGTTTAGAATATAATTCGTTGGTTCAAAGTTCTACTACTAGAATCATCTATTCTGAAAACGTGAACTTGAAGTGTCATTCATGGTTGATACAAGATATGTAAGTATACATTCATAACCCATACACATATATATATAAGAAATAACATTTATTGAATAAATAATAATATCTTAATACATAATCTATTTTCTAGCACAAATACATTTGATCTAGGGCACTAATCCTACACCAAATCCTCTTGTTCTTAATACACTAACAATACATTTTTGAGAAATTGAGCTGAAAGCCTTTTTAATATCAACTTCAAACAAAAATAAAGGCTTTTTTGTATTGTGAGAAATATGTAATACCTCTCCGTCATACACATAGCACTGATAAATTTTTCTTCCTTTAATGGGACCTAATTTATTTGGCAATATTATTTTATTCACAATCTGCTTCAATCTGTTTGCTAATATCATGAAAATTAATTTTTGCAGACTACTAATCAGATTTATTGATCTGTAATTCTTGGCTTGGTTTGTCCCTTCCTTTTTGGGGATTGAAGTGATGTAAGATGTTGAAAAGTCCCCTAGGCCCCCTATAGTATTGAATTATTTATAATCACATTAAAAACTTTCTCTTTTAATATTGGCCTGTTTTGCTTATAAAAATTCCCCATTAAACCCATATGGGCATGGTGATTTGTAATGTGTATTTTTTTATACATTTTTAGGATTTTTTATAATATAAAATTCATCTTTAAATCACATAAAATGTATAAAAAATACTTAAAATTCATTTTATTCAATTTTAAACAACTTAATATATTTTTGTGTGATTTTGCAGGTAAAAATACCAAGAAATGGATATTTAGAGGATTTGGCAAAATCACCTCCAAATTAAAGGCTGATATGCAAATTTTGGGTCAAAGATGGATGAATTTTCGACAAAGCTCCATGAAAATCCTACACACACTTCTCCGACCTTCTACAAATTCAACTGTCCCAAAAGGAGTCAAACTGGTCAAAGTCAACAGACCCAGTCAAACCCGCTTGAAAATCGCTAAAAATCCGAAATTCTCAAAATTAAACATTCTTAGTGTCAAACGACTCGTCTCGATGAGACGGATCTTTCCGTGGGGTCCACTGGAGTCAATTATCTAGCGATTGGCGGGAAAACGCAAAGAATCACTGTTCCGCCCCAAAATCATCGATTTCGAGCTGCAGTAATCTCGAATCCACCATTTACAGCACAGATCTCTGTTTTTCATAATTCTAACTCCATTTTCTTCTTCTTGTTCCCTCCTTTACACGGATATAAAGAAATCAGAAAATGATGAATAATGGAGGGAGAAAATCGAGTTTGAAACAGGTGTTTGACGAATTGGTTATTTTTGAAAACTGCTTTTAACTCGAGTTCAATTCATCATTTTTTCTCGAATGAGGCAGTAATCTTTCACTTCAGAGAGTTTGTATGAGGTCGTGGGATTCTTTTAGAGGTTTCAATTGGATCGAAAGACCAGTTTGGATGCGAGTTTGATTCACGAGTTTAATCGTTTTTGGCTATTTTCTAAAGTTTAAAAGCTGAATTGGAAATGGCGACATTCAATGAATTGGAGAAATTTAGAAGCTAAGACTCAACATGGAGCATCCCAAGGGAGTTCTAAAGAGGGTCCAACTGATCTTTAGAGCTGTCGTTTGTTTAAATTTGGGTTTGAGCTGAAAAAGATCATCAATGGCAGAACTGGAAGGAAGCTTGAGCGAGTATCTTTCAAGAGTGAGAAGTCAACGAATTCTCAATAGTTTCTGACCATTCCACATTCTGTGGGTTCGTAAGAAGAAGGGGAATTTATTTGATCGAGCTTTCTTAAGTTGAAATGCAAGGAGTAAAGAGATAAACGTTTTTTTTTTTTTTTTTTGAGTTGAAGAAGCGGAAAATACAGTGAATTGGAAAAAAAACCGAAAAATTGAAAACTCAGTCTCTTTTGCGCCAAAACTCCCATTTTTCTTTCGGGTGAGTTTGCTTACGAATACCTACACCACATGACACTACAGAGGATCACACTCTCTAACTGAATAACAACTTCATCCTCGACAGAACAGTCATTTTGAACTCTCCAATTACGTTTCTAACAAATCAGTCCAGTAATTCCCCTAAAACTTCACAGCGTATTCTCTCAGCTACTGGACCGTCCAGTGATGAACAAACCGCAGGGAAATCAGCTGTTCTCCTTTTAAGATCTGAAATGAAAATAAATCTTCCGCCAAAAATGTCAAGCCAAAAACAGAAGATATTTTCTCTGAAATTATTCAAATAAATCCTCAACAAAAAAATCTCTGATCAGTGCAACCTCTTGATCGGATCTAAAGGGTGTGAAATGACATTTCTGCCCTCGAGCTTTCTCCTAAAACCCAAACAGAGACCTTAATCCTCTATATAACCAGCCATAAATCACTCATTTAAAGGGGGAGGATTCATCCATCCAACACACCACTGTACATACCACTCATTTTCTCCATTTTCTTCCTCCTTACAACTCTAATCACCATTAATGAAAGCTTTAGAGCAAAGATTTGAGCAAAAACGGGATGAAGGTGTTCAAACCCGAAATTCTCGATCTAGAAGGCTCGAGAAGTCAAGGGGAGCTCCAGATCAACTCCAGGGACCTCTTGAAGGGAGTCATCATCTCGGTTTGGTTTGATTCTCGTTTAAACTCTTTCTTTTCCCTGATTTTTCAATCTGAAGTTTTGTGTAAAAATGATGAAATATAGATCAAATCTTGTTTTTCATGTTGATAAGCCCGCGAAATAGGTCGTTTTGTGTTTTCTAATTAGCGGAATTATGCAAACAAAATTGTATTATTAGTCATTTCTTTTATTTAATTTCAGATAGTATAAAATGAAAAAGGGGTCGTGTCCACAGAGAGGAGAGAATTAATTCTGGATTTAATTGATAAAGGATAGACCAGGAAAACGTAGTTTCAATTTTATAATCTATCTTTTCTTTTGAATAGGTCCCCGGTATTTTACGAAAATGTCTTTTTTGCTATGCAATTCCAAACAAAACAAATTTTAATATGAATTTTAGGGTTTTAGGGTGTTCTAAAATTATTGGTGAACTTAAAATTTGGAAATAATGATCCAGGACATCCCAAAAAGAAAAATTCCAGTAACAGTTTTAAAACACTTTTTTTCCTTTTTGCAAATATGTCCCTAAACTTCTTTACATCATAACTTTTTGATCCTTCATCTAAATATAGCAAACTTTATGTCTATTTTGACTGGAAAAATATGAGGAATCCAAATATGAGATTAAAACAGAGAAAAGAAATCAAAAAGTTGCTGAATTTGTCAATTTTCAGTTCTGGTTGTAACTTAATATTTTGGATTTGTAAGGAAAATAAGAATTGAACAAAAATAAAATCACAAAATTATTTTGGGATGTTTTTAGGACTTATATTAAGCGAGAAAACACAACAACAACACAATCGTCACATAAATTGAGAAAAATCAAGAAACTTCCCTAAAATCGAAACCTTTTTCCAATGACTTTTAATTCAGCAAAATAAGAATTATTCGATGAGAAGAACTTAACAATGACGCTTATTCAACCACTTAATAATCCTATTCAATTATTACAACTCAATCACTCAACAATTATTTAGATTAACACTAAAATTTCTCTAATTGATCGGAAAAGAGAAATTATAAAATTTTAACCTAAATTTAGAAGATGATGTTGCGGCAAGCGTGGCACAGTAAGTCGATGCTCTTCGTTTCCTGCAGCAACCGATTTGAAGGTTCGAGATTCGCGCACCAAGAAACGTCGTTGGATGTGCAAGTCCGTCGTCGAATTCCTTCGATTCGCGTCGTTCCGGAGCGATTGGGTCGTGTAGCACTCTCAAGAGTTTTGGTGAATCTAACTGAACAAACAATTCCAAGATAATCGTTGGAAAAGCTTGTCCAATTGAATTTTCGGTTCAGGGTTTATTTCTCTCCTCTTCTCAAAATCTGGCCGAATTCGTGGAATTAATCGTGTTTTTTCCGTCTTCTCAGCGGCTAGGGTTCTTGGGAACTATATAGGGTCTGTTTGGAAATTTTCCCGCATTGAAATCCTTCCTTTTCTTCCAATTTCCAAGTTTGGGGTCGAATTTACCATTTTTGGCTGCTCAAAATGGGCTGAAGAACAGGAGAAACAACAGATCGTCCGATCAAAATCAGATTTTTCGTGATTTAATTCGGACCGTTTGATTAGACTAACGGCCGATAAACGTCCACTTAACGGAGCGAGCGGTCCACCGATTCTCGCGCATCGGATCAATCTGCGGACGGTTCGAGATCGGCCGGTCCGTTAAATATTTAACGGACCAAACGGCGAGCCTCGATTTTGATTTTTCTGTGGCGTTTCCTCGTGCGGCGGGTCAGTTCTGACCCGTGTAGCCTTTTGTGCAGTATATATCGTAAAAATCGAGAGAAAAATATATATTTTTAAGTGCAGATTTTTGCGGAATTGTTTTAGGGAGTTTTATAAATCTAACTTAAGCATGTAATATATTGCTGGAAATATAAAAATGAGTACTTCCATTTGGACTGATTATATTTATACTTTTGGGGCTTCTAAAATTGCCAAAGAATTAAATTTGATTTCTTTCCAAAAATCATTTTTATAGTTATAATTCAAAACATGCTTAAAACCATATTTTTAGCCATAAATTATATTTTAACTCCATTTTTACCCTTTTAATCAAATACATAATATTTTGAACCCTTTTATGTTATTTTTATATTTATTATTGCATTATTAAGCCTAAAATACGTGTATAAAAATTCGCACGTCAAAAATCCCCACGCTTAAACTATGCTTGCCCTCGAGCATACTCTTAGAAAATGGCTTAATAATGTAGGTGGAATAAATACAACCAAGGAAAACCATCTAAGTCACAACCACATTCTTTTTGAAAATACGTATAGAATTCCGACCATTTACTTTCCTAATTACCGATTGCAACTAAACCTGTATTTATCGCTTTTAACCCGAGTTTCCGAATTAGTAGTAACTTATTAAGAGTGCCTACATCTCTCTAGCTAAACCAACCGTTTGTATTGATGCCTTTAATGATTATTTTATTTATTTTTATTTTTATTTTATGAATTTTTTTTCTTTTTTTTTTTTTTTGGTTTTCACATATATGCCTAAACTTGCCTTGCCCTCCTTGCCGCATCCGATTCAAATGATTCATGACCAGTGAGGACCTATTCAAGTCACGTGACATGAGTGGGGCGGTAAGCTCTGTCGAGGGCCAAGCAGCATCGTTGAGAGTAAATGCCCTTGGAAAGGGTTGAGCTCTCGTAGGTCGGCTTATTAGGTTGGACAAGACAAATCGGCTAATTTATTTATTATTATTAATTTTTTTTTTTTTTTTTTTTAAAAAAAAAAATCGAGGACACCCAATAGGAAGGAATAACTTTACAAGCCTAAGAGAGTAGGACGCTTTGATTCAATTTATGAATTCGAATACTAGGGTTAAAATCGGTTGCAATCTTTTGATATAAAGTTTAAGGGTTCTAAGTTATTAGGAAAGTAATTTTCATGTTTGAATACGCATTTAGAAAATCTTTCATTCAATCCGCTAACCGTGTTTTCCTCAAATTGATCATTCCTATTATTGTTTTAACCAAGTTCGTGAGATTCGCCCTAGGGACAATTTACAAAGCATTTAGTCGAGTGTGGAAATTTTTTTTTTTTTATATAAAAATAATTTTTTTTATTTTTTTGATTAATTAGGGTTCATTCTTTTCATTCTAAGGGCACAAAATTAAAGAAAATTTTAAAATTTTTTAATTTTTCGCTACTCGACAAGAGTTAGTTAGTTTTGGCTATAGTTGTGTAACGATTTCCTCTCCCCACACTTAAAATCATGCTTGCCCCCAAGCATACGTAAATGTAAGGATAAAACTTAATAAAAATAAGTCATAGAAAGATACAACCTTTGAAGTGAAGTTGCCTCCATCGGGAAGTGTTGAAACTCGTCTTTGGCACGAAGAGAAGACGAGACCTACATTTGCGGAGCTTTTGTGGCCTTTTTCTGAGAGAAGCACTCGGGTGCTCACTTGTATGCTACTTGCCATCCGAAAAATGCCAGTTGTTGTTAACACTTCATGTCCTGAGGATATCTTTGTACGTGCACATACACACAAACAAACACATCTAACTAGTACCCCCTTTTTAGTCCGGTAACCCTCTCCACCCAGTGACCCGGGTCTTGTTATGTTGGAAAACAGAGAGAAGAAATGAGAAGAAGATAGAACGTGCAATCTTGGTTGGCGCCTTGGAGAGAGAACGGTGCCGGGAAAAGCAAGAGACTCCCGAACCGAAGTGAAAGAGATTAGAAGAAAGGAGAAAAGATAACCCGTTCAAAGGTCGCCAATGATCCCATTGAGGAATGAGCATCTCGAAGTTTTATTCTTGGGTTGCCTCCCGATAGCGCCCTTGTTTATTGTCGTGGACTCGACTTATTCTCGGGCTGCCTCCCGATAGCGCTTCGTTTAACGCCTTTAGCTAGGAAGCCTCCCCACACTTAAGTGCTTTGTGGGGGATCCACAAACTCTTCGTCATTCAACCATCCTTTGTCGAAGTTCCCATAGTAAGGCTTGAGACGGTGCCCGTTCACCTTGAATGTTCTTCCGGTTTGTTCACTTGTGACTTCATAAACTCCATTGTCACAATCCTTAGAGATGACAAACGGGCCTATCCAGCGAGACTTAAGCTTTCCTGGATGAAGTTTGTGTCTCGAATTGAACATTAAGACCTTGTCATTAATTTTCAGACTTTTGCTCTTGATGAACTTGTCATGTAAGGCTTTGGTCTTATCCTTGTAGATTCGAGAGTTCTCATAGGCATCCAGCCTAATCTCCTCCAACTCGAGAATTTGCAACTTGCGAGCTGTGGCGTCATTGGGGTAGTCCAAATTGCATTGTTTAATTGCCCAATACGCCTATGCTCCAACTCAACGGGTAGATGACATCCCTTACCATAAACCATCCGATAAGGTGTCGTTCCTATTGGCGTCTTATAAGCTGTACGGTAAGCCCATAGTGCATCGCCAAGTCGCAAGCTCCAATCCTTCCTATTTGGACCGACAACTTTTTCGAGGATAGACTTGATTTCTCTATTCGAGACCTCGGCTTGACCATTAGTTTGAGGGTGATAGGCGGTTGACACTTTGTGTGACACATGATAGGACATGAATAAGTTCTCCAAACTTTTGTTCACGAAGTGTGTGCCCCTGTCACTTATGATTGCCTTCGGTGTACCAAACCTTTGAAAGATATTTTTCTTTAGGAACTCAACAACGGTTTTAGAATCTGCCTTCCTAGTGGCTATGGCTTCTACCCATTTAGACACATAGTCCACTGCCAAAAGGATGTACTCGTACCCGTAAGAAGATGGGAAGGGACCCATAAAGTCGATTCCCTAAACTTCAAACACCTCACAGAACAAGATTAGGTGTTGGGGGTTTTCATTTCTTCGAGAGATGTTTCCTATCCTTTGACATCTATCACAGTTTTGCACAAAGGAACGAGCATCTTTGTGCAAAGTGGGCCACCAAAATCCACTTTCTAGAACTTTTCGACGCGTTCTCTCCACACCAAAGTGGCCCCCACAGTGTAATGAATGGGAAAAATTTAAAACTGACTGCACCTCGTGGTCGGGCACACAACGTCGGATAATTTGGTCGCCACATAAACGGAAGAGATCCGGGTCATCCCAAAAATAATGCCTTGCATTAGATTTTAGCTTGTCCTTAACGGCCTTAGGGAGGTGAGAAGGGAGAACTCCCGTAGCAAGATAGTTCACTATATCAGAAACCAAGGCTCGGGTCCGAATGTGACGACTGAGAAGATGCCATACACATGTTCCTCTGGGAACAGTTCGCTAATTGGCAAGATATCGCCTTCTTTCGTTGGAAGCCGGCTCAAGTGGTCAGTAACTAGGTTCTGCGAACCCGCTTTATCCCGAATTTTCAGATCAAATTCTTGCAATAGTAGAACCCATCGCAAGAGTCGTGGCTTACTTTCCTTCTTTTTCATTAGATAACGCAATGCGGCATGATCGGAAAAGACTACTACTTTAGTCCCCAAAAGATACGACCTAAATTTCTCAAGCGCGAACACTATCGCAAGCAATTCCTTTTCGGTCGTAGTATAATTCATTTGCGCAGCATCTAGCATCTTCGATGCATAAGAGATGACATGTGGCTCTCTCCCGATTCTTTGTCCCAAGACCGCCCCAACACTACGGTCAGAGGCATCACACATTATCTCAAATGGTAGGCTCCAATCGGGAGGTTGAATGATTGGCGCAGTGCACAACCTTTCCTTAAGCTCATCAAATGCTACCTTGCATTTATCGTCAACCATAAATGGTGTATCTTTTTGCAAGAGCAGGCAAAGAGGTTGTGCGATCTTGGAGAAGTCTCGGATAAACCTACGGTAAAAACCAGCATGTCCGAGAAAAGACCTCACATCTTTCATATTACGCGGATAAGAGAGATTCTTGATGACATCAACCTTTGCTTTATCTACCTCAAGTCCTCTTTGAGAGACTACGTGACCTAAAACGATCCCTTGAGTTACCATAAAATGGCACTTTTCGTAGTTGAGAACCAGGTTATTTTCTTCACATCGGTCAAGGATTTGGCTGAGGAGGTTCAAGAGACATTCTTCAAATGAATCTCCATAAACGGAGAAATCATCCATGAACACTTCGATAGAATTTGAGATATACTCGGAGAAGATGTGGAACATGCATCTCTGGAATGTACCAGGTGCATTGCAAAGACCGAAAGGCATGCGTCTATAAGCAAAAGTGCCATAAGGACAAGTGAAGGTTGTTTTTTCTTGATCCTCTTGCGCGATAGCTACTTGGAAGTAACCAGAGAAACCGTCCAAGAAACAGTAATATGGACGTCGCGCCAATCTTTCAAGCATTTGATCAATGAATGGCAATGGGAAGTGGTCTTTCTTTGTAGCTTCATTCAGCTTACGGTAGTCTATGCACATACGCCACCCATTTTGGACTTGGGTGGGTACAGACTCACCGTCTTCATTTTCCACAAGTGTTATGCCGGCTTTCTTGGGTACACAATGAATCGGAGACACCCACTTTGACTCACCCACAGAATAGATAATGCTGGCATCTAACAACTTCAGCAACTCCTTTTTTACGACCTCCATCATAGGAGGGTTTAGCCTTCTTTGTGGTTGACGTGACGGTTTTGCGTCATCTTCAAGCACGATGCGCTGAATGCATGTAGAGTGTGGAATCCCTGACATGTCCGCAAGTGTCCAACCAATCGCCTTCTTGTGCATCTTCAGAAGGCTTACAAGTTTTTCCTCCTGTTCCGGCTTGAGAGAAGAGGAGATGATAACGGGGAGGGTTTCATCTCACCTAAGTGAGCATACTTTAGGTGGTCTGGAAGAGGTTTTAACTCGAGGGATGGCGCTTTTTCAGTAGAAGGTAACATACGCTCCCTTGAAATAGTCAACTCATGTTGAAAGTCACTTGCATAATGTACACACTTCGCAATTTGATCATCCAAGCACGGATTTTCCTTACTATCAATTATCTCATCAGGTTCTGCCACTATGAATTCGGTGATACACTCCTCTAAAAGTTCTTCTTCTTCATTTGTCGACTCGACGTAGGCCACAAAATCCTCAGGGTGTCTAATACTGTCGAAAAGATGGAAGGTGATTATCTCTTTTGCGAACTCCATCGTGAGTGTCCCAGTGTGTACATCGATCTTTGTTCTTGCTGTTTTAAGAAACGGCCGTCCAAGGATGAGAGGAGAAGAATTCGATGAGAAGGATGTAATCTCGTCGGCTTGCAGAACATAGAAATCTGCTGGAAAGAGATAGCCGTTCACCTTAACTAAGACACCCTCAACAACTCTCGCTAAACTCGCGATGGATCGATCAGCTAGTTGTACCACTACTCGTGTGCTTTGCAGAGGTCCAATACCTGACTCAAGATAAGCCGAGTAGGGCATGACATTAATGGATGCACCTAGATCTACCAAACACTCCCCAAAAGTTCGATTCCCGATAGTGAAAGGAATTGCAAACACTCCAGGATCCTTCTGTTTTTCTGGGAGTTGTGCGCGCGAAGCTGCCGACACATTTACTCGCACAGTCTCATTCCCTCGCAGCTTACGCTTGTTAGTGCAAAGTTCCTTGATGAACTTCGCATAAAGAGGAATATCTCGAATGCAGTCGAGAAGGGAAATGTTAACCTCTACCTTTTTCAAGATTTCAAAGATGTCGCGGTTTGCTTCTTGCTAGCTTACTTTTTGTCAACCGCCCAGGAAATGGTACAGTTTGTGACTTCTTCTTTCTCCTTATCCAAGTCCTTGGGTGTAATCACTTCATCCTCAACTTCTTTCTCATGTACCTCAGCCTCCTTTCTTTTCTCAGAAACCTCCAACTCCCCCTCTTCTTCTATTTTCTTGTCTTGTTGTAGCACATTGCCACTACGGGTTGTGACTGCATTCACATTTCTGCTTGTGCCCCCGTTTGTCGGTTTAGGTTGAGATGGGAGCTTCCCTGAGCCTTGCTCCTTGATGGTGTTCACTTCTAAGGCTAGTTGGTTTACGTCACTTCAAGGTTTTTCATTTGTCTCCGGGATTCATTCTGATCTTGCATTAGACTTCCTACCTCCTTCCTCACTTCGGATACTACACCATTTAGATTCTCGAGCATGCTTGAGAGGTTACCCACTGCGGAAAGTACAGATGCAGTGTCATTCTGCTTTGGTGCACCAAAAGAGGAAGAAGGTTGACCGGTTTGAGAAGAGTTCTGGTCTTGGCGCTACTGAGGTGGAACATAATTTGTCCCTTTTTGGTAGTAGCCACCACTCCCTTGATATTGGTTATTGTTGCTTGAGTTTTGTTGTTGGGTTTTGGGTGGTGGCGGGTCCTCTCTCCATCTAAAACCTGGGTGGTCATTGTGCCGATGGTTGAAGTTTGGAAAGTTGGTTTGAGATTTATAGTTATTCGCGTAGTTCACGTTCTCTCCTTCAACCAATCGAGGACAATTCTCTGATGTGTGGTCGCCGAGACCACACACTCCACACTTCTTTGTTTCGTTCTTCACACCAAAATTCTTGAGAGCCATTTCTAATTGCTTAGTTATTAGGTTGCTGATTGTTGCTTCCATAGCTCGGAACCGGTACTAGAAGCCAAGTTGACCTTCCGGGTTTTTGCGTCATATTGAGATGACGCAGCCATTTTTGAGATGAGAGATCTTGCTTCTGCCGCTGTTAGATAAAGAAGTGATCCGCCTGCAGCTTCACTCACGATGCTCTTCGTTTCGTACTTCATTCCTTCTACGAAGTCCCTGATGAGTTGTTGCTCGATGATGCCGTGTCCTGGACATTCTTCACATAACCTCACAAAGCGTTCGTAGTATTCGCTAAGGGTCTCGTCGGATGCTTGGACGATGCTGGTAATCTCCTTCCTTAGATTCGAAGTAAGACTAGGGTTATGGTATCTTTGCATGAATTTGATACAGAGTTCCTCCCAGTTGTCGATCGGGTCCCCCTTCAAATGTCGCAGCCAATCCTTAGGTCCCTCACCCAGACAGTGAGAGAAAGCTAACAATGTTATTCTGTCCTTATTCTCGTCATCATAGTTACTAGTGAAAGTAGCTATGTTGAATTTCAGTTCTGTGATAAATTTCCAAGCATTTTCAGTTGGTCTACCATCAAATCTAGGTAGGTGATTTAACAAGTTATGTGTTAATTTAAAACCGGGCACTTGAGGTAAAACTATCTTAAACGGGCTTTCACCTAAGACTGGTGTCATATACTCACCTAAAGTTTTCTCCCTAGTTTGATTTTGTTGATTTTGCAAACCCTGTAACATTTGGGCTAATAAATTCTGCATTTGAGGGTTTGCTAATATTTCATTCAACATATTCGGATTTGGATTATTATGAATATTATCAGGACTATTAGACATGTTTGATTTAGGGTTTATAGAATTAAAATTAATTAAGGGAAATGCAGAGATATTTAAAGAGCCTGGAAAGTGAGATGATGAGCTGCCTCCCTCTTTGAGATAATCTTCGTGCAATCCTCTATCTCGAGCCCTCTGTGTCCTCAAGCGTTTTTGAGTATCTGCAAGTACTTCTTCAAGAAATCTGGGAGTCAATGCTTCTTCTTCGCTACTAAATGACATAAACAAAACTAAACTCTTTTGTCAGTATTAAAGGGCCCAACCCCTTTAAAAATATAAGCCAAATTTAATTATTGTCTCCTCCCCGGCAATGGCGCCATTTTGATAAGCCCGCGAAATAGGTCGTTTTGTGTTTTCTAATTAGCGGAATTATGCAAACAAAATTGTATTATTAGCCCTTTCTTTTATTTAATTTCAGGTAGTATAGAATGAGAAAGGGGTCGTGTTCACAGAGAGGAGAGAATTAATTCTGGATTTAATTGATAAAGGATAGACCAGGAAAACGTACTTTCAATTTTATAATCTATCTTTTCTTTTGAATAGGTCCCCGGTATTTTACGAAAATGTCTTTTTTGCTATGCAATTCCAAACAAAACAAATTTTAATATGAATTTTAGGGTTTTAGGGTGTTTTAAAATTATTGGTGAACTTAAAATTTGGAAATAATGATCCAGGACATCCCAAAAAGAAAAATTCCAGTAACAGTTTTAAAACACTTTTTTTCCTTTTTGCAAATATGTCCCTAAACTTCTTTAAATCATAACTTTTTGATCCTTCATCTAAATATAGCAAACTTTATGTCTATTTTGACTGGAAAAATATGAGGAATCCAAATATGAGATTAAAACAGAGAAAAGAAATCAAAAAGTTGCTGAATTTGTCAATTTTCAGTTCTGGTTGTAACTTAATATTTTGGATTTGTAAGGAAAATAAGAATTGAACAAAAATAAAATCACAAAATTATTTTGGGATGTTTTTAGGACTTATATTAAGCGAGAAAACACAACAACAACACAATCGTCACATAAATTGAGAAAAATCAAGAAACTTCCCTAAAATCGAAACCTTTTTCCAATGACTTTTAATTCAGCAAAATAAGAATTATTCGATGAGAAGAACTTAACAATGACGCTTATTCAACCACTTAATAATCCTATTCAATTATTACAACTCAATCACTCAACAATTATTTAGATTAACACTAAAATTTCTCTAATTGATCGGAAAAGAGAAATTATAAAATTTTAACCTAAATTTAGAAGATGATGTTGCGGCAAGCGTGGCACAGTAAGTCGATGCTCTTCGTTTCCTGCAGCAACCGATTTGAAGGTTCGAGATTCGCGCACCAAGAAACGTCGTTGGATGTGCAAGTCCGTCGTCGAATTCCTTCGATTCGCGTCGTTCCGGAGCGATTGGGTCGTGTAGCACTCTCAAGAGTTTTGGTGAATCTAACTGAACAAACAATTCCAAGATAATCGTTGGAAAAGCTTGTCCAATTGAATTTTCGGTTCAGGGTTTATTTCTCTCCTCTTCTCAAAATCTGGCCGAATTCGTGGAATTAATCGTGTTTTTTCCGTCTTCTCGGCGGCTAGGGTTCTTGGGAACTATATAGGGTCTATTTGGAAATTTTCCCGCATTGAAATCCTTCCTTTTCTTCCAATTTCCAAGTTTGGGGTCGAATTTACCATTTTTGGCTGCTCAAAATGGGTGAAGAACAGGAGAAACAAAGAATCGTCCGATCAAAATCAGATTTTTCTCGTGATTTAATTCGGACCGTTTGATTAGACTAACGGGCGATAAACGTCCACTTAACGGAGCGAGCGGTCCACCGATTCTCGCGTCGGATCAATCTGCGGACACGGTTCGGATCGGCCGGTCCGTTAAATATTTAACGGACCAAACGGCGAGTCTCGATTTTGATTTTTCCGTGGCGTTTCCTCGTGCGGCGGGTCAGTTCTGACCCGTGTAGCCTTCTCAGTGCGGTATATCTCGTAAAAATCGAGAAAAATATATATTTTTAAGTGCAGATTTTTGCGGAATTGTTTTAGGGAGTTTTATAAATCTAACTTAAGCATGTAATATATTGCTTTGGAAATATAAAAATGAGTACTTCCATTTGGACTGATTATATTTATACTTTTGGGGCTTCTAAAATTGCCAAAGAATTAAATTTGATTTCTTTCCAAAAATCATTTTTATAGTTATAATTCAAAACATGCTTAAAACCATATTTTTAGCCATAAATTATATTTTAACTCCATTTTTACCCTTTTAATCAAATACATAATATTTTGAACCCTTTTATGTTATTTTTATATTTATTATTGCATTATTAAGCCTAAAATACGTGTATAAAAATTCGCACGTCAAAAATCCCCACGCTTAAACTATGCTTGCTCTCGAGCATACTCTTAGAAAATGGCTTAATAATGTAGGTGGAATAAATACAACCAAGGAAAACCATCTAAGTCACAACCACATTCTTTTTGAAAATACGTATAGAATTCCGACCATTTACTTTCCTAATTACCGATTGCAACTAAACCTGTATTTATCGCTTTTAACCCGAGTTTCCGAATTAGTAGTAACTTATTAAGAGTGCCTACATCTCTCTAGCTAAACCAACCGTTTGTATTGATGCCTTTAATGATTATTTTATTTATTTTTATTTTTATTTTATGAATTTTTTTTTTTTTTTTTTTTTTTTGGTTTTCACATATTTGCCTAAACTTGCCTTGCCCTCCTTGCCGCATCCGATTCAAATGATTCATGACCAGTGAGGACCTATTCAAGTCACGTGACATGACTGGGGCGGTAAGCTCTGTCGAGGGTAAAAATGATTCAAATTTGATTTAACTCAATCAAATTCATAACTGTCTTAATAGATTGCTTTTTTTTTTTCGGAATATTTTACAGTTATAATTCAAAACATGCTTAAAACCATATTTTTAGCCATAAATTATATTTTAACTCCATTTTTACCCTTTTAATCAAATACATAATATTTTTAACCCTTTTATGTTATTTTTATATTTATTATTGCATTATTAAGCCTAAAATACGTGTATAAAAATTCGCACGTCACATGTCATGAGTGGGTGAATCAAGGATAGGGTTAGACATTTGTATGATGTGTGATCGAAATCTTGCATTTATTTGATTCAATTTTGCCTAGTTGTGAAGTTAAGTTCAGAACACCAATTTATTAAATATTTGTCTAAATCTGTTTGGAAGAAGAGTTTTAGATCAAATTGAGAATCACAAATCTGTGTTTACAGATTTATTGATCATTATAATACTTGGAAAAGGTTCTTTTTTGAATGATTTTGGTTTTGGATCGAATTTGAACATGAAAATTGAAAATAGAAGTTTTTAGTTGAACTTTAAGTCTTGATTCATTTATTAAGTGTTTTTGGAAGAAAATACTCAAACCTTTCTTCTAGATCTGTTAATATTGTTTCTTGAGTGATTAAGGATATTCATATTATACAAATTGTCAAATTATCCCTATGTTTATCTATAAAAGTTAAGTTATGTCCTGCTGCAGTAATTTTCCTATTTTTCAGTATTTTTACTTCAATTTCGAGTCCAAAACAAATCTGAAAAATTAAATAAATATTTGTATTTTAAATTAATAATTTAGTAGATAATTCTCAAATCAAAGTTCTCCTAATTCTTGTTAATAATCTGTGAGATATTAATTTTTCAAATTTGTTATTTTCCTGTTTCTGTTTTTCTTTTTTCAATTTTGTGTTAAGTTTCTTTCTAATTTTTAAAAATATAAAAATAAATAATAAAAATATAAAAATAGTCATATCGGAAATATGCTGAAGTGTAGATTTCATTTCTGGAATTTAAAATAGTATTTGTTAAGACATATTTTGAGATATTGACACCATTTTCAGCTGCTGGTCTGTCTGCTGAAATTTCTGAGCTTATGTCTGTATTTTAATTATTTCTCCCAATCTGTTCGGCATAATTTTATGAAAGTATAATGGTAGTTTTTTGATTCTGAGATTGAATTAATGTATAAATTTGGTGATTTTTTAAGTTGTGCCTATTTTTCTAGAATTTAGTGAATTTGACTAATGGTGAAACTATAAATCTGATAAAGTTCTGGACTAAACTACATAATTCTGAAAATTCCTGAATAAAACCCTAATACAAATAAGATACCACTGTGAAGATCTCTCTTTCTAGTTTCCAACAATAATTCATTTGCTGAATTTGAAGTTCGTTCGGTCTAGTTACGAGTCAAAATACAAAAGTGTGTCGAGCTGGAAATTTTGAATAAAACTTGAATTACGGTTTAAACCTTAGAATTTTCCTAATATCACCCTAAAACCTTGAGAATTAATTGTGAATCTATTTTACTTAAGGCCAGTCTCCTTGTGTTCGACCCATAAAACTCAATACCACATATACACTGAATATTGAAATTAGGAAAAATATAAATTATTTTGTTAACACATGATTACATCCATGACACGCATTCACGTAAGTTACATGATTTATCTAATTTCTATTTTTTAACCTTGTATCTAATTCCTCAATTTGAAGGGCTTTATTTAAGAAAATAGAAGTGTCAGGATCAGTACCAATCTCTTTTGAGATACTAAATGATGCATCAAAAATTGAGTAGTGGGGTTCAATTCCAATGAGGTTTTTGTAAAATTGAAACAAAATTTTGGATTTTTCCTTATGTTTTGCTGCTTCAGTTACTATGAGGGTTCAGAAATGCAGGAATCATAAGTTTTGGTTTTCTTATTGAGCCACATTTATAAAAAAAGCTTTATTTTTGTCCCCCTCTTTTAACCAATAAAATTTTGTTATTTGTTCCCGTTTTTCCTCTTTCTAATGTATATCACTTAATCTTCTTTTCACAAACTCCTTAAGTCATATTTTACTGGGTTTAGAGGATCTGTGTTTTCTTTTCCATGCAGCCTTTTCATCATTATTTTACAAAAAAAGTTATATTTATTGAGATTTTTAGTTCACTGCTTTAACTTCTTTTCACAATGCTTTCATTTTTCGTGTTGATGGGGAGAGGGAGAGGGAGAGAGAGAGAGATTTCTTCTTTACTTCAGCCCAATTTCGGATTTAGTTTAGAAATTAGAATATAATAAGTCATAAAGACAGGTCAAAAAAATTATAGAACACAAAATTTATTTTTTTCAAGGGTCTTTGTGCATAATTTTTGTATTTTTCTCTTTCTATGATTCAATTCCATGAAATGAACTAATGTTATCGTCCCATCCACCTAGGTTTTTGTCACCATCCATGCTACTCATCAGCATAATTGGAGGATACTTTTTTTTGAGAAATTTCGAGGGGCCTTAAGTATCCCCTTTCCAAAGATTTTATTAATAAATTATTATTTTACATTAACTACATTTTCTCTTCAAACCTATACTATTAACATCTCTTTAAGAATTGAAAAAAATTAATTTCAGTTCTAAAAACTCAGCCCAATAAGAAAACCCACTCTTTTACAAGTCAAGAAATGAAATCATGACTTTCTACCCTAACTAAATAGAAAACCAGAATTAGATTTTCTTACATTTCCACTTCTAATCATCGCCATTCTTCAGCTGATTTTAAGACATCTGTCTTCTTCTTCTTCTTCTTCTTTTCCTCAAGCTGGTCTTACTTCTCACTCACCTTCACTCTCATCTCTCGACTCTCGCAAAAATCTCTTCTCCTCTAAAATTTCATCAATTAGTGGAATATTACTCCTCTTTTGGTCAGTGAATACTCTCCTACAATGCTCTCTCCAAATACAAACTGGACAAACCTGAGATTTGCTTGAAGTCTCTATCTCCTTCTTCTGAATTCACATAAATTCGCCATAAATGAGATTGTGGATTGATGGTTTAAATTCATTCCCACAATATTACAGTGCTTTTTACAAAGCAGCCTTGTTTTGCTTACTCTCTATAGGTGAATCTCAATTCTCAAAGGGATATCAACTTTCCAAATGTTCTTCAGATTATTATGAGACAACACTCCTAAATTAGAAATTTATATACAATGTTTACAGTGTATACCTTTTTACTACTCCATTTTCATCTCACCCTATCTACACTCTGATTGATATGGATTGTTTCCAACATGGAAGGCAATTCTCTCAATTCCTGTTGTGGTACTAAAGCTCTCAGCTTCTTAAGTGCATCCTCTAGATTATTCAAAGCTAATGACCCTCTTCAAAAATCTACAAATGAATGCAGAGATGAAAATCAGTGACTAATTATTCCCTCCTACCAGTCAGTAAACAAAAAATTTGACCTATTACCCTCTCCTACTTCAAAGCAAGCTCCTTGGTAAAAGAAAGACAGTGTTTTTTTTTTTTACTTCTCTCTAGAAGTAAGAGCCCTTGATTGAGGACTGTTTCGGCTCTTCTCTTCCAAGGTCAAATATAAGTGCATCCCAATTTAAAGCTGCTGCTCTATTGAAGTACCTCCAAATCGATTTCATAATCATTGATCTATTAAATATCTCTAGATTAAGCACACCTAAACCACCTCCTTTCTTTGGCCTACACACCGTATAACAAGGCATTAAATTCATCCCTGATTTACTATTCCATTTCCACAAAAAATCTCTTCTAATTTTATCCATTTCAGTGATTACCCAAATGGGTAACTTGTGTTGGTCGATAGCTATAGGTAGCGAATAGACGTAATTTTTGCGGAAGTGTGATTTTTATCTCTTTACGATTTTATAACTTTTTACGGTCTTAGACTTTTAATAGATGATTTGTAGTAATTAAAATAATAAAAAAAGTAAATAATAAAAAAGAAATGAGTCTACCAAACACGTGATATGTTGACCAAGTTCAACGACGCGATTGTGTTAGATGTAACCGTCCGTTCTCACTAGCAACCCTTGCTTCGTTCGCGAGTGCCTACTCTCCAGGTATGCCTCCCGGCTCCTTGTTCCACTAATTCAAATATCATTCTTTTACAACACTCGACTCCAGATCGCTTTACAAACAATCCGATCCTTACAAACAATCCGAACTTTATAAGCAATCCGATCTTTACAAACTCGTAGCGATTCCTCGAGACTAAACAACCCGATCTCTTTCAATCAAACAATCCAATAACAAACAACAAACAAATGCGCATTCACTCAATTCTCCTAATCTCATAAATATTATTGAGTAATTTTAGTACCACACTAAAGAGAGTTTTGGGGCTGCTCCTTTTAAAGAGCGAAGAAGCTGCCTGTCAAAAATGGAAGTTGTCAATCCTCCATTATAATGGAGGAAATCCTCCAGTCGAATGGAGGAAGAAAAAGAAAGGGAATAAAAAAGTAACGGCTAGAAAATCTGACTATCCGGTTAGGGAAAAATAGTTCTGAACGAACGGCTCCATTCGAACGGAGGATCTGAACGGACAATACAAAATACAGAAATTCTCTTTTTAGTGTAAAAACTTAATTACTCAAAAACTAAACTCAATTAGAAAAACAAATGAATAATACTCCAAAACTTGATCGCTTAAGAGGTGCATGGCGACTTTTTGTCCTTCCGAGATTGGAGATAAATGTTTATTCCAAATAACGATTCATTTCTTTACCTCTTCAACTTGAATCATCTAAACTTATACACACTCCCACAAATTTTATTAGTAACTCAGAATTGTTTTGAATATCATCCAACTGAGAACAATAAACTCCCCATTTTGATAATTTTCAAAACAATTCCGTTAAAATAGTTATTTTATTTCTTCTCCCCATTTTTGAAAAACAATAAAAATGGAACATCAAATGAGAGAGACCAAAGCTTCCCCTAAGTAGATGCTCCCCTTGAGTCCAAAACAAGTAAAGAAAAATCTTTAACAACATATGATAGAAACTTCCTAATATAATTTAGGGTTTAGAAAAATGTTTCAAAAAGTTAGTTTTACAATAAATTTTCATCAAGACAAAGTTTTATATTTTGTAAAATCCTTTTTATATTATTGAAACATATATAATTCTTAAATCGATTTCAAAAACAAAAGTTTCTAAAAGAGAATATAGGAGAAAATATAAAACACCGAAAAAAATGAAATGACTAAATATAAGAAAATAAAGCTTTGAGAAAATGCTCGTGACTTGGCGAAAATATCGTTGACTTCAGTTCAATGAGCTGACTCAACAAATTCTCCACTTGTCCTTTATTTGCAAGATGATAAAATTCACGTCAATTGTTCACATTTCTCGATTGATTCCCGTCAAGTTGTCCAATTTTCTTGTATTTATAACAAAAAATTTCTCGACGCATAAGTTAGATCTATCAAGGCAAAACTTGACCACAACTCCGCATTAGAATATGGCTAATTTAAATTGGGGGGGGAATTGAAGCGTCTATGTGGACGTCGATTTCTCTTCATTTAATAAGGAGTTGCTTTCAACATTCATATCTTTCCGCAACCACATATACTTCGGTAAAGCACTTATTTTGCGCAAAGGATATTCCAAGGAAATATGACCTATTTTGCAACAAAAGTTGCAAAATGTATAAGTGGGGCTCGAGGTCTTATCAGTACCTTTAACAAAATAATTTTTATAGTGGAGTGAAAACTTGGCTTCTTTAGTCTCGGTTCGGTCGAGTTGGCACTAAAAACGTTTGATTTTGAAAAATTGTTTGAGTTTGATTTTTTTTTGTTTTGCATGTTATCTAGTGTAATGTTTGAGAGCTCGATTTTGTGAGCCATTAAATTGAATCTTCCTCGGAACATGTGTGTCGGCTATTTCATAAAAATAAGCATTTGGTTCTCTTTTATAAAGTCGTTTGATTGTGACTCCGAGGTTATTTTCATGACCTTGACGTTAATCGCGAAAATAGTTAAACTTATATTTGTTATTACTAAAACTTTTAAATGTTCGTCTTTTAGGACTTTTATTCTTAAAGTAATCTTGGTACATAAATGCATTTCCTCGACTACTCCTCGGTTGATTGAACTCCCTTTTTTTTTTTTTTTGATCTTTAGGTCTTGAAGGGGCGGGTTTAGTACTAATTTCCTTCTTAATATGTTGTCTAAGTCAAATATATTTGTGATATTTCTGGCACAAGAAGACTTGAGGGAGTTATTTTTCGTTTTTAAACTTATAAATTTGAATTTTAAATGACATATTTCTATTCTTAAATTTTGACAATCACAATTATTATCAGTTAATTTCATTTTTCAAATTATTGGTCTCGGAATCGATTAGTGTCTGTTGAGTACTCAGAAGAGATTCCCGAATCCTATCCAACTCTTGTACTAGTTCATTCCTTGGTCTAGCTTCTACATTATTATTTAAATTGTTTGAACTTGAAACTTTTATTTCTTCTAAAAAAAAATCAAGAGTAGGGTCTAGAAATACCCCGTGACTCGTGTCACAGACTGAACCTGAAGATGATGAGTCGTCGAATGAGGATACTACTGGAGGTGGAGGACGAGGAACTCGTCCTTATTTGCAGAGCATCTCTTGAATGGCCCGTTCACACACTTCATCCATATTGTCGAGTGCCATGAAAGCAATATTTGCTATCTTCGGGTTGAACTTGGATTCCGATGCGGCAGAGTTAGAGGAGTCACTCAAATAGCTCCTTAACTTCTTTTTCTTGTCATTTGCCTTGTCATCACGTCTTTTATCGCGTCTTTTCTCACATCTATCATCGTATCGTTCTTTTCGGTGCTCGTCTTCTTTCTTGTTCTAAGGTGCAAGCTCGGGATGAAGCATGTAATAGTTGTCTATCGTATTGCACTCGAAACAATATAGCTTCTTATTGTTGCGTCGGCGGTTTTCGTTATACCGTTTATCACGTGCTAGTAAATCACCGAATTGTTTCACTAGAAATGTCATCTCGTCATGTGTTTGTTGATTGCCTGCATGGCTACGGTTGTCGGTTGAGAATCTGTTTGCATGAGTCGGGTTTCGCAGTTCTGGAAGTAATTGATTAGGTCTTCTTGCCCGATTTCTTGCGTCGCCATTGTCTCCAATAAAACTCAAAGCGCCTCACATCATTACTGTATTGCCCTGATTAATTTTTTCTACAACTTTAGAATTTGTTAGGGTCTCTCCTAAAGCGGTGAATCAATTTCGGATATGCGACATACGAGTATACATATCCTCGACGGATTCATTTTCGATCATCCGAGAAGAGTCAAATTATTGTGCGAGTCTCATTAATTTGGTCATCTTCATTTGACTATTTCCCTCAAATCGATTTAGGAGGGATCGCCACATTTGATGGGAATTAATACAACCATATGTTATAACCGATAAATTACTTAACATGTTTGTGAGAATCAATTTTTGTGCCATTATGTTAAGTGTGATATTTGTGTTTGTCAAATCGGTATAAATTGTGCTACTATCTTTTACAAATTATATGATAAAACCGTTTTCAGCTACCTAACAAAGACCATGCAGCTCGAAGACATTCACCATGCATCTCTTCCAAAGATTCTAATTTTTACCATCAAGTTTCTCCGGATAGAAGATGTGTAGTCAATTTGTCGGAAGTATCGCCATGGATCGAAAATACACGTTGTTTCAAATTTGAATTCGAAACGGTCTGTATTCCCTCTCTGATGCCAATTGTTGGTCGATAGCGGCCCAAAGGGGGTGAATAGGCCTTATTTTTGCAGAAGTGTGGTTTTTATCTCTTTATGATTTTACAACTTTTTATGGTCTTAGACTTTTAATAGATTATTTGTATTAATTAAAATAATAATAAAAAGAAAGTAAACAATAGAAAGGAAACGAGTCTACCGAACACGTGATATGTTGACGAAATTTGGCGAGACGGTTGCGTTAGCTGTAACCGCCGTTCTCGCTAGCAACCTTTGCTGCATTTACGAGTGCCTAATCTTCGGGGATGTCTCTCAGCTGCTTGTTCCACCAATCCAAATATAGTTCTTTTATAAGACTCTACTCCACAATCACTTTACAAAGTCATAGCGATTCGTCAAGACTAAACAACCCGATCTCTTTCAATCAAACAATCCAACAACAAACAACAAACAAACACGCGTTCAATCAATACTCTCTAATCTCACAAATATTATTGAGTAATTTTAGTAGCACACAAAAAAAGAGTTTTCTTATTGATTTTGCTCAAAATTGGTGTTTTAAACGGATTGGGGGCTGCTCTTTTTAAAGAGAAAAGGAGTAGCCTGTCAAAAATGGAAGCTGCCGATCCTCCATTAGAACAGAGGAAATCCTCCAGTCGAACGAAGAAAAAGGAAGGGAATCAAAAAGCAACGGCTAAAAATCTGACTTATACACATGAAGAACACCTCAAAACTTGATCGCTTCAGAGATGCGTGGTGACTTCTTGTCCTTCCGAGATTGGAGTAAAATGTTCATTCCAAATAACGCTTCATTTCTTTAATTCTCCAACTTGAATCATCTAAACTTATACACAAATTTTATTAATAACTCGGAGTTGGTTTGAATCATCAAAATGAGAACAACAGCTTGAACATAGAAAGAATGTAAATTTCGGAAGGGCAGACAATACTCCATTTGTAAGTCAATAACGCCGCTATATCGTTGATTTACCTAAGCCTATAAGCATCATTGCAGACCGCTATATCGTTATTTAAAACACTGGGGTTCTTAATGATTTGTATGTAAATCACACTAGCATAATTTATATGTTTCTTAACTTTTGGCCACATAGAATCAATTAAAAGAAGTATGTTTCTTAACTTTTGGCCACATAGAATCAATTAAAAGAAGTGTGGCATGCGACAACTCTGTTGTTTAGATTTTTGTTTTAGTTATGTAACCCTAATATTATTATTCCTTCAATGACTCACCTTGTCATCCATAGAGGGGTCCAAATATTAATATCGAAGGACCAAATGCAAATTATAAAGGGCTATAGTAAAATTTCGTATTTTACGGGGTGGGGGCATGGCCCCTCTAGGCCATCCCTTTCCTCTGCCATGCATCAAGGGGAGAGATTAAAATAAGAAAAAAAAAATGATTTCTTTCTGTAATTCATAAAAAACTTTAAAGACCTTACATACAAATTATACATCATCATGGAAAGTATCAATTCAAATAGTTCTTTCAGTCGCGTTCAAATAATTGATCTAGCGCTACATGGTTACATCATACCAGACAAACATTTATATCCTAAAATACACGGCTGTTTTCAACCTGTTTTCAAGAACATAATATCAAGATTCTGATTTGGATATCATTGATTTTAACCTGGCCAAAAACTTACGTTTTGAATCCACGCATAGAAAAAAATTCAACAACTAAACACACAAGTGAGGAAACATAACACAATTGGGAAAATCCAAAACCTATTCGTAGGGTTTGGAAAGCCCTTTTCTCCAAACATGCAATCATTGGCTCAGGTTACCATCAAACAATATTACACAATCCATATAACTTCACCTCCATACAAGTAAATTGAAGTACTAAACTAGGTTAATATACAAATTTGCAATGAAATTAAATTGCATACAAAATCTAGTGATGCTAATCCAGATAACAATCCCAAAATTTACCTAAGCCTATAAGCATCAATCAATTATGTCTCAACTAGACTGAATATATTACTAGGGATGATACTAAAAGAAAGCTTTCGGGTACTAAGAAACAAAAATAGAACATTATAAGAAATGACTAAAACGAGATAGTGATTTCTTTATCGTACATCTCATATACATGATCTTGTGCCTCAGTTAGAGCAACCTGTATTGGTTCATTCTAAGCATGATTATATATATAAACTAACTAATCTGTCAAAATCAATAAGAAAATAAAAATAAAAGTAAAAATAAAAATAAAAATGGTGACCTGTCCATATGTCGTAAAGAAGTTATTACCAAGGTTTAGATATGTGATCTTAATATCTTCATTAGCCTTTAGTGCTTGTGCAAGAGCAAATGCTCCATCATCCTACTCCATTAAAATAAGAAAATTATAATTTAATGAGATAAGAAAATTGTAAAATGCCTAATTTGCTTTAATGAGTACTTCATTTATTAATTGCTCATACCCTTATCTCATTAAATCCTAAATCAAGAGAGGTTAAAGCTTCATTAACAATTTTTAAGCTTTGCGCCAAGCAAACAGCACCCTGCCATAGTTACAGAAAAGATAAATATTAGAACGAAAATTTGCGCGCGCGCACACACACACACAAGTATTTATCAAAAAGAGAAAGCCAAAAAGAATACCTCATCTCCAAGTCCATTTGCGCGTATATCCAATGTAGAAATTGTCGTATTGTACTTCAAACAATCAGCTATATATTGTGTGCCCTTTACCCCAATCTACACCGCACATAATTAAAACTAATAATAATAATAATAATTCATACAAAAGTGGAAATGCAATCTAAGTTTTTTTTCTTAATATTTTATTACCTGACACCAACCAAGTTTTAGGGTTTCTATGTTTCCATGGAACTTGAGAACTTGGCAAAGAGTTTCCACACCCTCAGGCCCTACAGGATTGTAGCTCAATTCAAGCTGCATGATTTCAAATCATTTCATATCAGTTTCAGAAATTTAAACTAACAGGATTAAAACTTTAAATTCAGGAAAAAGTTGAATATATATATATATATATATATATATATATATATATATATATATATATATATATATATATATATATATAATGCTAAAAAACATACGTATGCTTGAACATACGTTTTTTTAAAATACCCGTAAAGTGCTTATAAAAAGTAAAAATTAAAATTTCAACTATATGGATGTAATAAATATGTTATGAATATGTTGTGGATTAATTTTCACAGGAATCAGAATAATATATCATTGCCATCATGTATCATCAAACTATTATTCCGATATATATTTTGAATAGTGCTGCATATTTTTGATGATATATGATGGCAATGATATAATATTCTGATTTTTGTGAAAATTAATCTCCAACATATTCATAACATATATATTACATCCGTACGGTTGAAATTTTTATTTTTATTTTTTTAATACGTATTTTGAGTGTGACAAAAAAACGTATGTTGTGCATACGTATGTTTTTTAGCCACACCCTATATATATATATATATATATATGCTTGACTCACTGATGTCAGCACAGAGTTTTCCTTCAAAATCTTGGCCAATGCAATAACTCCAGTTGAATGGATATTATTTCCACCCTAATTAAGAAGCAAAAGTATAAAAAGGAAACAAAATAAGCATCTAAAAATTGTGTATGCTGTTCCTGTTCTGTATTGAATTTTTTTTATTATAGCTTATAAATATTACCAAATCAATGGCAGTTATAGTTCGATTCTCTCTAAGAGCATCACCTATACTTGAGGCTCCCTGTTCATAAGCAGTTTAAAAGCTTAAAGTAAATACACAAGTGAAGAAACACACATGGCTTAATAAATGAACGTGATTTGCTTACATCATCGCCTATGTCATTCATGTAAAGGTTCAACCAAAGTAAAGACTTGGTTTGCTTTATATACTCTGCAATATATGAAGCACCTCTCCAGCCTATATTATTGTTCCCTAAATCTACTACTCTTATGTCCCCTATAAAATATTATAATTATTATTATAATTTATTTCATGTTCAACTCTATTAATAAACCATATAAATTCCAACACACACAAATGGAACACATTTATTAAAAAACAAAAAAAAAATTATAAAACAAAAAAAGGTTAACCTCTATGTGCGGCTAGTCCTTTTACAAAAGATCGAATACCCTCATTTCCAATGCCATTCCCATGAAGATGAAGTTCCTGAAAAAGAATATCATTAAAACTGAATATACTTAATTTGGATATTTTAAGGAGACAAAAGATATATTTTCAGTAAGTTAATTATACCCTTAATGTAGTGTTTATTTCCAAAGCCTTTGCCAGACTTGCTGCACCAAGAGCTCCACCATAATTGCCACTGGATAAAATTCAATTCAATTTACACAAAATACCAAAGGATGTACTTTCTGGATATTTTTAGGTCTAAATTATAAGTTAGATACTAACTTGAGGTGAATAGACCAAATCGTATTATTCTCAAGTAGTGCTCCAGCAATACTGGAGAAACCCTGTATCATTGTTTCCCATTAATAATCGTGTGAGCAAAAACAAACTAATTTATTATTCACAAAATAAGTATTTACAAAAGGATAAAAGAAAGTCCATACTGAGTAATCAATGATATTATTGTTTAATTCTAAGATGCGGATGGTTGCATTCTTCTTCAGCATTTCCCCAATTGCCCTTGCTCCCTGCATATTATTTAAAGAAAATTAAAGAAAAAAATATAAGTACCGGCAAGACATAATATATAATATATAATATAGCAACTAACCTCATCCCCAATGCCAGTAGCATTAAGCTGGAGTTTTTTAATGCCTCCATTTAAAACCAGCATATCTGAAAGACACTGTAATGATGAGTGTTATATTCAGTAATATTAACTTGGAAATTAAGATTTCAATTATTAATATAATAATAAAATAAATGAGAGAGCAGACCTTTGCTCCTTCATCCCCAATTGGGTTTCCAGATAAGTTCAAAATTCTCAAAGAATAATTTCTCTCAAGAACACCTTCAAATGCTCTCAGTCCATTTGTCGTAATCCCATTTCCAGAAAAATCCACTTCCTCTGCGCTCTTTAACAAAAAAAATGCAAAAAGAACAATATCAAATAAATTCAAGATTTATAGCTTGAAAACGTCCCTTAATAGAATAAAATGAAAGGCTAACCTGATTCTGCCCCAAGCTTTCGGCAAGGAAGAACAAACCCTCATCTCCAAAGTTCTGACCTATCAAATCAATGATAAGAGCACACAGAAAGTTAGAATTATTAATTTTCAGCTTTTATAACGAAACTAAATTGTTTGTAAATGAACTGACCAGACATGTCAACAACTGGAAAGTATCTAAGTTCTCGAGCAAATGAATTGAGTTTCTTTCTTGAGTCACGTTCAAAATTTGCAGTGGTGCTCTGAGACAAGTTTGACCCAGGCGAAAATAACCATTTTGCCTCTTGACCATGAGATTTATTTTTATTAAAACTCAGACCCGACTTTTTAGGCTTTGATACCAGTACGCTGCCCACCATTTTCCATGCCACTGTATTCTGAAAAAATAAATCAGCATCTCTCCAAAGCAAAAAACAAATAACAAATCCATGATTAAGAAATAAAATGTTACATTGACACTAACTCGGTTTCCTTTAATTATACATGAAAAAGGTATTGTAGTTAACACGGTTTCCTTTAATTATACATGAAAAAGGTATTGTATTATATTAATGTGAGCATAGAGGCTATTTGCAAGTGAAGAAATTGCAAAATAAAAGCGACAAGAAGTGATGAAGAGCGATTGGAATCATACCAAAGCAGAAAAGAGCAGCCCCAGGAAGAAAAAAGGGAGAGAAATCCCGCAATGGCATATAAGGAGAAGTCGGCTCGCCTTGTGACTGCTGGTATCTTCTCGAACCACCGCCGGCGCCGCGTCCAGAACCGGACTGGGCCTTAATCAAGAGACAGACTATAGCCGCCCTTGTATTCGGCGAGAAAGAGAGTTTATTATTGCCGGAAATGAGGAAATTCGAACGGTGGTTGAGAGAGGGAGAGGAAGAAGGGGAGGGTATGAAATTGAATGAACGTGAGAGCAGAAGAGATGATTCCATTTCAACAAAGCAAAGCAAGGGAGAAGAAAGACGGATAGCAAAGCAAAGCGAGAGATATAAAATCGGAGTAATCTAGAGTTGGCGTTTTGTTAAGAGAAAGAAAGATGGAGATGAGAGGTTTAACAAATGGGCCGAATCGTATGTATGGTTTGGGCCCAGTTCATAAAAGATCCATTGCAGTTTATTTATATCCTAATTTTAGCATACCCTTAAAAAACGATTTTTTTTTTTTTATACCATTATTTCCCAAAATAAATCAGTAAATACCATTACTTTCAAAATAATGTGGTATCTACCATTTCCGCCACTACCAGTGGCGGAACACATCTGTTCCGCCACTACTAGTGGCGGAACATGTGAATTTTCAGTTTTTTCAAAAATTTCTCATTTGACTGACTAAACATGATTAATTAGTGCAAATGAACAGTGTTCCGCCACTGTTAGCGGCGGAACAGGAAAAAATATTTTTTTTTTTTTTTTTTTTAAGAAAAAATTAATTTTTTTTTTGTTCCGCCAGTGAAAGTGGCGGAACAGGTAAATTTTTCCCCTTTTCCGCCGGTGGCAGTGGCGGAACACGTTTTTTTCACTAATTAATCCCGTTTTTTGAAAAATTATAAAATTCACATGTTCCGCCACTATTAGTGGCGGAACAACATCTGTTCCGCCACTAGTAGTGGCGGAAATGGTAGTTACCACATTATTTTCAAAACAGTGGCAAATATTGATTTATTTTGGGAAATAATGGTATAAAAAAAAAAAAGTCTTAAAAAACCGACAATACTTGACCATGGGCGTGCTTAACCAAGGGTACATACATACAATTATTCACTTTATTCCATTTTCCTCCTGCCCTAAATTTACTTTATTAAAAGATTATAATAATAAATAATTTAACAACTAATACACACTCATCCTGGATTAAATTATGAAAAAGATTAGTAATTAATTTAGACTATGAACAACCAGAGACCACAATAACCAGCTATACTACAAGTCCTTTTCCTACAACTAGTTGAATCTGTTCCACACTCCAGATCAGTCTTGCATATATGGCTTTCACGCAAATCAGGCACATGACATGCACTTTCAGCTTTACCCCCAAATAATGTCTCAGGACAAACTTGTGATGATAATGCACTAACACCGTTAAGCTTACGCTCATCCTGTAGTTCAAATATTACAAAACACATCATCATTTAATGAAAACAGTAGATGCCAAAATAAAACAAATATATGAATGTACATCATCATTTAATGAAAACAGTACTTGCCAAAATAAAACACATATATGAATGTATCTAAGTACCTTAAATGAGGTTGAGTTGGTTGGAATATGAAACAGAGGGAGATTCGCGTGCCAAAAACTTGTTATAGGAAGAGGATGCCCTTCAGTTGTGAATATGTAGTTTTGATTTTCCAAAAATGAATCATCATAAAGGAGATATAGATACTTGCAGCTGAGAAAACAAGTCAGTTTCAGATGATATAGATAACTTTAAATCTCGAGTAATTTTATCATCAGAAATTTATCACCAAATTTAAAACAACTCACGTCTCAGAAAGAAAGAAACTATGTTGATGATCTTCTAATTGCATTGTGGAAACATCTTTAACACTTGCAAAGCCGCCACCTACTTTTGTATGGTAATTTAAGGATCGTATTATTGCTTCACCCACCTCCAAATACCAAGGATCTAAACAGAAATATTTTAGTGTCATCATTACCAAAGAATAATGAGAACTACAAACAAAGCAAGTAAGAAGAATAATAGCTCACCTTTAGTAGCTTGATAAAGATAAAATGTAGACTCTACAAGTTCAGGTCTCAGAGGATAATATTTCTCAGTTGGATGTATTGTATCATGGTCCAAAAGATATCTGAAAAGGAAAATTGCATAAACTTACGAAATTATTCACACACTATTGAAAGATGAGATATTGCTAAAGTTACATTATTTAAATATGAAATATTGCTAAAATTACCGTTCTGGCAAGACGCCAAATTTCTCCCAAACATGGAAAAATTCACGATGTGATAAATTAGCAGCAGCAACATCTCCTACAAGAGTCTGATTGCAGATGAAATAAATCAATCAATATAAGATATATTTAAGTTATAATATAATTCAATTTTTAAATTGAGTTTAGTGGATATATAACCTGAAGTCCAGGCCAGAAGGCTTGAAGGCTAGTTAGTTGCCAATATGTGGCTTTTCCAGTTCTCATATCAGCTTCATGATACCTGAATTATGCATTTATTCAAGCTTGAAGACAAAATATTTGAAATATTAAATGAATATTTTAGCTCAAATAAATAAGTACCATGGTCCATGCTTGAAGTATTTTTGCACACCAAGATAAGCTGAATGAAACATATCCCAGTACTCATCATTTCCAAAAAGGATGTACGCTTTCACTAAATACTCATAAAATGAATCGACTCCTAGAAAAAAGAACAATCAATTGCACGATAAATAAGAATATGGATCTCTAAATTGAAAGGACAAGATAAATAAAATTGAAAAAAAAATGTACCAGCTCCAATTCCAGAAGAGTATTCAATCCACTCTGCAGTTAGAACATCGAGAGTGGTTCCTAAGAGATTTAAAGAGCTTCTCATACTCCATAATTTACGCAAGGCTTTCAGAGCTGCATTTTCAAATCTTGAATCTCCGGTCAAACGAGATAAAACTCCCATTTCAAGAATTAGTGAGCCTGCAATAACAACAATATATCATTTTGGAAATTCCAAATCATATGATTAAGGTTCTAGACTTTCTTACCGCACCCTGATATATATCATTTTGGAAATTTCAAATCACATGATTAAGGTTCTAGACTTTCTTACTGCACCCTGATATATATATATATCATTTTGGAAATTTCAAATCACATGATTAAGGTTCTAGACTTTCTTACCACACCCTGATTTTATATCATTTTGGAAATTTCAAATCACATGATTGAGGTTCTAGACTTTCTTACCGCACCCTGATGTGCTTGTTTCGGTAGTTTCATTCTCCATCACACCATACTGTCAAACAAAAGACAAATAAACAATTATTAATTGTATTATGACTTACGGTTTTACAAATTTCGCAAAAAGAATTAATTCCGTTTCATTTGATTGTGAAGAACCTTGAGATTGATCCAAGCATAAGGCAAACCAGTAGGAGTTTCAAACGCAGGGAGAAATCGGCGCCCTAAATCTTCAGCTATATGCAATAATTGGTCTTTATATAAACCATTAAATAATTCGTTTTTATACTCTGAGGCCAGAATATGTGCAGATATTAGGCCTCCAAGAACTCTAATATTGCACTAGATCAAAATTGCAAAAAATAAGGGATAAGAAATTAATAATTATTGAATACTGGCAATTTTTCTTTAAATAAAAAAATTATTAGGATATTATTATGTACCTCAAATAGATTAACACGAGCATCTACATTGAAATTAAGGTTGTCTGAAAGCCAAATGACTCCTTGCTTAAACTCTGTGGAGTTACCTAACACAATAAGACTGCATAAGCCAAACAAAAAGTGTATATCACCTAACCAACAAAAAAGAATAGACAAGTCTAAGGAAGATTTGGATAAAATTAAATGCAAAGAAATTAAGCTTAGTTCAAAGCATACCTGGATAATGATTCAATTAGACTCAAGGCAGTACCATTATAATCTTGGGGCAAGTGCTCGAGCTGAAATAAGTGTTATTATTATATCATAACTGAAATTATAATTGTGGTCTAACTTTCTTCCTTTAGGATTTTCATTCAAGGTAGCTTATTTCTCGATTCTATTTCTAGTTAATTTGTTCCAATACAACCAAATTAGAATGAAAAATTGGAATTCAAATTGAAGGGTGCAATTTGCAACTATTTTCAAATTCAGCCCTTCACCCCCATTTAATTGATTTAA
Source organism: Juncus inflexus (assembly GCA_024447665.1). NCBI lineage: Eukaryota > Viridiplantae > Streptophyta > Magnoliopsida > Poales > Juncaceae > Juncus > Juncus inflexus. The sequence continues at coordinate 4,528,431 of JAJHPC010000001.1, read as the reverse complement.
AATGTAAAATCTTAACTGTAAACAATTCAATACATTTAGATTTCCAAGTTCACTCAGAGAGTCTGTGAAACTCCTGCTAAGAGGCTTCAATTCATCATGCTGCAAATTGAAAAGAAAAAACACAATTGTGACCAACCAGCTAACTGTAAACAAAAGAATGAAAAAAAAAACACAATTGTTACCGGAAAAGCATGAGCCATGTAGTTATCATAAGCATGATAAAACCTGAAAAGGAAAGAATGAAACTCATTATCAGATGGTGTATTAAATTAATTATCAAGCGGAAAATAAATTCGGACTCACATCTTTCGAACCTTCTCTCGCATCAGCATCTTCTTGCGGTAGCCAAAAGCAGTCGCCTTCTCATTCGCGAATGAAGAGAGAAGAAGCAAGAGAAAGAGAAATCTGCTACCACCCATGGCAATGGAATTCAATAAATCTATCGAATCTGTCTTTCGTTCCCTCTTTCTACGGATTCTGTGGAATACAAAGCTTTGTGGGCAGAGGGCAGTGACGCAGAAGCCCAAACAGGTAACCAATGAGAAGTCAGGCTTCGGATGACGTGTCAAAATTCTAGATATAATTGGGTTGGGTTGGGTTGGGTTGGAACGTGTGACTAAATTAATCTTTCAGCATATCATGGGCCAGGCCTACAGAGAAATGTTCATTTTTGTTCGCTTTCTGGGCTTCAATTTTTTGTCCTCCATTTATGTTCTCAACAAATTCTCGGCAGGAAATGCGGTCACCTCTTCATTCTATGTTCCTAGTTCACATTTGTCTAGCGAAGTTTTATAAAGCTACAAGAAGCGGTCACCTCTTCATTCTATCTGGAGTTAACAAACAAATGTCAGAAAAATACGAGGGCACAAGATATGAAAAACTGTATAGAAGGAACTATGAAAGTAAGCTTTTTGATATAACCACAGGAACCTTATGGTCTTTATCAGTAAATATTAATATTTTCCTATTATTCTCTTATTATTTATTTTGTTATTATTTATTTAATTCTAGTGATTTTATGTGTATTGTGTAAGTGACTTTGTACAAATTTAATATACATAGATTTGCTAAAACTTATTAGTTCAGGCGATAAGACACTCTTGTCAATTTTTAGAAAATTCAAGTTCAAGTCACGATTTACCTTAGGTGTCAACTAAAATTTTGCTAATTAAATAGTATACGCGATATACACTGAATATTTCACTAAATGCAAGTGTTGGTTTTTCCTTCTGTTGGAACTCAGAAGCCCACGGCATTCACTCTGACAAATCCTGGTTGATGGATCGTAAGAAAGGGTGGGACATAGGGGAGTGTCGAGTTTTTGTATTTTAGTTTTACCATCTTTGTTGTTATCTCACTAAATGAGGGGTTTGAAGTTTTTCATTTCTTTTATTCTTCTAATTGGGGAAAAAATTCATGTAAATATTAGCATAGCTGTTATAAAATAAAAGAACAAAGAACAATAAAACAGAGAATTAGAATGAGAAAATTATGTATTGAATTATGGATTAAAAAATACAATAGTCACTGCCCCCTTTATATAGTAGAGGGTGAGTCATGGCCAAGAAATAACTTGCCTGATTTAGAATTATAATAAAGGAAATAATCTAACCTAAATACAATAGTAAATACCCTGTCACAAGTCCTTCCATTCTTACAAGAATTTTCTAATTTATCTTTTCTTAGGGGCCAAGTATTGGACATCCATATTAATTATATTCATAACACTCCCCCTTGGATGTCCATATTTCATACGCATTAGAAGCTGCCTCATTAAAAACCTTACAAGAAAAACCTAGTAGGACAAAATCTTGGCTAAGGGAAAAAAAGTGCATCGTGTATTTGTTGAGAAATCCACAGCCATGTACGTTACATGCGCAGCGGAACCTACGGATTTAACCCGCCCTAGGATCTATGTTAAGGGAATAAAAGTACGAGATTAACTATTATAATTTATACCTCGAATCTTCCTGATCCACGAGACGAAGAACGGATGTAGGTCTGAACTTTTCTGACTTGTAACCTTCTCTTTCCTGAAACTCGACTCGCGACCTCCTTACTTCTCCTAGGGATAAAGATCGATCGCTCGCAAGTTCTCAAGATAGAGAACCTCTACTCGTATCCATGTGAACTTCAGACGTACGGAATAACCTAACTTGGCCAGACAAGTCCGGAAATACTTTCCGAAAATCTGTCAAAACTTTCTCTCTCTTTTCTATGTAATAGACGGCCTCTAAAGCTTCTTGAATTGTGTGTCCAATAGAAGGGGGCTACCCCTTTATTTATACTAGAGAGAGGGGGGAAAGAATGGCAACATTCGTTAAGGAAACAAATCCTGCCTGCCACGTGAACAGTAATTCCTTCTTCGAACGGACCATCGTTTCCATATAAACGATACTTGTCCGCCAAGCAAATCAGCACATACCTATGTGTTCCGTTCGAACACGTGAACAGTAATTCCTGTGCGTGAATAGTAATTCCTGCGTGAACACTAATGCCAGTACAATCATATATCCAATATTTGATTTATTCTTTCGCCCATTTCTACATCACTTGTATAACTGTTATTGAGGTATTTTCATCCTGTACGAATGGAATTCATTGTGTGACCGTGTAGGTTCCATTTAACGCTGGCAACGATCTTCTAAAGATCGTAAGTCATGAGTAACCTCTAGGCTGATGTCATGACTACCCATGTTAAATGAAATGATCAGCGATCATAAACCTATCTGAATAGACATTTGCTTATTCCTTTTGTTCTACGATATATGTCTTGATCACAAGGTACGGTAATATGTCATCCTTGAGTTTGATCAAAGTCTCTTTCCTGGTCGAGAATTAGACTGAGTAAATACAAAATGATATTAACAACACATGTTAATCCATTTTGAGCATTGTTATGCATTTCCTTCAGTCCTAGTCCGATGGCACTCTACACATTTTAACATCACCCCTTTGTATGATCTCTCTGATTAGATGGAAGCGTCGCAGTATGTGCTTGGACTTTTGGTGAGATCTCGGTTCGTTTGCTTGTGCGATTGCTCCATTGTTGTCACAATATAGATCCACTAGTTCCGAGATGTTCGGAACTACTCTTAGCTCCTCCAAAAAGTTCTTTATCCAAACAGCTTCTTTAGCCGCTAACTGTAGCGGTTATATACTCTGCTTCCGTTGAAGAATCTGCTACAATATATTGCTTGGAACTCTTCCATGTCACTGCGGCTCCATTTAGGCAAAATAAATAACCTGATTGCGATCTAAGGTCGTCTAAGTCTGTCTGGAAGCTTGCGTCGGTGTAACCCTTTACAACGAGCTCGTCTTCTATACCTTCATAGTGTAGGATTAGTGCCCTAGGCCAAATGTATTTGTACTAGGAAATGGATTATGTATTAAGACATTATTTATTCAATAAAGGTTGTTTCTTATATATATGTGTGTATGGGTTGTGAATGTAAATCTTATATCAACCAAGAATGACACTTCGGGTTCACGTCATCAAGAATACGTGATTCTTATAGTAGAACTGTAAACCAACGAATGACATTCTAAACTGTCCCTAGTGATATGTACGATGTTTATAGAGACAGACATACTGCAGGTAAGAATCTACATATGCATACTAGTATATTCGCAGGCTGGATGATCATGTTCTGCTGATCATGGACATAGAGATGTCAAGCCTGGAATATAGGTACGTGTTAGAGAACACGTACTGGACTGACCACACTATGAGAATTTGCATGGTATATGTCATTAGTGATTTTCCTATGAATAGAGTGCTTGTTCCTACGACCTGAGGTCACCATAGATTCCTGTATGTGAACTGCATACTTTAATATGATCATACGTCATCCGTAATGGGATGATCATAAGGGTCATCATTAGGTATGCACTGAATCGTGACGAGGAATATGACCAAGATGGGATTTGTTCCTCTCGTCATGAGGGAGATATCTCTGGGCCCCCTGATGAACTAAGATGGAAGAAAATGCATGGACATGCTCAAAATGGATCAACATGTGTTATTAATATCATTTTGTTTTTACTCAGTCTAATTCTCGATCAGGAAAGAGACTTTGATTAAACTCAAGGATGACATATTACCGTGCCTTGTGATCAAGACATATATCGTAGAACAAAAGGAATAAGCAAATGTCTATTCAGATAGGTTTATGATCGCTGATCATTTCATTTAACATGGGTAGTCATGACATCAGTCTAGAGGTTACTAATGACTTACGATCTTTAGAAGATTGTTGCCAGCGTTAAATGAAACCTACACGGTCACACAATGAACTCCATTCGTACGGGATGAATATGCCTCAAAAACTGTTATACATATGATGTAAAAATTGGTGAACGAAATAATCAATTATTGGATAATTGATTGAACAAAACATTTCCATTCCGTTGGCAACGGAATAGTTTCATTCCCAACAGAATATACATGGAAACTGTAATAACCTTAGCTACCAAGTATTTCATTATGGAAATATACATTCCGTTGGCAACGGAATAGTTCCGTTGGCAAAGGAATAGGCGCAGATTAGGATTTTTAGTTATAGTAACTGAGCAATCGTTCTTCTTTCTCTCTAGTATAAATAGAAGGGCAGAGTCTCTCAATTCAAGACACAATTCAGAAGCCTTAATGGGCCGTCTTTAACACATAAAAGAGAGAGAGAGTTTTGAGACATATTCGGAAAATATTTCCGGACTTGTCTAGCCAAGTCCGGTAATTCCGTACATCTGAAGTTCGCGTGGATACGAGTAGAGGTTCTCTATCTTGAGAACTTGCGAGCGATCGATCTTCATCCCTAGGAGAAGATTGCAAGTCAGAAAAATTAAGACCTACATCCGTTCTTCGTCTCGCGGATCAGGAAGATCCGAGGTATGAATTTTAATAGTTAACCTCGTTATTTTATTCCCTTAACGTAGATCCTAGGGCGGGTTAAATCTATAGGTTCCACTGCGCATGCAACGTGCATGGCTATGGATTTCCCAACAGTGACATCAGAGTGTTCGTTAAGGAAATAATCGTCGATTACATATTTAAAATTTAGTAAATTCTAGTATAATAAATTTTAGGGTTTTGAAAATATTATTTCAAAACATCACAGAAATAGTTTCTAGGAATTTAATATTGGATATTATGATTTTCTGGAGTTTTCGAAAAATAGTTTTTCGAAATCCGTTTGGGAAACGGAACTAAAACAAAAGAAAATACGAATTTCCAGCACGTCTCCGTTGAGAACGGAGTACTTCCATTGAGAACGGAATAGTTCCGCGTTTAGAACGGAACAGTTCCGTTCCCAACGGAATAATGCTGATTTTTCAAGAAACCCTAATTTTTGTTATACATGGAATTTAAATATACAAATATGGTATGAGCTTTATATCTGTGATTGTTCTGTAATGTAATCTTGTGTGTGAATGCTTGTAATTTTATTTAATATCTATGGAAACCGTGAGTTGTTCAAAGTTGTAATTACGGCAATCTGTGAGTTGTCCAAATTTGTAAATTACCTTTTCTAGTAATAGGATAGTTGTTAGGAAAGATATTATTTCAAGACTTCAAGGCAAGAGATCTTGCCGCAATCTTCGGAAGATGGCATTGGATCTTCGGAAGGGTTCGTTGAAGATTACTTCTGCAATCTAGAGATAGATATAGAATTATGAACCTCATGATCGCTCGTGAGGATTAGCCTCATACCATATTTAACTTAATTTTTGTGATGTTTATATTTATAAATCTAAAATAAAATCGTTCAGAATGTTAAGTAAGGAAGTGCCCCCCATATCACTGAAGCCCTCAGTACTTAGACAGTCTTCCATGTGGGTCATGCCAAAGCTGAGCATATGGAGGATTGTCTTTGTAAAGGAAGGTATGCAGGAAATGACATCCAGTATGAGTCATGGCAAAGCTGAGTGTGATGGACTCTATTTTGCTGATAATCATATATGGTTAAACTTAACTGAGCAAGCAAGTCAGACTTGGGCTCAGGGCATAAGATGAAATGATACACCGGGCATATGATGCTCATTCCATAAAAGGAAAGAGTTGTATATGATGCCATTGGAAGTGTTCCTACCTAAATAGTTGTGTATTGAGTGTTGCGCCAAAACGCAATTAATACTAAATGAAATACGGATCTTGACTCACTATGAAACCTCATTCATTTGAAGTTTCCGAATCAATACTACTGAAGGTGGTTGATTTGAAGAAAAATAGTGGGAGTACAATATAAGAAACACCAAAACAAAACAAACCCAATAAATAAATAGTAATGGCACTTTACATTTTAACTTGTAGAATAATGGCAAATAATAATTCAACTGGGTTGAATTTGCGATCTATCCTTGAGAAGGATAAGCTCAATGGGTCTAACTTCCTTTACTGGTTTAGAAACCTGAGAATTGTTCTCAAGGCTGATAATAAACTGTATGTCATAGAAGAGGCTTACCCAGGAGGACATGAAAACAAATGTTGTCAAAGATGTCCTAATGGTTCACAAGAAGAATGGTAAGAAGACTGCGAACAAGAACAAGGGTAAAAGTAAGGTGTTGCCTAAACCTAAGATCAAGAAAGACAAGGAGGGAGTTTGCTTCCATTGCAACAAGGTTGTCCATTGGAAGAGAAACTGCAAACTCTATCAGGATGAAATCAAGAAGGATAGTGTGACTACCGCTTCAGATAGTTTTGTTATTGAAACTAATTCACTTACTCCTAAATCTTGGGTATTGGATACCGGATGTGGTACTCACATTTGTAATGATGTGCAGGGACTACAAAGGAGTAGAAGATTAGCTAAGGGCGAAGTCGACCTGCGTGTGGGAAATGGAGCAAGAGTTGCTGCATTAGCCGTAGGAACTTATTTATTGACTTTGCCTAGTAGACTTGTATTAGTACTTAATAATTGTTATTATGCACCTACTATGAGTAGAAATATTATTTCTATTTTTAGTCTAGCTTTGGATGGTTATAAATTTATTATTGAGAATAATAATTGTTCTATCTTAAAAGATAATTTTTTCTATGGAAATGTTCTATTAGAAAGAGGTCTTTACGTGCTAGATCTTAAGAAAGCGAATTATAAGTCCATATATAACATTAACACTAAACGATTCAAACCAAATGACTCAAATACGACATACCTCTGGCACTGTCGCTTAGGCCATATAAATGAGAAACGCATTTCTAAACTCCACTCCCATGGACTTTTAGACTCATTTGATTTGGGATCATTTAAGATGTGCGAGTCTTGTTTACTTGGCAAGATGACTAAGAAACCCTTCACAAATGTTGGTGAAAGGGTCAATGACTTATTAGAACTCATACATACTGATGTATGTGGACCAATGAGTACGCCGGCTAGAGGTGGGTATCGGTACTTCATAACTTTCACGGACAAGTTCAGTAGATATGGATATGTCTACCTAATGAAGCACAAGTCTGAATCCTTGGAAGTGTTCAAAGAATTTAAGAATGAAGTACAAAATCAACTTGGCAAGAAGATTGAAGCACTTCGATCTGATCGAGGAGGCAAATATCTGAGTCAGGAATTTGAGGATCATCTCAGAGAATGTGGAGTAGTTTCACAACTGACTCCTCCAGGAACTCCTCAGTGGAATGGAGTGTCCGAAAGGAGGAATCAAACCTTATTGGATATGGTTCGATCGATGATGAGTCAAACGAGCCTTTCAATGTCTTTCTGGGGTTACGCTCTTGAGACTGCTGCAATCGTACTGAACATGATTCCATCCAAAGCGGTTCAAAAGACGCCATATGAGTTGTGGACGGGAAAAGGCGCCAAGTTGTCTTTTCTTAAAATTTCGGGATGTGAGACTTATGCCAAACGTCAGTCTTCCGATAAACTCGGACCCAAATCTAACAAGTGCCTATTCGTCGGATATTCTAAGGAAACTAAGGGATATTACTTTTACCACCCATCGGAGAACAAAGTGTTCATTGCTCGTAATGGAGCCTTCTTGGAAAGAGAGTTTGTCTCTATAAGAAGCAGTGGGAGCAAAGTACAATTCGAAGAAATTCGAGACCCACCTATAGTTGCAGAACCTATGATGGAGGAACAAACAAGCTCTCAAGGAGTTGGTGAGCTTGAAACACAACAGACTCAACGTAGGTCTTGTAGGATTCGTCATGAGCCCGAGTGATACGGATTTCTCGTGTCTAATGATGATGATGTGACATTCATAGATGATGAACCCACGTCCTACCAAGATGCTATGAAAACTCCCGACTCTCAGAAATGGTTAGATGCCATGAGAGCCGAGATGCAATCCATGCAAGACAATCAAGTTTGGAACTTGATTGATCCATCCGAAGGCTTGAAAACCATCGAATGTAATTGGGACTTTAAGAAAAAGACTGACGTGGATGGAAAGGTACAAACCTACAAAGCAAGCTTTGTGGCGAAAGGTTCAAACAAGTTCATGGAATTGACTATGATGAAACTTTCTCGCTTGTAGCTATGCTTAAATCCATCAGAATTCTATTAGCCATAGCAGCATATTATGACTATGAAATATGGCAAATGGATGTCAAAACAACTTTCCTAAACGGAAATCTGACCGAGGACGTACATATGATGCAACCCGAGGGTTTTGTCGATCCTAAGAATTCTGGTAAGGTTTGCAAGCTTCAGAAATCCATCTATGGATTGAAGCAAGTGTCTCGAAGTTGGAACCTTCGTTTTGATGAAGTCATCAAAAGTTTTGGTTTTACTAAAAGTGAAGGTGAGCCTTGTGTTTACATGAAGTTCAGTGGGAGCAGGGTAGTATTCCTGATGCTTTACGTAGATGACATATTACTCTTGGGAAATGACATCCCAACATTATTGAACGTCAAGAAATGGTTGGGACATAATTTCTCGATGAAAAACCAAGGAGAAGCCTTCTACGTGTTAGGAATCAGGATCTATAGAGATAGATCTAGAAGGCTTATAGGTCTGAGTCAAAGTACATATATAGACAAGGTCATGAAACGGTTCTGAATGCAAGAAAGGATTTTTGCCCTTGTCAAATGGCGTTCTCAAAGTAAGACACAGTGTCCTACAAGTGAGGAACGAAGATGCATGAATAAGATCCCACATGTATGCCATGATATGTACTAGAACAGATGTATCATACTCCTTGAGCGCAACAAGCGGGTTTCAGTCTAATCCAAGTGAAAGTCACTGGATAGCTGTTGAAAGAATCCTTAAGTACTTACGAAGAACTAAGGACATGTTCCTAGTCTATGGAGGTATGGAAGATGAGCTCGTTGTAAAGGATTACACCGACGCAAAATTACAGACAAACTCAGACGACTTTAGATCGCAATCAGGTTATTTATTTTGCCTAAATGGAGACGCAGTGACAAGGAAGAGTTCCAAGCAATGTACTATAGCAGATTCTTCAACGAAAACAGAGTATATAGCCACTGCAGAAGCAGCTAAAGAAGTTGTTTGGATAAAGAACCTTTTGGAGGAGCTAAGAGTAGTTCCGAGCATCTCGGAACCAGTGGATCTATATTCTGATAACAATAGAGCGATCACACAAGCAAAGGAACCAAGATCTCACCAAAAGTCCAAGCACATACTGCGACGCTTCCATCTAATCAGAGAGATCATACAAAGGGGTGATGTTAAAATGTGTAGAGTGCCATCGGACGACAATGTCGCCGATCCATTAACTAAACCACTCCAGCAAGTGAAACATGAGGGTCATGTTAGGTCTATGGGCATAAGATGCTTAGAGTTGGCCCAGTGCAAGTGGGAGACTGTGGGATTAGTGCCCTAGGCCAAATGTATTTGTGCTAGGAAATGGATTATGTATTAAGACATTATTATTTATTCAATAAAAGTTGTTTCTTATATATCTGTGTGTATGGGTTGTGAATATAAATCTTATATCAACCAATAATGACATTTTGGGTTCACGTCATCAGACGTAATTCTGATAGTAGAACTGTGAACCAACGAATGACATTCTAAACTGTCCCTAGTGATATGTAGGATGTTTATAGAGATACACATACTTCAGGTAAGAAGCTACATATCCACACTACTATATTCGCAGGCTGGATGATCATGTTCTGTTAATCATGGACATAGAGATGTCAAGCCTGGAATATAGGTACGTGTTAGAGAACACGTTCTGGACCGACCACACTATGAGAGTATACATAGTATATGTCATTAGTGATTCTCATATGAATAGTATGCTTGTTCCTACGACCGGAGGTCATTATGGATTCCTGTATGTGGAACTGCATACTTTAATATGATCCTACGTCATCCATAATGGGATGATCACAAGGGTCATCATTAGGTATGCACTGAATCATGATGAGGAATGTGAGTGACCAAGATGAGATTTGTTCCTCTCATCATGAGGGAGATATCTCTGGGCCCCCTGATGAACTAGGATGGAAGGAAATGCATGGCCATGCTCAAAATGGATTAACATGTGTTGTTAATATCATTTTGTATTTACTCAGTCTAATTCTCAATCAGGAAAGAGACTTTGATCAAACTCAAGGATGACATATTACCGTGTCTTGTGATCAAGACGTATATCGTAGAACAAAAGAAATAAGCAAATGTCTATTCAGATAGGTTTATGATCGTTGATCATTTCATTTAACATGGGTAGTCATGACATCAGTCTAGAGGTTACTCATGACTTACGATCTTTAGAAGATCGTTGCCAACGTTAAATGGAACCTACACGGTCAAACAATGAACTCCATTCGTACGGGATGAATATGCCTCAAAAATAGTTATACATATGATGTATAAATTGGTGAACGAAATAATCAATTATTGGATCATTGATTAACCAAAACAGTGCCATTCGTTGGCAACGGAATAGTTCCGTTCCCAATGGAATATATATGAAAATTGTAATAACCTTAGCTACCAAGTATTCCGTAATGGAAATACCTATTCCGTTGGAAACGGAATAGGCGTAGATTAGGGTTTTAGTTATGGTAGCTGAGCAATCATTCGCCTCTCTCTCTAGTCTAAATAAAAGGGCAGAGTCTCTCTATTTGATACACAATTCAAAAGCCTTAGAGGCCGTCTATTACACAGAAAAGAGAGAGAAAGTTTTGGGAGATTTTTGAATCCAGCCAAGTCCGATTATTCCTTACGTCTGAAGTTCGCATGGATACGAGTAGAGGTTCTCTATCTTGAGAACTTGCGAGCGATCGATCTTCATCCCTAGGAGAAGCGAGGAGATCGCGAGGCGAGCTTCAGGAAGGAGAAGGTTGCAAGTCAAGAAAAGTTCAGACCTACATCCGTTCTTCGTCTCGCGGATCAGAAAGATCCGATGTATAAATTTTAATAGTTAATCTCGTACTTTTATTCCCTTAACGTAGATCCTAGGGCGGGTTAAATCCATAGGTTCCGCTGCGCATGTAATGTACATGGCTATTGATTTCCCAACAAAAGTAATATCCTTTAGTTTCCTTAGGATATCCCACAAACAGACACTTATCAGATTTGGGTCCAAGTTTATCGGGAAACTGTCATTTGGCACTGTCTCATTTGACATAAGTCTTTTGAACCATGGACATAAGTCTAAAATGAGAAACGCATTTCTAAACTCCCCGTCCACTCTCATTCTAAAAGTCCATGAGAGTGGAGTTTAGAAATGCGTTTCTCATTTATATGGCCTAAGCGACAGTGCCAGAGTTATGTCGTATTTGAGTCATTTGGTTTAAATCATTTAGTGTTAATGTTATATATGAACTTATAATTCTCTTTCTTAAGATCTAGCACGTAAAGACCTCTTTCTAATATAACATTTCCATAGAAAATATTATCCTTTAAGATAGAATAATTTTTATTCCCAATAACAACTTTATAACCATACAAAGCTAGACTAGAAATAGAAATAATATTTCTGCTCATAGCAGGTACAAAATAACAATTATTAAGTACTAATACATGTCCACTAGGCAAAGTCAATAAATAAGTTCCTACGGCTAATGCAGCAACACTTACTCCATTTCCCACACGCAGGTCGATTTCGCCCTTAGCTAATCTTCTACTCCTTTATAGTCTCTGCACATCATTACAAATGTGAGTACCACATCCGGTATCCAATACCCAAGATTTAGGAGTAAGTGAATTAGTTTCATTAACAAAAATACCTAAAGCGGTAGTCACACTACCCTTCTTGATTACGTCCTGATAGAGTTTGTAGTTTCTCTTCCAATGGCCAACTTTGTTGCAATGGAAGCAAACTCCCTCGTTGTCTTTCTTGATCTCTTAGTGATAAGTCATTAATTATACACATTTTTTACCCTATACATATATGATATTGCACCATTATATGTGTTAATATTCTATTTATAAGGATAATAATCACAACTTGAATGTTGATACTGCTAATGACATATTTATGTGAATTGAGGTGCAATTTTGATGGAGCATAGCTTGGAGAACATATGTTGGAGCACAAGATGGAGATAATAATCAAGACTCGAATCTGCCGACATAGGCTTAGTATTTCGGCCATAACTCACAACCTGGGATTTCTCTATATGCATACTATATACCGTTGGAAAGAAGAGAACAAAACCCACAATTCATTCTATATCACCAGAGCCCAATTCAGAAGTCCAAATGACCCAAATTGACCATCTTCTGGACAGATCTTTCATGCACTTTGCATGCACTCTTCATGCCTTTGCCATGCTTCCTTCACACTCTTTGCATGGATCTTCATTCATCCCTCATGATCACCTTTTGAGAGGGTTATATAACCAGGTGCAAGGCATCCATTCTAATTACTTTTGAACTTCATCATTCTCTCTCTTGGAGTTAGGCAAGTCAAGCAAGCTTCACTCTTCCATCCCCGCTTCATTAATGGGTTCTACCATTATTTTATTTTCTTTATTTTCCATGTATTTCGAGTAAGCCCTTCGAGGCATAGTTAGTGTTTATGTTTTTGTGTTGTAACTTTTGAGACCATTAATAATGAATTTCATTTGAACGGTTATTATTCTGTTTTCACTTACTTATTATCCTTCATGCTCAATGAATTGTTTTAAGTTTATTTCGGTCAATTCTATGTTCAATAGTGATTAACAAGGGCCACAAAATTCATATGGTTGCCTTGCTCAATAGCCTCCATTAGAATTTGAATAATAGCCAAGTGCAAATAACTCACAACGATCTAAACAGTTCTGAACAAGCTCATTGTTTAGGAGGTTTTGATTTGTTTAAATAACCAATGATTTCTATTGAATTGGTTATGATATTCAAGTAGGTTAGTGTTTTTATTTACGAGCTCATCTAAACTAAAACCCTATCTTTTTGTTTGAGTTCTTTATCGGTTATAGCTCATCTTACTGCACTTAAGAGATTAATTCCAAATTCATTATTATAGTCAAGGATAAAGTTACACACAAATTCACTACACAAAACTATGCCTCATTTCACAAAACCACCACATCTCTTGATTTTTACTCTAAGTTTCCTCTTTACTTGTTACTTTCATTTTGTTGCAATCAACCAATCAACAACCCCCCCAATTGTGTGTCTTGTTTTAGGTCTTGTGTTTGGTTTTGTTTACGGTCTTGGTTTCTCTTTCTTTTAGTTTTCTATTTTTGTTGAGTCCATTTTCATTAGAGAAGTAATCTTTTTACCTAGTTTAGTCTAAATAGCTCTCTGTGGTTCGACCCCTACTTCCACTGTCTACTTTATTGCAGTTAAGTCTAGGGTTACAAATTTCTTTTGGTAAGCGTAAAACGACTGCAAAAATACCTCCTATCAAAATGGCGCCGTTGCCGGGGAGCTAGCAACGCGACTAGTTTAGGTCAATATTCACACTTCTCTTGTGTAGTACGGTAGTCTGCATTTGTGTCAAAGCAAACCAAATTCGTTTTACTTTTTGTCAGTCGCATTTTTTTTTTACTTTTTGTCAGAGTCACACTTTCGTTACCTTTGTTATCTTTTTCACTTTTTGTCAGAGTCAGTCATACTATTTATTTTCACTTTGAGTCTGCATTACTTGCGTTCACTAATTCTCTCTCTTACACTTGATTCCAGTTCATGAAAGCTACTCGTAGTTCAAATCTTCCACTTGCACCATTAGATCCGGAGATTGAGAGAACACACCTGGAGCGAAGAAGAGCAATTCTGGAAACACCAAAAGCAGCCGAACAAACTGAAAAGGTGGAGAACTTGGACAGCGAAAGCGAACCTCCTACTCCACCAGCTCCTCCTCACGCTACAAGAGGTAATACTACAGTCATGGCTAATTTTGAGGATAGGACACTTAGGGACTTGTCAACCTTTGATTTTGCTACCAACCAGTATGGTATTGTATTACCACCGGTCCCGAATTTTAAGATCCATACGGGTCTTCTTCAATTATTACCGACTTTCAATGGGAGCGCCGGAGAGGATCCGCACTCTCACATGCGGGAGTTCAACCATATCACCGCAACAATGATGCCGGCGGAGATTGAAGATGAAGGTCCTTACAAGCTGCGACTGTTTTCATACAATCTTCGAGGACCAGCAAAGGACTGGTACTACCATCTAGCACCTTTTCCAACAACTTGGGTAGAACTTCAAAAGTTGTTTCTAGACAAGTATTTTCCTGTCTCTCTTACCGCTTCTATTAGGAAGCAGATTTGTAGTATGCAACAAGAAGTAGGGGAAACCCTCTACGAGTACTATGATCGCTTCCAAGAAGTTGTGTGCAAAATGTCCCAACCATCAAGTCCCAGAGAATCTCTTGATTCAACACTTGTATGATGGGATGCTTCAAGAGACTAGGGATAATGTAGATTCTGCTAGTGGGGGTGCTTTCATAGATAAAACCGTTAGGCAAGCACGAACCTTGATAGAAACCATGGCAAAAAATGCCCAATCTAGTAGAACCAGATCTCGAATTAGGGGAGTTAGTGAGATTAGAGACTGTGATTTGGAGAAGCGAGTGAATGGTATGGACGCCAAATTAGATAGCTTGGCTAATATGATGGCGTCATTCTTGGGAACCAAAATGGAAGTAAAAGCATGCGGTGCCTGCACTCAGACAGGACATACCACTGATGCGTGCCCAACACTCCATGATGAGGAGAAAGTCACGACCACGGCTTGCGGCATCTTCAAGTTAAACCAACACGGAAATTCAAATAGGGGTCAAAACCGTAATTATGATCCCTATTCCAAAACGTACAACCCTGGATGGCATGATCACCCAAACTTCAGATGACGTGACCCAGGAAACCAACAACAACCTCCTCAAATCCATCATCAAAATTCTTCTTCTTCTTCACCTCCAATTGACCCTGCTTTGAAAAGTCTTTCTGACATTGTGACCTCCTTGGCCACATCAACTAATTCTTTTCAGAAGGATACAAAAAGTGCCCTAACACATCTGGGCACCCAAATTGCTCAAATATCCTCTGAATTAAACTAGTTAAAAACTCAGGGGTCCTCACAACTTCCTTCTCAAACTCTCAACCCCGTGAGAATGCATGTGCTATCACCTTAAGAAGTGGGAAAGAAATAGAAGGGAGTAAGGGAAACATGAAAGGTGAAGGAGAGATTGAAGTAATTAAGCCGGAATCCGAGAAGATGAAAGAAAAGCCCAAGGAAATACCACCTTATAAACCTAGAGCCCCTTTTCCTAGCCGTCTAGCGGTTAACACCAAAAAGGATGAGGCGGAGAGAGATATCCTAGAGGTTTTCAAGAAAGTGGAAGTAAACATTCCACTACTCGATTACATTCGTAGATTCCCTCGCTATGCAAAATTTCTCAAGGACTTGTGTACGAATAAGAGAAAGCTAAATGGTCATGAGAGAGTAACAATGAGTGAGAATGTCTCTGCGGTTATTCACAAGAAGCTTCCAGAGAAGCAAAAAGACCCTGGCATGTTTGCCATTCCTTGCAGCATTGGGCACCATGAATTTGCTCGGTGCATGCTTGATCTTGGGGCATCTATCAATGTCATGCCATTTTCTATCTATTCTTCCCTCGGTTTAGGACCTTTGACAAAGACCGGGGTGATCCTTCAACTAGCCGATCATTCTACTGTTGTGCCAGAGGGAGTTATAGAGGATGTCCTGGTTAAGGTCAATGGCCTTATCTTCTGCGCGAATTTCTATATTCTGCGTATGGATGTGTCTGATAGCTCACCGAATTCGACTCCCATTCTTCTAGGAAGACCATTCCTTAAAACTGCCCGAACCAAGATTGACGTGCACAATGGCACTCTTTCTATGGAATTTGACGGAGAGAACATCTCTTTCAACATCTTTGATGCTATCAAGCATCCTTCTGACGAGCATGTCCCCCCTATTTGCACCATCGACCCAGTTGATGAGTGTGTCGACAGCTTCTCCTCTTTTGAGTTCATAGATCTGCTCGAGACCATTCTTGATCTCTCTCCCGGATGAGCGGGACCTTCTTCAAAGTCTATCTTCCCTTGGCCATTGGAGAGGCTTCTTCCTCTTCTCCTTCTCCTCCCTTGATAGACTTGAAACCCTCTCTTGAGCCCACCAAACCTTCCATTGTGAATCCCCCCTCTCTTGACCTAAAACCTCTACCAGCTCATCTCAAGTACGCATACTTGGGTAAAGGAGACACTCTTCCAGTGATCATCTCTAGTAGCCTCACTGCTACTCAAGAAGAGAAATTAGTTAATGTTTTGAGAGACCATAAGACTGCTATTGGATGGACTCTGGCTGATATTAAGGGAATCAGCCCCTCTACATGCATCGGATATTGTTGGAGGATGGATCTAAACCATCCCGTGAGCCTCAGCGTAGGCTAAATCCTCCAATGATGGAAGTGGTCAAGAAGGAAATCATCAAACTCCTTGATGCAGGAATCATATACCCTATCTCTGATTCACAATGGGTGTCACCAATCCATGTGGTGCCCAAGAAAACTGGTATTACGATAATTGAGAATCAAGATGGTGAAAAAGTTCCTACGAGAGCACAAAATGGATGGCGAGTATGCATTGATTATCGCAAATTAAACACTGCCACCCGGAAAGACCATTTCCCCCTTCCTTTCATTGACCAAATGCTCGAGCGCCTTGCTGGGCGCCACCATTACTGCTTCCTAGATGACTTCTCTGGTTACTTTCAAATAGCCATCGCCCCCGAGGATCAAGAAAAAACCACCTTCACATGCCCTTTTGGCACCTTTGCCTATAGGCGCATGCCCTTTGGGTTGTGTAACGCACCCGGTACATTTCAGAGATGTATGATGTTCATCTTCTCTGATTATGTCACCCGAATTATTGAGGTTTTCATGGATGATTTCACCGTCTATGGTGACTCATTCGATGACTGTTTGGGAAACCTAAAGAAGATTCTTCAAAGGTGCGTAGAGACGATGCGGTCTTTGCCGAATTATGAGAAATGTCATTTCATGGTAGATCAGGGCATAGTCCTAGGCCATGTGGTTTCCTCTCGGGGTCTTGAAGTGGATAAAGCAAAGATCGATGTCATTAGATCCCTTCCGTACCCAACCAGTGTGAAGGACATTCGATCATTTCTTGGTCATGCCGAATTTTATAGGAGTTTCATCAAAGATTTCTCAAAAATCGCTCAACCTCTTTGTCTTCTTCTCCAAAAAGAGGCTTCTTTTGAGTTTAATGAGAAGTGCAAAGTGGCATTCGACCTTCTCAAGGAGAAATTATGTTCTGCCCCCATCATTAAAGCTCCCGATTGGAATCTGCCTTTCGAGATCATGTGCTATGCGAGTCATAGGGCAGTTGGAGCTGTTCTTAGGCAGCGGGATGGGCGAGAACTCCATGTTATCTCTTATGCCTCCAGGACCTTAGACGATGCTCAGTGCAACTATACAACTACAGAAAAAGAGCTGCTAGCCATTGTTTTTGCACTAGAGAAATTTTGGTCCTATCTCTTAGGGGTTAAGGTGATTATATACTCTGACCATGCCGCGTTGAGGCATCTTTTCAAGAAGAAGGAATCCAAGCCGAGACTTCTTCGTTGGATATTGTTGCTCCAGGAGTTCGACTTGGAGATTAGAGATAAACGAGGATCAAAGAATCTAGTTGCAGATCACCTTAGCCGCCTTCCTATGAGTATTGAGGAGGGTACCCCAATATCGGAGTTTTTCCCTGAGGAATATCTCTATGCCGTGCAAGGCTATACACCATGGTATGCTTGATATAGTGAATTACTTGGTGGCTAAAGACCTACCGAGAGGATCTACACGGTGCACGGGCGGATAGAATCCGGTATGATTCCCGATTTTATATTTGGGATGAGCCTTACCTCTTTCGGATTTGCGCGGATCAGATTATTCGGAGATGTATACCCTATAATGAGGTTAGATCCGTTCTTGAGTTTTGTCACTCTCTGGAGTGTGGAGGACACTTTGGCGCCAAGCGGACAGCTCATAAGGTCCTTGAGTGTGGTTTCTTCTGGCCCACTCTACATAAGGATGTTTACTTCTTCGTGAAGTCATGTGAGAGATGCCAGAGAACGGGAGGACTAACCAAGAGAGACGAGATGCCGATGAAGTATATTCTTGCATGTGAGGTTTTTGAAGTGTGGGGTATCGACTTTATGAGACCTTTCCCTCCCTCATATGGCTTTGAGTATATCTTCCTAGCAGTCGATTATGTCTCCAAGTGGGTTGAGGCCAAGGCCACAAAACGGGCAGATGCAAAAACAGTCGTGGATTTTATCAAGGACCAGATCTTTAGTGGGTTTGGGGTCCCGAGAGTCATCATCAGTGATAGAGGAACCCATTTCTGCAACCGGAGTTTCGAGGCATTAATGAAGCAATACCATGTCACACACAAAACCTCGACAGCTTACCACCCTCAAACCAATGGCCAAGCAGAGCTTTCGAATAGGGAGATCAAGGGCGTTTTGGAGAAAGTGGTGAACCCCACCAGGAAAGACTGGAGTCTTCGGCTAAATGACGCACTCTGGGCTTATAGGACTGCGTTCAAGTCCCCTGTAGGCATGTCCCCTTATCGCCTAGTCTCTGGAAAGGCTTGCCATCTTCCGGTTGAACTCGAGCACAAAGCCTATTGGGCCATCAAGAAGTGCCATCTAGATTACCCAAACGATGCACTCAACCGGAAGTTGCAAATCCAAGAGTTAGAGGAGATCCGAAATGACGCGTATGAGAACTCTTGAATCTTCAAGGAGAAGACCAAGATGTATCATGATAGGAAGCTTGCCCACAAGGACTTCAAAGTGGGTGACAAGGTGTTGCTGTTTAACTCAAGACTCAAATTACACCCGGGCAAGCTACAAAGTAGGTGGATAGGGCCCTTTCTTGTGACCAAATTGTTCGATTATGGTGCAGCAGAAATTCAGGGTCTGGATTCAGGGAAAGTCTCAAGGTCAACGGGCACCGGGCTGAAGCGGTTTCATGAGAGTTTCGATGCGAGCTGGATTGACATTCACGAGCTTGGAGAGCCAGCATCCACTGCTTGAGGAGATGGAAACGTCGGGCCAACGACGTTAAAGAGAGGCGCTACTGGGAGGCAACCCTGCGAATAAAGGTTGTGTTTTTCTTTGTTTATTTTCTTTTTCTTGCATTGCATCACTACTTTGTGCTTAGCTTTAAGTGTGGGGTGGAGTCTTTATTGCTTGTTAGGTAGTATAAAAAATAAATAAATAAATAAATAAAAATATAAAAAAATAATAAAAACCCATTTTTAAGCCTCAAATTAAAAAAAAATGCTCAATTAAAAATCAAAAAGATTGAGAGAGAACTGTAACTGGTATTGAATAATGTGGTGGAACTTGCTTAGACTCAAAAGGATCATATAGACCAGTTCAAAAAGAATTGAGGTCGTTGGTTTAGGTATCTTTTGTCACTCGTGAACTCGATTTGTTGTTTGAGTGCCAATAATTTAAGGATTTACGCGAGAAATTATGCGAGGACTTACCATTGGACCGTGACCCGGAACTCAAGTTGTGTATAGTATAATATCCATAATAACCCACTATATCATCTCGTATATATATAAATAATATCCAAGTCTATTAGCTTCTAAAGTCATTTTGTTGCTTGGTTTTGGAGAAGGAGGGTTAGGCATTATATAAGAAGATAGGGGACGGGAAGTAGAGGTTAGTGTCAGAAGTTGAGGGCTTATGTGTAGTAGATGAGCTTTGTAAATCGAGTGTATTCGTGAGGAGATGCATCTTAGAGACAAATTTATGAAAGTAGATTCTCGGGTAAACTCTATTTTTGACACAAAGGCAAGTTAGGCCCTTATAATCCTAATAGATTTGAGTCACAATCTTAAAAAAAAAAAAAAAAAAAAAAACAAACAAACCAACAAAGCAAAAAAAATATATATATATAAATAAATAAAAGATTGCATGACTCAAACTTGTTCCCCTTGTACATGGCCTAAACCTTAGTTTACCTGATTTGTGAGAAAGAGTGGATCCCAGTCATACATCTCAGGCCAACAGTTAGGTTGACACATTTTGGGCCAGATGACTGAAGGTGCTAAGAGGTATGCACATTAGGAGGTTCATTATTCCAAGAAGATAGAGGTATAGGCGATATCTTTTCGGAGAGTAGAGGCACGAGTTTAGAAAACAAAGTGACAATTTGACCGAAAGTGGAGAAGTAGACAAGCAAACCAATTACGTAGTATATATATATGTATTATCCACCAAATTCCATCATATTCCACCAAACATAACTTGAGAATTCCCCTCACGACCAAGGTAGGAAATCATGATTCATTTGAATTGAGAGTTCTTATGAGAGACACTCCACATATTCCATATTCATATTCCACTATACAAAAAGAGAGTGAGTGCGAGTTTCACCAAGGTGCATGGAATCTTACACAAGGGACCAAAGATCATTATTGGCTGGTATATAAGTGAAGGGCGAGTCAAAAACATGGGACCCATCTTACCAATACAAGTTATAATGTTTGCTCGAGGACGATCAAATGTTTAAGTGTGGGATGATTTCATAAGTCATTAATTATACACATTTTATACCCTATAAATATATGATATTGCACCATTATATGTGTTAATATTCTATTTATAAGGATAATAATCACAACTTGAATGTTGATACTGCTAATGACATATTTATGTGAATTCAGGTGCAATTTTGATGGAGCATAGCTTGGAGAAAATATGTTGGAGCACAAGATGGAGATAATAATCAAGACTCGGATCTGCTGACACAGGCTTAGTATTTCGGCCATAACTCACAACCTGGGCCTTCTCTATATGCATACTATATACCGTTGGAAAGAAGAGAACAAAGCCCACAATTCATTCTATATCACCAGAGCCAGTGTTTATGTTTTTGTGTTGTAACTTTTGAGACCATTAATAATGAATTTCATTTGAACGGTTATTATTCTGTTTTCACTTACTTATTATCCTTTTCGGTCAATTCTATGTTCAATAGTAATTAACAAGGGCCACAAAATTCCTATGGTTGCCTTGCTCAATTGCCTCCATTAGAATTTGAATAATAGCCAAGTGCAAATAACTCACAACGATCTAAATAGTTCTGAACAAGCTCATTGTTTAGGAGGTTTTGATTTGTTTAAATAACCAATGATTTCTATTGAATTGGTTATGATATTCAAGTAGGTTAGTGTTTTTATTTACGAGCTCATCTAAACTAAAACCCTATCTTTTTGTTTGAGTTATTTATCGGTTAGAGCTCATCTTACCGCACTTAAGAGATTAATTCCAAATTCATTATTATAGTCAAGGATAAAGTTACACACAAATTCACTACACAAAACTATGCCTCATTTCACAAAACCACCACATCTCTTGATTTTTACTCTAAGTTTCCTCTTTACTTGTTACTTTCATTTTGTTGCAATCAACCAATCAACAACCCCCCCAATTGTGTGTCTTGTTTTAGGTCTTGTGTTTGGTTTTGTTTACGGTCTTGGTTTCTCTTTCTTTTAGTTTTCTATTTTTGTTGAGTCCATTTTCATTAGAGAAGTAATATTTTTACCTGGTTTAGTCTAAATAGCTCTCTGTGGTTCGACCCCTACTTCCACTGTCTACTTTATTGTAGTTAAGTCTAGGGTTACAAATTTCTTTTGGTAAGCGTAAAACGACTGCAAAAATACCTCTTATCACTTAGGTTTAGGCAACACCTTGCCTTTACCCTTGCTCTTGTTCCCGATCTTCTTACCCTTCTTCTTGTCCATTAGGACATCTTCGACAACATTTGTCTTCATGTCCTCATGTGCGTTCTTAAGCATCCCATGCAACTCGGTGATTGATTTCTCCATCTGATGCATATTATAGTTCATGATGAATTGCTTAAAACTAAGAGGTAACGACCCGAGAATTATGTCAACAGCCAATTCTCTGGGCATAGCTGAACCAAGCCTCTCCAATTGATCAAGATAGCTCTTCATCTTGAGTACATGAGCACTCACAGATGAACCTTCAGCCATCTTTTCTGAAGGGTTTCTTAGTTATTTTTCCAACTAAACAAGACTCACACGTCTCAAATGATTCCAAATCAAATGAGTCTAAAAGTCCATGAGAGTGGAGTTTAGAAATGCGTTTCTCATTTATATGGCCTAAGCGACAGTGCCAAACGTATGTCGTATTTGAGTCATTTGGTTTAAATCATTTAGTGTTAATGTTATATATGGACTTATAATTCTCTTTCTTAAGATCTAGTACGTAAAGACCTCTTTCTAATAGAACATTTCCATAGAAAAGATTATCCTTTAAGATAGAACAATTATTATTCTCAATAACAAATTTATAACCATCCAAAGCTAGACTAGAAATAGAAATAATATTTCTGCTCATAGCAGATACAAAATAAAAATTATTAAGTAGTAATACAAGTCCACTAGGCAAAGTCAATAAATAAGTTCCTGGGGCTAATGCAGCAACTCTTGCTCCATTTCTCAAACGCAGGTCAACTTCGCCCTTAGCTAATCTTCTACTGCTTTGTAGTCCCTGCACATCATTACTGATGGTGTTATACCCTAGGCCAAAGTGTTTGTGACCAGATGATGGATTATAATAATAAACATAATATTTATTCTAAGATATTTCATATAATATGTGCGTATAGGTTATTTTAATATAATTAAAATAGACCATGAATATGCAATTCAGATTTATGTCATCAAAGTGCGTGACTTTGATAGTAAAACTATAAAGTGTAATGAATATTATTCTAAAGCATCCCTGATCATTTATAGGATATTTGTGAAGATAAATATACTTACGGATACATATAAATATATATTTATATACAAGCTATAAGTGTACACCAGTATATTAGTTTATTGATGATCATGTTTTACTGATCATGGATAAGTAGTTATCAAGTCATTAACATAGGTATATGTTAGAGACCATATACTGGACTGACCCGCCATAAGAATGCTACATGTTTTACGTCATTAGCAATTCTTGTAACATAAAGTATTTATAGTTCTTTGACCTGAGATTGTCTCGGTTCCCAACATGAGTAATTTTATACTTTAACATAATCTAACACTGCCTTTAACCGGGTAGTCATAACGGTTATGATTACGTATTTAATGAATCATGTAGAGAGATGAGTGCAATCAAGACGAGATTTGTGCCTATCATAAATGATAGAGATATCTTTAGGCCTCTTGATGAATTAAACTGAAGAAATATATAGCCATACTCAAATGAATTAATAAGAGTTATTAATGTCATTTCTTGTTCAGTTTCATTCGGGATCAAGAGATATTAATCGATTAATATAAGGATGGCGTCTTGCATGCCTTATGATCGATATAGATATCGCGTGACAAAGGGGCTAAATATGTGATTGTTGATTAGTTAAATCGGATCACCGATATTCACTTAAATTGGGTAGTCATGATGGCTTGCTAGAGTCCGCTCATGATTTATAGACTGTCAAGTCTATTGCCAACATTAAGTGAACCTACAGGGTCATACACAAAGAATAAATTGAAACGGGCGCAAAAAATCCTAGTGACCTACAGTTTGTAGTTTCTCTTTCAATGGCCAACCTTGTTGCAATGGAAGTAAATATGTGTTTATTTAGAGAGATTTTATATAATAAATGCATATTGGTTATTTTATTCTTATTACCGAAATAAACCTTGAATATGATATTCAGCTTTATATCATCAAAGTATGTGACTTTGATAGTAAAACTATAAAGTATTATGAATGATATTCTAAACCGTCCCTGATCATTCATAGGATGTTTGTGAGACAAACATACTTTATGATAAGCTCTAAATGGACATCAGTATGTTAGTTGACTGATGGTCACGTTTTACTGATCATGAATAAGAGTTATTAAGTCATTAACGTAAGTATATGTTGGAGACCATATAACTGGATTGACCCACGTGAGAATATTACATGATTCGTGTCATTAGTTATTCTCAATAAAGAATGTATATGTAATCCTTAGACTTGAGATTATCTCAGTTTCCTACATGAGAAATTTTATACTTTAATATAATCTAATATCGTCTTTAACCGGGCGGTCATAAAGATTATAATTAGGTATATAATGAATTATGCGGAGGAAAGAGTTTAATTAAGATAGGATTTGCTCCTCTCATAAATTGAGAGAGATATCTTTAGGCCTCTTGATTATTTGATTGAAGAAATGCACGGCTGTGCTCAAGTGAATTAATAAAGAGTTATTAATGTCATTTCATGTTCAATCAAATTCGGTATCAAGAAATATTTATCGACCAACGTAAGGTTGACACATACCGTGCCTTATGGACGATATAGATATCGTGTAATAAAGGAATACAATGCATGAACACAAATTAGGTTTGATCGAATCATCTATATTTGCTTAATTTGGGTATTCATGATGTCTTGCTAGAGGCCGCTCATGATTTATAATCCGTTGTGATTATTGTCAACATTAAGTAAACCTACAGGGTTACACACAAAGAACAACTATTGAGACGTACACAGAAAAATCATAACTTATGTGATAAGTTGTATGAAGAGCTACATAGTCAAGTGACACATCCAATTCTACATCTTATATGATAAGATGTGTTGCATATATGGTTACATAATTACCATGCACATAGGATATGAAACTTATGGACTATATAGGCACAAGAGACAACCAAAAAAAATATATAGAAAAAGTTATATTAATTTCGTCCATTTTTTGTGAGACAAAAAGAGAGAAAAATCTGAAAAACCTTTTCTTGTTATTTCTGTGAGAAAAATGAAGAACGAATACTAGCATATATCATTCTCTATCCATTCAAAGGGGTTGTTCGTGTGGATACCGGTAGAGGACGAAGCAAAATGCGGCATCTTTGTGATTCGGGTTGAAACCGTGGTCTTGTTTGGAGAATCGGTTTGTTTGGAGAATCGGTTCATTTGGAGATCGCTTGGAGATCGGTTTGTGAGACTTGTTAGGCGAAACATTCAAAGGATCGATTTGGAAACCGGTTTGGAATCGGGCTAAGAAAAGCGTCAATCAAATTTGCTTTCGATCATCACGGATTAAGCGTAATTCGAAGGTACAAAGTTATGAACTTTTCTTTGATTTAATTGTAATTCACAGATCCTTCTTCTGGGTTTCGAATTCGATTTTGTTTCATTTTTGTTTTTCCGCTGCGTTATGAATGGTAGAAACCCAACAGTGGTATCAGAGCCAAGTGAATTCCAATTAAATTAAGATGGATAAATCATTTTCAAAATATTTCTTTTGATTTTGAGGCATTATTTTTCAATTGTTGAATTTTCATTAGGAACGATTGCGATTTCATGAAAGGATGCGACTTCATGAAATGGTGCATGTGATGTATCTTGATCATGAACGGTTGCGATTTCATGAAAGGATGCGACTTCATGAAAGGGTGCATGTGATGTATCTTGATCACGAAAGGTTGCGACTTGACTGAAAGGATGCGACTTCATGAAAGGGTGCATTTGATGTATCTTGATCATGAAAGGTTGCGACTTGATTAAAAGGGTGTCTTGGGTATGTCATGAAGGGATGCATGTGATGTATCATAACCTTCGGATGGGTGTCTAAATTTTATGAAAAGGTGCGAAACTACGTATATGATACACTAAATAAATTTCGAAAAGATGTATTCAACACATCAAGTTTTTTAAAGAAATTTTGAATTTCGGCACTATATAAAATAAAATTTCTTCAGGGGCACTATCCCTTGAAACCCTACAGGGGTTCTGCCCCGGTCAGCGAGGCCCACGTTTTTCAGGGCCGCCCTCCGAACCCCACACTCACGCATAGATTAATTGTAGACCCCGAATTTCATATTCATAATGCCCTATACATATTTCGTAAAATGGTTTAAAGTACAACATAATGCATATAACATGGCCTATTAGATATGTGATGAATGGTTCTAATTTGTGTGTGATGATGTGATATATGTAATATATGTATGTATGAAAAAATGGGTATGGTTCCGTTCTTGGTTGATGTGATATAATTTATTTTGAAGGTTAATTGTGACGGGAATAATTTCGTTCATTTTATATATAATATAACTACCACGATCATACGCATCAGGGAGATGAAAGAGTTCACCGTCCACCTCATACGCATCATGGAGATGCAAGAGTTCACCGTCCACCTAATACACATCATGGAGATGAAGGAGTTCACCGTCCACGTCATACACATCATGGAGATGAGGGAGTTCATCAATGCCTTGTGGTTGAATGTATCTTGGGAAATGATCTTAATGATTGGCTCATTTAGATCATCAAAGCCATGTTATATCATATCATATTTATTTTATCTGTGAATGTGATGTTCTGTGATGAAATACATGATAAAATAAAATAACTAAAATAAAATAAAAGGTTAAACATAACAATCCCTCGTATAATATTGAATCATAAAAATGCCTCCCATGTATCTATACTTATCATCCCTTCGATCATGCAAAATTTGGGTATGCCAAAGCATAGTAAATTACCATAATCTTAGGGTGATAAGAAGCGAGAAATGGTGATTCTCGATATTTAGACATGGTTAGATTCAACTGAACTATCAAGTCAGACTTGGGCTTGGGGCATATGATAGGATGCATACGCCGAGCATATGATGCTCATCCTATGGATTAAACAAGAGTTGTATGAGATACAATTGGAAATGTTCCTACCTAAATAATTAGGTTCTAGGCGATGAGCCAAAGCTCACTTGGAACTTAATGAAATATGGATCTTGGCCCACTATGAAATTTAAAGTTAAAATTTCTGAATCAATACATTTGAGGGTTATTGATGTGAATAAAATAGTGAGAGTTAAAATTATATTAAAATATCTCAAATCACATATTAATATAAACCCGCATTCAATTTTGTGTAGAAAATGGCAACAAACAACACATCAACTTTAACATTGCGATCCGTCCTTAAGAAGGACAAGCTCAGTGGGAAAAACTTCCTCGACTGGCATCGAAATTTGAGAATTGTTCTCAAACAAGAAAGGAAGAACTATGTCCTTGAAAGGCCCATTCCTGACCATCCCGCTAATGATGCTTATCAAGAAGTAATAGACACTTATGCCAAGCATACAAGAGACTCTAATGATGTGACATGTCTCATGTTAGCCACCATGGATGCCGATCTTCAAAAGCAGTTTGAAAATTTAGAGGCATTTCCAATGTTGGCACAGCTCAAGGAAATATTCCAAGAGCAAGCTAGAAATGAGAGGTATAATGCACATTGTGCATTAGCAAGTTTTAAGATAATTCCCAACTCCTCGGTGAGTGCTCATATTCTGAAAATGAAGGGTACCTGATCAACTTTAGAAAGTAGGGAAAAGGTTGGCGATGAGATGGTTACCGATTTGATCTTTAGGTCTCTTCCTCCAAATTTCAAGCCAATTATAATGAACTATAATATGCATAACATGGACAAGAGTCTCACGGAGTTGCATGGCATGCTGAAGAACTACGAGGGAACTATAAAGACAAATATTGTCAACGATGTTCTCTTGGTTCAGAAAAGCAAGGGTCAGAAGAGAAAAATCAAGGATGAGACAAAAAGAGAGAAAAATCCGAAAAACCTTCTCTTGCTATTTTTGTGAGAAAAATAAAGAATGAATACTAGCATATATCGTTCTCTATCCATTCAAAGGGGTTGTTCGTGTGGATACCGGTAGAGGACGAAGCGAAGTGTGGCGTCTTTGTGATTCGGGTTGAAACATTGGTTTTGTTTGGAGAATCGGTTTATTTGGAGAATCGGTTTGCTTGGAAAATCGGTTCGTTTGGAGATCGCTTGGAGATCGGTTTGTGAGACCGGTTAGGCGAAACATTCAAAGGATCGGTTTGGAAATCGGTTTGGAATAGGGCAAATAAAAGCGTCAACCAAATTCGCTTTCGATCATCACGAATTAAGCGTAATCGGAAGGTACAAAGTTATGAACTTTTCTTTGATTTAATTGTGATTCATGGATCCTTCTTTTGGGTTTTGAATTCGATTTTATTTCGTTTTTATTTTTCCGCTGTGTTATGAATGGTAGAAACCCAACAAAAACTCCTTCCTTGTCTTTCTTGATCTTAGGTTTAGGCAACATCTTGCCTTTACCCTTACTCTTGTTCCCGGTCTTCTTACCCTTCTTAGTGTGAACCATTAGGACATCTTTGACAACATTTGTCTTCATGTCCTCCTGTACGTTCTTAAGCATCCCATGCAACTCGGTGATGGATTTCTCTATCTGATGCATATTATAGTTCAGGATGAATTGCTTAAAACTAGGAGGTAACGACCTGAGAATTATGTCAACAGCCAATTCTCTGGGCATAGCTGAACCAAGCCTCTCCAATTGATCAACATAGCTCTTCATCTTGAGTATATGAGCACTCACATATGAACCTTCAGTCTTCGTGTCTGTCAGAGAGACGGTCGCTTTGTAGCGCTCAACTCTAGCCTGCTCTTGGAACATTTACTTGAGAGTTACGATCATATCGTAAGCACCCATGTCCTCCAATTGCTTCTGAAGCTCGGAGGTCATGGTCGCTAGCATGAGACAAGCTATCTCTTTGTCGTCCTTGACGTATTTAGCCTACTCATCTCGGGTAGCCCTTGTAGCTCCCTGTTCTGGTTCCTCTAGGTAAGCCTCTTCGATGACATACAGTTTAATGTCAGCCTTGAGAACAATTCTCAGGTTTCTAAACCAGTCAAGGAAGTTAGACCCATTAAGCTTATCCATCTCAAGGATATATCGCAAATTCAACCCAGTTGAATTATTATTTGCCATTATTCTACAAGTTAAAATGTAAAGTGTCATTATTATTTATTCATTGGGGTTATTTTATTTTGGAGTTTTTTATATTGTACTCCCACTATTTTTCTTCAAATCAACCACCTTCAGTAGTATTGATTCGGAAACTTCAAATGAATGAGGTTTCATAGTGAGTCAAGATCCGTATTTCATTGAGTATTAAGTGCGCTTTGGCGCAATCCTCAATACATAACTATTTAGGTAGGAATATTTCCAATTATATCATATACAACTCTTTCCTTTTATGGAATGAGCATCATATGCCCGGTGTACTATTCCATCTTGTGCCCTGAGCCTAAGTCCGACTTGCTTGCTCAGTTAAGTTTAACCATGTATGATTATCAGCGAAATAGAGTCCAACACACTCAGCTTTGACATGATCCATGCTGGACGCCATTTCCTGCATACCCTCCTTTACAAAGACAATCCTCCATATGCTCAGCTTTGGCATGACCCACATGGAAGACTGTCTAATTACCGAGGGCTTCAGTGACATGGGGGGCACTTCCTTAACTTTTTGAAGGATTTTGTTTCAGATTTATAAATATAAACATCACAGAAACTAAGTTAAATATGTTATGAGTCTAATCCTTACTAGTAATCATGAGGTTCCTAATTCTAGATCTATCTCTAGATTGTAGAAGTAATCTTCAACGAACCCTTGGTTGTGTGTGCGAAGATCCAATGCCATCTTCCGAAGATTGCGCCATGATCTCTTGCCTTGAAGTCTTGAAATAATATCTATCCTAACAAGTATCCTATTGCTAAAAAAAGTAATTTACAAATTTGGACAACTCACATGTTGCCATAATTACAACTTGGACAACTCATTGATTGTCATAGATATTAAATAAAATTACAAGCATTCACACACAAGATTACATCACAGAACAATCACATATCTAAAACTTATACTATATTTGTATATTTAAATTCCATGTATAACAAAAATTAGGGTTTCTCGCAAAATCAGCCTTATTCCATTGGGAACGGAACTATTCCGTTCTCAACGGAACCGTCGTTAACAAAAATATGAATTTTTGGCTCTACTCCGTTCTCAACGGACTATTCCATTCAAAACGCATTATTCCGTTCTCAATGGATCTGTTGGGTACTGTGACCTGCTGGAAAATCTGATTTCCTTTGTTTTAGTCCCGTTTCCAAAACAGATTTCGAAAAACTAATTTTCGAAACTC